>CM050163.1:24750635-25208135 GCA_027410445.1 Discoglossus pictus | reverse complement strand
ACGATCTGCGGGTCTCCGCGGCCGCAAATCCTTTTATATGTCAAGTCCATAACTGTTACATTCGAAAATCTCTATTAAATTGCTACGAATCCACTGGCGTATTAACCCGTAACCTGCAAATGGAGACAAAAAAGCCAACGGGTAATAGAGAGGACCCGCAAAGGGGTTAAAGTACGATCTGTAGCACTGTAAATGCAAATATACACACACTACTGTATTTTCAATGAAAGGGAAAGTGATGTTAGGTATTAAAATTTATAGCACAACATTTTCAAGCTCGCAAATCTGCAATATAAAATATTTTTATTTCTGTTCTTGTTATATCGATCTACAATCAATGTGTTAATACATATAATGGAAGTCGCATGGACTAGAATGTCATATTTAATAATTTATCAATATTGCATTATTCCTGTAATGCGGGTCCGATCGAAACTCATAATTGAAGCCCCTAAGGCTTTGAAATCTAACCTCCATTTTTCAGTGACGTAATGATGACAATCTCATTTGCCATTGCCCTTGTCTAAATGCGTAACTACGGGTTTGACTAATTGACCATGTTCACGGCCTCACATCCAAAGTGCAAGAATGGTTTACGGGTTTGCGTCTATGGCTCGTAACTCGTGGCATGGTTGAATTAAATAGCTCTATAACACAGTCTAATTTCAAGCCCACAACCTTTGTGGGAGTGCCGATGTGGCTACGGGCTTCAAATTTATTGGGGCTGTTAGTCTTTTTGCTGAGGAAACTAAGTTGTGCTAGGTAATTAAATCAGATAATGATGTACACGGATTTCCATAAATTAGAGAAATGGTCGACTAAGTGGCAGATGAGATTTAATAAGGAATAAGTGTAAAGTTATGCATCTGGGAAAGGAAAAATAGCTATGAAATGTATAATCTTAACTAGCGACTTGCGCGTCAAAAATGACCGGGCAATAAAATTTGAAGCCATGGGAATGCTGTTTGACACACAATGTAAACCTTTTGGTACTCTGAGGACCTTCGGCGGTCATTGCGAGCCTTGCCCTCAGTGCTCATCGTGTCGCTCGCAATGAGCACCTTCTGTGCTCATGGCGAGCCTCTGGTCTCTATATATATTTATGTATAATTATTTAATCAATAATGAATTAATTAATTCCAGAATAAATTCATATACTTTACCTATTTGTAATTAATATATCCAGCAATCAATGGCCTGAAGAGCTAACAATCTGTTTATATTTTCTGTCACCATACAATGTACAGTTTAAGTGTTGGTGCTCTGATGATAAAGTGTAATGAATGTCCCAACTGTGCACGAGGGAAATCCATTGGTGTAGTTGTGTAAACCTCCATTGTAGCTTCGTAAGGTTATCAATGTGTTACGCTGCTCGCAAGCATTTTCAGTCTTAAATTCGCATCAACCTCACTCCCAGACGTCTTGGCTGTTCCCCCGTGCTGTGGGTGATGTTTTGTATTTATTTGTATTTTCGTTGTGATTTTTGTGTTTTTTTGATTTTCACGGTTCGGCCGTTAACCTTGTATTTTTGCTCTCTCATATTTTTTTTCAAAGTCCCACGTCTTGTAAAGCGCCATTGTAGAGATTGGTAATGTTATTAATGTGTTACGTGACACCTAAGCATTTTCCGTCATTTGTAATAGTGTATTTTGTAGTTTGTTCGTTCCTGTAGGGAAGTGCTACGCGTCTGGCACTGTTTTTTTGTGCGGTCCGTGATCGTCTAGCCTCGTTTTAATTTTTTGCAGTGGCCATTTTTTTTCTCACTTAGGCGATTTTCATGTGGTGAAAGTCATCTAAATCGCCTTAAATTTGCGTTCCACCACACTCCCAGACGTCCTGGCTGTTTCCCCGTGCTGTGGGTGATGTTTTTGTTGTATTTATTTTTATTGTTTTTGTGTTTTTTGTGTTTTTTGGATGTTCACGGTTTGGCCTTTAACCTTGTATTTTTTGTATCTCATATTTTTTGTATGTCGTATTTTTTGTATGTCTTATTGGTTGTATCTCGGATTTTTTGTATCTCATTTTTTTTTTTTAAAACTCCCGCATCTCATATTTTTTTTTTCAAAGTCCCGCGTCTCTGATTTTTTTTTTCTAAGTCCTGCGCTTGTCAAGTGCTTGTAGGCTAAGACGATCCCGCGTTTACTAAGTGTTTTGTGTCTATGTCCTGCATGTTTCATGTACTTCCCGAGGCGAGCAGGCAATGAGCGCCTTTGGGTGAGTTTAATTGCCTTAACAGCTAAGTGCAACACGGTAACGGCTCGCATCGCGAGGCTCGCAGCTATAAGCGCCTTCGGTGCTCATCGTCTACTTGCTATGCATTAACGGCTTGCAACGCTTTGTCTCCCTCTCTCCCACTCTCTCTCCCTTTGAAACTTAACTCCTAAGTTCTACGTGTTAATGACTCGCCTCACTTAGCGAGGCTTGCAAGCGATGAGCAAAGCGTGACAACAAATCACAGTTTGACAATTATAATATGTGATGGAACAAATCAAGGGGTATCAGATATTGAAAGAGATTTGGGAGTGCTTTTGGATGTATTAAGAAGCGAGAGGGCTATGGGCTCAGGTCCATGTGGAACTCTGCCTCGATGCTAGCAATTGACATCATTAAATAGTGTCCAGTGTACTACATCACCCAACGACATTTCTGGATTTCCTCCAGGGTGTGTCCCAGTAGAAATGAGATCTGTTCTATCCTACTCTTTTATATTACATTCATTATTATCTCAGGGAGCACCCCTGTGATCTTTCAATAAGGTCAACACTTTGAGCCACCACACCTTCTTTTTCTTAAATCTATGTAACTGATCTCTAGAGCTCTCTCACACATGCAACTTACCAAAGTATCAGGGTGACCTCCCGGGGTCAGGAGCGGCATCAAACCTAATTATGTTCTTACTCAGACACAGGGTTATCGAAAATAAATATTTTTGTCATTGTACAGTGACAAATTGAGAGGAGGGAAAGAAAAAGTATCCTTTTATGTTGAAGTGCACACCCTCTGCCCTAATAACAATATAGAACAGCAAATACGTAAAACTTAACGTTTATTAATAAGTATTTAAAATAAATTGTTAAAATCCTGAAATACTGACGAGATCCGATCAGTAGTGATAACTGAAATAATTGTAAGGGCTTCCTTGATTTAAGGATTGAATTAGGAATCTGTGGAAATAAGCACTAGATCCTCGTGTATATATAATAACTAGTGACTATAAAGTGCAAAGTAATAATAGGTTGAATACTAATATACAGCAGAAATGCAGGTCCAAGCTGTAGGGCCTATATGTTTGCTATATGTGTATGTCATATAACCAAAGTGACTAGTGCTAGTGGTAATAGTAACAGTGATATCACTTATAAATATTGCACCTTCATGTAGTTTATAACATATATTATAAAGTGCCTAGTGCCAGTAACAATTAAATAAATATAATATAATGTTGGATACAATATAAATAAAGTGCTGGTGCTTGCTGAGGATATGGTAAGTTCCACAGTACAGCTTTATTGAAGAAAGGCCTATATTGTGAAATATTATGAATGATCAGTATCACTACACGAACTTGGGAGCTGGATGGAGATCTGTATAATTCCCCATTAGCTTAATAATTAGTATAAAATATAAATTGAAAGTTTTGAGTATGTGGGAATCATATTGTTCGATCGTTTGCTTTAGATAGTATTTCTATAATTTTTGCACAGCTCCTGAGTCCCTAAACTACCCGCGCGTTGTCTAGGCGTCTGCGTGTGACGTCATAGCGCAACGTCGCGGCGTAGAACGTGCAACCCGACGCACGTTTCTGAATATTTCATCAGGGGTTACCGGAGGAGTCTCTTAAGGAGCTATTTATGCTCAATGGTTGCCATAGCAACCTCTGGGACTAGTAAAATCAAATAGTTAAAGGGGAATTTATAGTAATTAAAATCTTGCTGATAAAATGATGGGATTTTGGCACAATGAAATAATATTGTTACTATTACAAAATTATGGAGAGTAGAATAATATTTAATGCAGAAAATAGAAATAGGACAGTGTCCTTTATGTAATACAACTTTAACATTCATAGGTATATATTGTGTATTAGTATAAAATATTTATATTCATGTCCTTGAAAAAGGAGATGTTATATGACTCAACAATTGGCCTAACATATACGTGGGGCAATGGTATTTTAAACAAATATATATGGATGGTTATTCACTATTCCATTATTATGTGATGTTAAACCACAAAAATAGACTTACTATTAGCCATTTGTAGATATAAAATATATTGGATAGAATGACACTTCTCTAAAATGATTACCTCCTTATTTATTTTCCTTATTACCTTTACGGTTATTATGCAGGGAATATGGAGGCAAAAATGTTTTAATGCCCTTGTGGCATAATTGTTCACGTTCATCAAATGTAGTAGTATATCAGATATTTCTGGGTATCCTGAATGTTAAATGGAGGCCCTAAATAAATGGTGTGAAAGTGAATCCATCATTTAGGCCCCACGGTTTTTTTGGTCTTAAGTGTAAAGATCCAATAGGCCTCCTTTTTTAGTAGTTCCCTATCAATGTTACCTCTTCTAATGTCATGTTTGACACCGTCAATGGCTGTAAAAGATATATACCTAAGGTCTCCATTATGGTGAGAATTGACATGATTGGCCACTGGTGTGTCATATTCTTTGGTAATGCTGTATACATGTTCTAAGATTCTGCGTCTTAGTTCTCTACCAGTTTTTCCTACATAATTCATACCACATTTACAAAGCATGAGATATATTACCCCTTCAGTTTTGCATGTTATTAACTGTTGGATCTTAAATTTGTCTTTTCCATCTTTTGAGGGGAATGTTTTAGTAGTATTTACATATTTACAAGCTTTGCAAGATAAGCATTTGAAGCAGCCCTTTGTTCTGTTAAGCCAGGTATTGTTTCTAGCACCCTCTAGATGGCTTCTAGTTAGCATATCTCTCAGGTTAGTTGATCTTCTGCTAGTGATTTGAGCCTGGTTACTTAAAAATGGCCTTAAGTCATCATCATCTAGTAAGATCTTCCAATGGTCACTGAATATTTTCCTAATTTCATGCCATTTTCCGTTAAAAGTTCCTATACATCTAACCACATCATCTTGATCTTTATTTTTAGTAGACAACAGTAGATCTCTGTCTACTGCTTGTGCTCTTTGATATGCTCTTTTTAGGGGTTTATTTTTATACCCTCTCTCTTTAAAACAGTGCTGTAACTCTCTGGCTTCCATCTCAAAATTAATTTGACTGGAGCAAATTCTTTTGATTCTTAAATATTGCCCCACTGGTATCCCTTCAATCAATGATTTGGGGTGACTGCTGTCTGCTTGTAGTAGGCTATTTGTCGCTGTAGGCTTTCTATATGTATTTGTTTGAAGTTTTCCATTATCTGACTTTGCAATTTTCAAATCCAAAAAGGTTATTTCATTTTCACTCATTTCTGAGGTTAGGTACAGTCCCATATTGTTGGAATTTAAGTATTTCTATAAAGATTTTTAAATCATTTTGATTTCCATTCCATACCACCAAGATATCGTCGATAAATCTTATCCATAATTCGACATATTGACTATATTGATCCAATTGGTCAGTAAATACTATTTGTTCTTCCCACCAACCTAAATATAGGTTGGCGTATGTGGGGGCACATGCTGTGCCCATGGCTGTACCACATATTTGTTGAAAAAATTTGTTGAGAAAAACAAAATAGTTGTGTGTTAATGCAAACTCTAGTAGTTCTAATATGAATTTGTTATGATTGGAATATTGAGTGCCTCTTTTTGATAGAAAATAGCTTACTGCTTCTATACCTCTTTGGTGTTGTATATTGGTATAGAGTGACTCAACGTCTAAGGACACTTGCAGTCATTCAATTTCAGTAGGACATCTTTTGTGTCTTTCATATGTGAGGCTTGTGTAGTAACACATTCTTGTAGCATAGAGTCTACATATTTACTAGGATTCTCTGTTATACTTTCGATACCTGACACAATTGGTCTACCCGGAGGTTTTTTAGGATTCTTGTGTATTTTTGGAATGGTATAAAACGTAGCTATCTTTGGGTTCGGATTTAGGAGGAAGTCAAATTCATTTTTGCATATGACTTTAGTATTTAGACCCCTGGTTAAGATATCTTTGAGTTCCTCTATGAACATATCAGTTGGATCTTTTTCTAATTTCTTATAACTCTTCTTATCTTTAAGGAGTCTTTCACATTCTGAGATGTAATCAGTTTTATCAAGTATGACAATATTCCCTCCTTTATCAGAATTTCTTATGATGATGTTATTGTCTTGTTGTAATTGTTTTAATGCCAACCTTTCAGTTTTAGTCAAGTTATAGTTGACATTGTTTTTATTAGAAATCTTTGTCATATCACGAACCACATTATTAACAAATAGCTCTATATTGGGACTTATACTAAGAGGTGGTGTATACTTGCTTTTCGGTTTGAAGGCCGAGTATGGGCCTATAGATTGGAATTCTTCATTATCTGCTAGTAAACTTTCAAGACTTCTCAAAGTCTTAGAGTGCATGGGTTCTATTGGGGATATGTTTTTTCTTTTGGAGTAGAACTTTTTTAAAGCCAATTTTCTGGCGAATAAATGAGTATCCTTTACCCATTCAAAGAGGTTGAAATCCCCTGTAGGTGATAAATTTAAGCCTTTTTTGAGAACTGCTAGATGATCTTTTGAGAGTATTTTGGTTAACAGGTTAAATATTTGTAAAGAATCTAGTTCATATTAGAACTACTAGAGTTTGCATTAACACACAACTATTTTGTTTTTCTCAACAAATTTTTTCAACAAATATGTGGTACAGCCATGGGCACAGCATGTGCCCCCACATACGCCAACCTATATTTAGGTTGGTGGGAAGAACAAATAGTATTTACTGACCAATTGGATCAATATAGTCAATATGTCGAATTATGGATAAGATTTATCGACGATATCTTGGTGGTATGGAATGGAAATCAAAATGATTTAAAAATCTTTATAGAAATACTCAATTCCAACAATATGGGACTGTACCTAACCTCAGAAATGAGTGAAAATGAAATAACCTTTTTGGATTTGAAAATTGCAAAGTCAGATAATGGAAAACTTCAAACAACTACATATAGAAAGCCTACAGCAACAAATAGCCTACTACAAGCAGACAGCAGTCACCCTAAATCACTGATTGAAGGGATACCAGTGGGGCAATATTTAAGAATCAAAAGAAATTGCTCCAGTCAAATTAATTTTGAGATGTAAGCCAGAGAGTTACAGCACCGTTTTAAAGAGAGAGGGTATAAAAATAAACCCCTAAAAAGAGCATATCAAAGAGCACAAGCAGTAGACAGAGAACTACTGTTGTCTACTAAAAATAAAGTTCAAGATGATGTGGTTAGATGTATACAAACTTTTAACGGAACATGGCATGAAATTAGGAAAATATTCAGTGACCATTGGAAGATCTTACTAGATGATGATGACTTAAGGCCATTTTTAAGTAACCAGGCTCAAATCACTAGCAGAAGATCAACTAACCTGAGAGATATGCTAACTAGAAGCCATCTAGAGGGTGCTAGAAACAATACCTGGCTTAACAGAACAAAGGGCTGCTACAAATGCTTATCTTGCAAAGCCTGTAAATATGTAAATACTACTAAAACATTCCCCTCAAAAGATGGAAAAGACAAATTTAAGATCCAACAGTTAATAACATGCAAAACTGAAGGGGTAATATATCTCATGCTTTGTAAATGTGGTATGAATTATGTAGGAAAAACTGGTAGAGAACTAAGACGCAGAATCTTAGAACATGTATACAGCATTACCAAAGAATATGACACACCAGTGGCCAATCATGTCAATTCTCACCATAATGGAGACCTTAGGTATATATCTTTTACAGCCATTGACGGTGTCAAACATGACATTAGAAGAGGTAACATTGATAGGGAACTACTAAAAAAGGAGGCCTATTGGATCTTTACACTTAAGACCAAAAAAACCGTGGGGCCTAAATGATGGATTCACTTTCACACCATTTATTTAGGGCCTCCATTTAACATTCAGGATACCCAGAAATATCTGATATACTACTACATTTGATGAACGTGAACAATTATGCCACAAGGGCATTAAAACATTTTTGCCTCCATATTCCCTGCATAATAACCGTAAAGGTAATAAGGAAAATAAATAAGGAGGTAATCATTTTAGAGAAGTGTCATTCTATCCAATATATTTTATATCTACAAATGGCTAATAGTAAGTCTATTTTTGTGGTTGAACATCACATAATAATGGAATAGTGAATAACCATCCATATATATTTGTTTAAAATACCATTGCCCCACGTATATGTTAGGCCAATTGTTGAGTCATATAACATCTCCTTTTTCAAGGACATGAATATAAATATTTTATACTAATACACAATATATACCTATCAATGTTAAAGTTGTATTACATAAAGGACACTGTCCTATTTCTATTTTCTGCATTAAATATTATTCTACTCTCCATAATTTTGTAATAGTAACAATATTATTTCATTGTGCCAAAATCCCATCATATTATCAGCAAGATTTTAATTACTATAAATTCCCCTTTAAAAATTTGATTTTACTAGTCCCAGAGGTTGCTATGGCAACCATTGAGCATAAATAGCTCCTTAAGAGACTCCTCCGGTAACCCCTGATGAAATATTCAGAAACGTGCGTCGGGTTGCACGTTCTACGCCGCGACATTGCGCTATGACGTCACGCGCAGACGCCTAGACAACGCGCGGGTAGTTTAGGGACTCAGGAGCTGTGCAAAAATTATAGAAATACTATCTAAAGCAAAAACGATCGAACAATATGATTCCCACATGCTCAAAACTTTCAATTTATATTTTATACTAATTATTAAGCTAATGGGCAATTATACCGATCTCCATCCAGCTCCCAAGTTCGTGTAGTGATACTGATCATTCATAATATTTCACAATATAGGCCTTTCTTCAATAAAGCTGTACTGTGGAACTTACCATATCCTCAGCAAGCACCAGCACTTTATTTATATTGTATCCAACATTATATTATATTTATTTAATTGTTACTGGCACTAGGCACTTTATAATATATGTTATAAACTACATGAAGGTGCAATATTTATAAGTGATATCACTGTTACTATTACCACTAGCACTAGTCACTTTGGTTATATGACATACACATATAGCAAACATATAGGCCCTACAGCTTGTACCTGCATTTCTGCTGTATATTAGTATTCAACCTATTATTACTTTGCACTTTATAGTCACTAGTTATTATATATACACGAGGATCTAGTGCTTATTTCCACAGATTCCTAATTCTATCCTTAAATCAAGGAAGCCCTTACAATTATTTCAGTTATCACTACTGATCACATCTCTTCAGTATTTCAGGATTTTAACAATTTATTTTAAATACTTATTAATAAACGTTAAGTTTTACGTATTTGCTGTTATATTGTTATTAGGGCAGAGGGTGTGCACTTCAACATAAAAGGATACTTTTTCTTTCCCTCCTCTCAATTTGTCACTAAGTTGTTTATATCCTTAAGGAGCACCCCTTGTATATATCCCAGATTTCCCTTATACCTTGAGCCACCCATTGTCTCTATATTGTACAGTGATCCTTTAAATCATTTCACCCCTTAACCTGCACACACAGTCAGAAGTAAGGAGTTTGGAGCAATAAATACAAGTTCTCCCGTGCAAAAATGTAAACCTCCCTCTCACACATGAGACAATCAACAAAGCATCAGTTATGCCTTCACGATCCAGCAAATGCATAAAACATTTTTTTCTAATTATGCCAATCAGAAACTCACATATATATATATATATATATATATATATATATATATATATATATATATATACTAGCGACTTGCCCATTAAAAAATGACAGCAATAAGATTGTAAGGGCGGTAAATTTTGTTGGTGTTTCAAGATGCTTTGGCGCTCATTGCTAGCCTCGGCGCTCATTGCGAGTTGTTGGTTGTTTGTGTGCTATGAGCATTGTTTTTTTTTTGCTAATGCTAATGAAATAATGAATAAAATAATACATTATTTTGAAGTAATATATGCAGGAAGCATTGTGCAGAAGAGCTGGCAATCTGTTTTGATGTTGCTGCAGCATACAATGTGTGTTTGGAGTGCTGTGGAGCTGCTGAGTAAGTGACAGCAATGTGCGCAGTGTGTAGTGTAAATAGGCTCCGCGAGCCAAATCCGTTAGGCTAGCTGTGTATTTCAGCATTGTGTAAGTTAGTGTTGTAAAATGGCGCCTAATGTGTGTTACGCTTCTGTGGCTGATTTGGCGTCCTTGTTCGTCTTTTTCGGAAAATCCGTAGGTGTTTGGTGGTGTTTTGCGTATTTAGAGCCTGGAACCTCGTTTTTGTTTTTTCTGGCGGACATTTTTTCTCTCGCTTAGGGGATTTTGGGGTGTCTAAACTCTTGTATTTTAAATCAAATTAAGGTGTAACTTCACTTTTCGAGGTCCTCGGTGCCCCCCCCTTGCTTTGGGTAAGCTTTTTATGTGTTTCTTGTGTGTATTTTTGATTTTTTCATGTTTTCATGTGCGCGGATTTCGGGCGGTGAGGTCGTATTTTTGCGAGGTCATAATGTTTTTTTTTGTAAGTCACTTTGTTTCGGCGCTCCATGCTAAGCGAGCCTGCAGCGTTAGCAACAACCCGCCTGCTCACAACTATATATGTGATATATATATATATATATATATATAGATGTATTATCACCATACAGCAAACTTTAACAGCCATAATGCAGTGTAAATAATTCAAAATATGACTTTGTATAGCCCTTAGTGTCTAACACTTATTTGTAAAGAAATAATGTATTTATTAGGTGAAAATAGTTCCAAAGACAACAGTGCAATTACAGATCACGCACAAGAAATAATCTTTATTCTCACTGAGTTGCTCCCCCACTATCCGTCGTGCTCCTACTATTTGCTACAAACATCAATCCCAAAAGAAGATGATGGGTACCTTACAATTAAGGGACCATGAAGGACTGGATACTACTCCTCAAAATAAACACAGTAGGATACCAACAATCACATTGGACACCGAAAATGATGGCCCCAAGACTGTAAAAAAAGCAAATAAAGAGATTATCTCAGAAGAGATGCAAATTATTAATCTATCCAAATTAAAATTAGAAGTCACACAGTTTGCTACTGTTAAAGGGATTATCGTTTCTGCCAATGAGATTGTCTAACCTATTTAGAAACATCAAAGACATTCATCTCTTTGCCTGAAAGTTAGCTCTCAAAAAATACTCTCCAATTAAATCTGAAAAGGAAGTCATAAATCTAGTACTAGAAAAGGAGGACTGTGGACTCTTTAATGACCTGATGTCACTTTTAAATGAACAAGAACAATCAGTGCAAAAGACCAATGTTAATCCGATGAGAAAAACGAATAGCAACTTCACACCGGATTTGAAACAATATAACAATATTCAAGTATTTTTGGACCTTGTCGAAAGCGACCTGAAACAACACTGTTGTCAACACAGGCATTACAAGATAAACAAAATCCCACTTACCCTGAAAGACAAGCGATGAAGCAACTACAACGAGGCACCATCGTTATAAAGCCTGCAGAGAATGGCGGCAACATTGTCATTCAGGAAGAGAGTAACTATATCAACATGCGTGACAAACTACTTTCAGACACGTCTGCCTACCAAAGAATCAAAACATTTCCATTATCTGAATTCAGCCGTGAGTTGAATAGACTTCTTAGTGATGCAAAGGACTCAAAGTTGATTGATTCAAACACATATGACTTTTTATACTCGAAACATGCAACCATTGCAATGTTCTATGCCTTACCAAAGGTTCATAAGTGCAGAAGCCCAGTATTTGCATCCAATGGGCCTTCAATGATTTTGTAAGAGATTCATGCAAAGCAATCTTAAAAATAAGACCAACTAGAACATCTTACTCTGCTCGTTAGAGTATGCCTACTCTTTTGAAGAGTATATTAAAAACACCTTCTTCTGAATCTTCTGATTGGTGACGCTCAATCAAAACAGTTTTCCTGGTGGCCATAACCAATGGTAGAGTTAGAGAATGGAGGGCCCAGTTTCAACCTCCTCCCATCCCAGAGAGGGACTTGTCTCTATTTGTGTATACTAAGACTAGACATCATTGTAGCAGAAAATAAAATCACTAAAAAAATTTATAATTATTTAAGCTTACATGTAGTTTCAGAACAGTTGAATGACCACTGAAGTGTCATATTCATTATATATACTCTTTTTGAGATCTTTATCCAATTATGTGTTCCCCACCGACAATCAAACGACAAGCCGCAAAACCAGCCTTAGAACTCCATTGGCACAGCTCGAATGTTACAAGTGCAAAATCAATATTCTATTGCACTCGGTGGTTTTGGTCAAAAATGTACTTCTCAACACTAATTAATTTGACCTATAGTATCTGGGAGCAACAACCTCACGGAAAAGATTAGCATCTATGTAGATGACTTTCTAAAAACCTCTGTGGAAGAACTGCCAGCATATAGGAAAGATACATTGAGTATCCTGAGACATCTAGACGGAATTTCAATTCCAGATAATGCATATTTGTTACTATCGACGTAGAACAGTTATATTCAAGTATCAGTCACGATAAAGGTCTTAAGGCAGTTGATTATTTCCTGTGGCAGAAAGGTCATAATAATATTGAATACAACAACTTCATTTTATCACTTCTGAAATTCACTCTCACAAGGAATGTTTTCTTGTTTAATAAGTCCTGGTACCATCAGATACGGGGGACAGCTATGCGGACAGCGTGTGCCCCTAGCTATGCGAACCTGTATCTGGGGTACTGGGAAAAAACAATTTTGTTCGCAGAAACAATGGACCAGTCTTCCAATAGTATATTACTATGGAAACAGTTCATAGATGATGTACTTCTGCTCTGGACTGACAGCAAGTACAACTTGGAATTGTTCATTGATACAATACAACTTAATATCAATGACCTTGGTTTAAAAATCACTTATGCCATCAATCAAGAAAGTATAGAATTTCAATAATCAACCCCATAACTCATGGTGCACCTATCCACATAAGATGTATGTGGGGAAGACCATCACACCCCTAGGTAGAAGAATACTGGAGCACACCTATTCAGTAATCAGGGAAATGGTTACACAATTTCACGCCATATCAAATATTAGCATTCAAATAAAACGGAATGTATGAAATTCTATGTCATTGATCAAGTTCGAAAAAAATCCTAGAAAAGGTGATCTAGATAAATACCTGCTCCAGCAGGAATGCAAATGGATATTTTCCTTGAATGCACAGAGCCCCAATGGACTGAATGAGGGCTTCTCCTATTCATCATTTATATAAATGGTTATTTAACACTCATATAACAGGTTATCCTTTATTGGTTATGCTTTTTGGATCCTTTTCGGCCAAATTCATCTATTCTGGGACACTTTTGCATATACGTATACAGCCTGTGATACACAACACAAATTGCAGGCTAATTTACATATGGATAAAATAAGATATTAATAATTTATATAATCGGTCAGACAGGTCTTGATTATTTCACAACTCATTCAACTTATCACACACTTCAAGCTCACACACTAATCTCAGTGTTACTCAATAATTTATGACAACACAATACTTCTCCTTTGTTATTTTTAATATCATTATTATTGTTATTTCTGACTGACATAATTTGTCATTCATATATAATTTTATAAACTAAAGAGTCCTTCAGTAACCCATATTAGTACCATACATATTATATGCATTTAGTGCCCAGGCCTTATACAGCAATTGGCTGTTTTATTCCAATAAAGTTTATTAAAAAACGTGATGATGTCATCAAGTTGTGTCGTCACGCAACGGATGCATTCTTTGTGTTTGTTCCTTACTAATCTATTATATTCTACTCAGTCTATATATTCAAAAGAAGCGTGATGACATCACAATGTTTCGTAATGACTCAAATGACGCAAACCCGAAAGTATTGGAACTTTAAAAGAGGCCGTGTAATAGAGCAGTTTATCCCATGACTAAGCCCTGTTACAGGGCGAAACGGGCCGTCGGGACCTTCAGGCAGAGAGGAGTGGGACTTTATATGTTTACCATCTGTGCATAAAAAAAAGTACTTGCAGTAATGTTATCATACAGACTTGCAGAGGTCTGATAATAATCCTGAATGCTTAAATTGAGTCCATAGAGGTTGAACCTGATTGTGCATTTGATATGGTTACTTAAAGGCACTGAACAATATATATATATATATATATATATATATATATATATATATTATTATAGTCCCTCTTCCTCTATATACCTTTGGTTCTTAATCTCACTTCCCTTTAAAAAACTGAATTAATGTTTCAGACCCACAGTATCATGCATAATCCGATGGTTAGCAGTTTCTGCGCTATATTAGGGTCACTATGGTGCATTTATAGGAGCATAACGTTTTGCCATTGGGGGTTACAGGGAGGAATTATTTAGTTCCTTGTATTTACCATCACTAATTATTAATCCTTGACCAATTGCATATATATTTATGTAAGTAAAATCTCTATTGGTGTATTATTGTACTGTTTAAACTCCTTAAACTATTCAGCCTTTTGGCTGGCCCCATATAACCCATTCTTGGCCAGTATTTTCATTTTTCTGAGGTCTATTGATACATTTCTTCATTCTATATTTTTAAGTCACTACACACTAGCTGCGTGTTTTTCATTTTTTAACTATTTTTCCATAATAAATAAAATATTTCTAGCATAAATGATTGACACTAATTCATTTTAACATACGAACAAATTCTCATGACAAATGTGGTTTTAGGCCATATCCTCTGGTGACATTCATTAGCTACAGGAAAGAAAAGTAGCAGATATGAAAGTTCATACAGTTAAACTTTTATATAAATACTTAAAGTAAAAATATCTTTAGACAGGGTGATTTATGAACATAGTTTATAGTTAAATTTGATTTTCTTCAAGAAAATAGCCAAGAAAATTGCTGGTAAATGTATATTTGTCCGTAAGTAGGGTCTAGTTTTTGCATTTTTACAGAGAAACTAGGCATATTTACATTGGGTTTACTACCATATTGTTGTCACCCAGTCCATCTCGGATACTGCAATGCTGAATGTTGTGCAGAACCACAGGACTGAGGTAGGACTGATAGACCATCAGCCAGCCCAGGTCCCATAGACAGTATTAGGGTTACAAGGCATATAGAGTCAGGGATAGATCTACCAGTGGTGCAGGTGATGCAGTACACCAGGGCCCTCCTTTAGGAGGGGGGTAGTGCTATGTATTTTTTTGGCCAATCTCACCACAGTTCCCCTGCTCCCCTTGTCCCTTACCTGGGCCATCTATGCCTCCTTGACAGCACACCCCTGCCTTGTTCTGGAATTGGTGTGTGCCTATTTAAATTAGATAATTTCTACTGAAGCTAGAGGTGGCAGTGTGGAGAATTTTGTAAAGAGATCTTGGTCAGAGCAGCAATGTTTAAGAGTCTTGGGAAGGGAGCAGTAAGGATAAGGGGTCAGGTGGAGAAGCACTGAGAGGGTCATATAGAAAAGATCAATCTGTACCCACAATGAGACAAACAGCGGGGACTAAATTATTTTTACATGTAGTTGGCCATGAAATTGGTGTATATGGTATACTGGTATCCAGACTCTCTTTCTTTCTGGTCTTCAGCATGTTTAGTGAAAGTGGCCATATGGTGAAGTGAAATGAGAAAAATATATACATAAAACTATTTTATAGAAATAGAAACAGAAACTTGGCATGTGCGTATGTATTCACCCCCTTTCTTATGAAGCCCATAAAATGCTCTGGTGCAACCAATTATCTTCAGAAGTCACATAATTAGTTAAATGATGTCCACCTGTGTGCAATCTAAGTGTCACATGATCTGTCATTACATATACACACCTTTCTTGAAAGGCCCCAGAGGATGCAACACCTAAGCAAGAGGCACCACTAACCAAACACTGCCATGAAGACCAAGGAATTCTCCAAACAAGTAAGGGACAATGTTGTTGAGAAGTACAAGTCAGGGTTAGGTTATAAAAAAAAATCCAAATCTTTGATGATCTCCAGGAGCACCATCAAATCTATCATAAACAAATGGAAAGAACATGGCACAACAGCAAACCTGCCAAGAGATGGTCGCCCACCAAAACTCACGGACCGGGCAAGGAGGGCATTAATCAGAGAGGCAGCACAGAGAACTAAGGTAACCCTGGATGAGCTGCAGAGTACCACAGCAGAGACTGGAGTATCTATACATAGAACTACAATAAGCCGCATGCTCCATAGAGTTGGGCTTTATGGCAGAATGTCCAGAAGAAAACCATTTATTTCAGCAAAAAACAAAATGTCACGTTTTGAGTTTGCAAAAATGTGGGAGACTCCCAAAATGTATGGAAAAAGGTGGTCTGGTATGATGAGACTAAAATTTAACTTTTCAGCCATCAAAGACAACGCTATGTCTGCGGCAAACCCAACACATCACATCGCCCAAAGAACACCATCCCCACAGTGACACATGATGGTGGCAGCATCATGCTGTGGGGATGTTTTTCAGCAGCCGGGACTGTGAAACTGGTCAGAGTTGAGGGAAAGATGGCTAATGTTAAATAAGGGATATTCTTCAGCACGGATATTCTTGTTCCACTCTGTGCGTGATTTGAGGCAAGGACAGAGGTTCACCTTCCAGCAGGATAATGACCCCAAACACACTGCTACAGCAACACTTGAGTGGTTTAAGGGGAAACATGTAAGTGTGTTGGAATGGCCTAGTCAAAGCCCAGACCTCAATCCAATAGAAAATCTGTGGTCAGACTTTAAGATTGCTGTTCACAAGCGCAAACCATCCAACTTGAAGGAGCTGGAGCAGTTTTGCAAGGAGGAATGGGCAAAATCCCAGTGGTAAGATGTGGCAAGCTCATAGAGACTTATCCAAAGCGACTTGGAGCTGTGATTGCCGCAAAGGTGGCTCTACAAAGTATTGACTTTAGGGGGATGACTAGTTATTCACATTGACTTTTTCTGTTATTTTGTCCTATTTGTTGTTTGCTTCACAATAAAAAAAAACATCTTCAAAGTTGTGGGCATGTTCTGTAAATTAAATGATGCAAATCCTCAAACAATCCATGTTAATGCCAGGTTGTGAGACAACAAAACATGAAAAATGACAAGGGGGTGAATACTTTTGCAAAGGCACTGTAAATGCTTAATGTGCCTGTCACTGTCTGTGTTAACCTGATATATGTTTTTTTATACAATTTTTTATAACTTTTCTTGTTGATCTCAATGTAGAACCTGTGGGACCAATAATTCTGGTTATTGAAGCCAACACCCATCTAACAAATTATACTCTAAACTGATATATATATCATACAATATTTTCCTTATGGTAAATTGCTTTAAGGGGAAAGGAAAGGCTTCTCAAATATGGTATATTTTTATTTCCATAAATACAGTCAATCTCTAGAGTTAAAGATTTCAGTATTTAAAATATTACTAGAATTTTATCAAAATTAAGACTGTTCCCAAAATGACTAGTTTCAAGATACTTGTATAATCATAAATAATAGTTATAGTTTATGAAATATCTCTTTACTAGCGACATGCCTTTCAAAAATGACGGCAATAAAATTTTAAGCCTTGGCAATGCTGTTTGCCACACAATGTAAGGCTTTTGCACCTCTGTGGGCCTTCGACGCTTATTGTGAGCCTATCCCCTAGTGTACATCAATTGTCTGGCTTTGCAACGATCACCTTTGGCGGTCATCACGAAGACAGATATATAAATACAGTTTAAAATGTGAAAAAAAATGTGAATACAATGAATTAATAAAGTAATCGTAAAGTAATAGGAATTACTAAATTATTTACCTATTTATATTTAATATCTTGAAGAGCTAACAATCTATTTGGATTTTCCTGCATCTGAAAATGTACAGGTGGACTGTTGATCATGTGAGGAGAAAGTGTCAGCAATGTGGCAAGTGTGCAGTGTAAATAGGCTGCGTGCGCAAGGCCAAACCATGTGTTTAGGCGGGTAAAGCGGCATTTTAGAATCCTTATGTTATGAGTTGTAAGTAAGTGTTGTAAAATGGCGTTTTTTTCCATGTGTTACTTGGCTCGCAAGCATTTTCCGTCCCTTGTAATGGTATATTTTCTATGTGCTACATTTCTGGCTAACTTGTACGTGCCTGGCGGTAATTTTCGCAGGTCTGTGTCCTTTAGCCTTGTTTTAATTTTTTTCGGCAGCCATTTTTCTTCTTGCTTAGCAGATTTTCAAGTGGCGAAACTTCTTAAATGCAACTTAAATTTGTATGCAAGCTCACTCCCAGATGTCCTATCTGTCCCCCCGTGCTTGTTTTATGTGGTATTTTATTGTTGTTGTGGTTTTGGTGTTTGTGAATGTTCACGGTTCGGCTGTTAACTTGGTATTTTTGCGACCTCATATTTTTTTCTAAGTTCCGTGGGTTGTAATTGTTGTTTATAAAAGCCGTACGACCTTGTCTGTGTTTTCTGTGCTTCAGGGTCGTGTAGCCTTGTTTTAATTTTTTCTTGCTTAGCCAATTTTCAAGTGGTAAAACTCCTTAAATTCGACTTTAAATTGCATGCAACCTCACCCCCAGACGTCCTAGCTTTCCCCCCATGCTGTGTGGGATGTTTTTGTTATGTTTTGTTCTTATTTTTAAGTGTTTTTTTTTTTGATGTACGGGTTTCAGCCGTTAACTTCGTATTTTTGGGACCTCGTATTTTTGATTTTTAGAATCCCGCGGGTCATAATTTTTTTCTCTAAGTCCGTATTTTTTTCATTGTTCGGTATTATTTTTTTTTTCTAAGTCCCGCTTTTCTGGGTTGTTTTTAACCGCGAGTGAGGCACCGTAGAGCCTACACCAACGCAAATGTGGACACAGTTAAAATCAAATCATTTATATTACCATATTCCTGGAACTTTTGTCCCCTGCGAACAGTAGAGTGATTCCCCAAAGTGTTTATAATTCACCAATCACCATCAATAGTGAGTATTATGGGGGCATGTAGAGGAAATGTACCATGGATACAGGCATAGCCCTGTTGTTCTTTGATTTGGAGTCCATGGGGAAATCTTCAGTTAAATATTTTCCTGACCTGCCGGTTGGCAGATCTGGATTTAGGCTTCCTCTGCAGTGGGCTACGGCCACAAAAAAGATTGGTCCTTCTGGTTCAAGTGGTGATGCACAGTTCTCAAATCTCTAAACAAAAAAGGACATTGGACAAGTGGACTCCAGGGAGTGTATTACCTTTTGTCTAATTTATGGTTCCGTGAGGAGACCATCCAGCTGTCCAAGAATGGCACTGGGATTGTTCAAGACACCACAGTGCATGAAAAGAATGTATTAGTAGTGCACTATCTGCATATATTTGATTTTAGATTCAATCAATAAAGGTAACCGATTTCAGTATTGATTGATTATGTGTAAATACTCAGTCCATGTGGAAGGCATGTTTTGTATGTATACTGTATATAAATAGAGCCACAATTTCAGGGCTTGGACTCTGAACTGTACCAACAATGTTTCCACAAATACAATTTTTTAATTTTATAGCGGATCTAAAGGATAATGCATGTGGAATAGAGGAGAGAGTTGGGTGAGGAAGACGGACTGCAGTACAATGACATGTTATTCGCTCCTCCGACAACTCAATTTGTGGTTGGCTTTTGTCCTAACGTAAGTGGTCGTTTTAGGTGTGACCTAAACTAACGTACCTTATGCCTGATTAGAGGGCAATTAATATCAAAAAGGATTAATTTGTGAGCTTGGAAAGGACATCCTTTATTTTGGTTACTGGTTCATTGATATATTAGCTGTAACATCTGGATTCCCAGCATCCCATCATTTTGATTAGGGTAGGTGTTCTGTTTCTGGAAGTGGCAGCGTCCACTCCAATCTGGAATGAATATCCTTAGTAAGGGAAAGGACTGAGGCCTATTGTAGTGAGTAGGGATTGCACATATGTGGTGACAGATGTAGTAAGCAGGAGTTTGTTGATTTTTTTTTTTTATTAATGGAAGATGAATTGGAGTTTTACTGTTAGTTTAGAGAGTGTCTGGCCTGGGCACCGTGCAACTACTTTAGATCCATTGATTGTGGGGGGAAGTGATCCTGGTGAAATTGTAGGTCTCTATTCTTGAGGTATATTGGTTGTGAATGAGAAGTTGTGGATTTGCTAGAATGTAGTAATTCACAGAATACTAGTATTGTGGCAAGGAGAATTGTGTAATGATATAGGAATCACAAAGTTGTGGAGACCAGTAGCCAAGGTCAGCAACTTGTAGGTTAAACAGGAACAAGCTTTTATTGAAGGGATCAGGAACCAACAATAATCTGGCAAGGTACATTTGACAGGAAGTGCCTTATATAGGCCAAGGACCAGACACCTGACCAGACACAGCTGAAGAGACTTAGGTACTGATACAATTGCTAGCAGAGTCAAGCTTATAAGGTCTCAATGCAATTCACAAAAGGCAGGCTGGCGCAGTGGTAGGGAAGAGGTATAGCGGCCTGGGGACCAGGGTTCAAAACCCAGCAGAGTCAATTCCTCACAAATTGTGAGGGAGATGTCTGGGCCAAACAAGTTTGGATATAGGACCATCTATTTGAAGTCTGCAACATCTTGGTCATTGGTAAGAATTTAGACCTTTGACAACCATTTTGTTAGTTGGCTCTGTGTATTTACAAACATTGATATTTGATTAGTTTGACAACAGTTCTAATGGGGAAGAGACCTGAAATAAAGTAGAATCACTTACCAACTGCCATCTTTCCCATATACTGAAGCAAGCCGCTTTCCAGGAGAATCCCTACCACCAATATACAGAAACCCACAGTGGAGATGACCTAGCTGGTGGGATACAATGGCCAGTCCAGCTGGGGCCTCCTCTTGACAATCAGCCTGGTTAGATCTCAGTAGACAGTATAGTTCAGCTTTCCTAGGTACTGTGATTCCTTGATGAGATTGGGCACAGTCCACTGACAAGGTGAGAACTGGCTTCTGGCCACTGATAGTGGTCTGGCCAGGAATGAAGCAGCTTGAGAAGCAATGCTATCAGTATCTGATATTGTTAGATCAGACATATTAAGGTCCATGTGTATTACCCCTTATTATGGGAGGGGTATGGATGTGATGGCTTGATTTGATACGAATAGTGACTAGAGGATTTGTTGGCCCTGGTTGCATTCCCAGATTGACCACAAAGACTGGGCTGACTTATCCTAGAAATGACAGAAGAATCAGTGAGATTGCCAATGATGGAAGAAGGAGGATGTTTTTTTCATAGCGAAGGCTAAGCTATGCAAGGGAATTGATCCAGTCAAATGGTTTCGGGTTCACTGTATGAACAACTTAGCGACCTACAACAAATGAAGGGAAGCAACTTGGTCCTTGAAATAAAGTTTAGGTAGTTGGGTAGAGTAGTATAGTAAGATAGATTGGTTCTGTTAAGTATTTTAAGTGAAAAGATTGGGAATGGAAGAAAGGTAATATGGATTAGGGTTTGGATTCGTTTTTGGAATAATAGGAGTGTTAGAAGAATCCAGCTGGATGCTTTGATTGTACTTTGTTAAGTCTCTGCTGCTTTAGATGTTGGAGCACCATAGACTACATTACTTTAGAGTGATAGAAGGTAGAGGATGTGAATGGTGTCCTCTTGCCAGTTGATAACCTCTTGGCACAAAAAGCTCACTTGACAAAGCTTTATACTGACCCTGGATGTATTTATATATAATGTAATCATATCTCCTCTTAGACGCCTTTTTTCTGGAGAAAATACGTTTAGTTTGATCAGTCTTTCTTCATAACTTAGCCCCTCCATTCCCCGTATTTGTTTTGTAGCCCTTCTCTGTACCATTCTAGCTCTAAAATGTCCTTTTTTATGTAGTGATGCCCACAATTGTACTCCATATTCCAAATGAGGGTGGTAGAATTATATTTGCTTCCCCTGCTTCTATACCATTCTTAATAGATGCTAATATTGTATTTCGCCTTTGCAGCTGCTGCTTGGCATTGAGCACTGTTACCTAGGTGGTTGTCCACAAGCACTCCCAAATCCCTTTCAATATCTGATACACCTAGATTTGCTCCATTAAGATTATAAATTACATGGCTATTTTTCCTTTCCAGATGCATAACTTTTCATTTATTCATATTAAATCTTATCTGCCATTTAGTCTCCCATTTCTCTAATTTATGCAAATCCCTTTAGAGTACATCCTATTCTGATGTAATTACCTTGCACAACTTCAAGTCATTAATAAATATGTTAAAAAGGAGAGGACCTAATACTGAACCCTGAGGAACCCTACTTTCCACATTAGTCCAACCGGAGTGTGTTCCATTTACAAAAAACATTTCTTCCTGTCTTTTAGCCAGCTCTCGATCAATGAGCAGATATTTACTGCAATTCCTGCATCCCTTAGTTTGCACAATAGTCTTCCATGTGGCACTGTATACAACTCCTTTGCAAAATCCAGAAAACGACATCCCTAGAATTGCTGTGATTCAAGTTTCTAATAACCTCTTCATAAAGGTTATTTAATGTTAAGTTGCTCTGCTATGATCGCTGTCTCTTTTTCTAACTGTTCTAGGTTTGCATGCAATAACAATTGCAGGGAAATAGACAGATAAAGACTCATATCAGGACAGGACAGCTTTGAGGAGGTCCAACTTTTTGGGAAACCTATAGGTGATGGAGAGAAGCATATATTCTGAAGTCTATGGTTCAGTATTAATAGCTGCATTGAACATAAAAAAAAACCCTATTGTGAGCGCTACAACGGTCCTTTAATAGTGATTTTCTTTGGAACATTTTTACTTGATACCTCTTTTCCACTAACTTTGAGCTATATTAAATATCACAAGTTATGTATTAATACGGATTTAACAGTACATTTTCATGCTACAGAAATTAAACTTATTAATAGGAAGTTGTCGAGTCCATATCTTTCACTGCTCCCACCTTGTAATGTATCAGGGTGCTGTTCAAAATAATTCAGAAGGAAACAATAAAAGATAAGGATGTAGACACAATTTTTCTTCAAAATAATTATCTAGTCTTGCATTTCATTAAAGAGCCACTGTACAACGAAAATATATATATGTTTGAAATCCTCATGATCCATCTCTCCGGAATTAAAGTAAAAAAAATGTAGTCCTCTATTCCAAGAATCTTTAGAAATTCAGAAGACACAGTTGCTAATGTTGTTATATTAAACAAATACGTGCCTTTTTTCTTGAACTTCAAAGGTGTTTTAAAATGTTTGTACTAGCTTTCAACACCTTCACAGTGGTCCTCAAAACCCTTCTGTGTCAACATGAATCTCATTATCGAGTTCCTTAAACAGAATATATGGTACCCATTTATTTGCTGTGCCAGGATCTTCCAAGATTTATATTTTCTCATTTGCCTTTCCTGGCACAGCCTCAAGGCTTTCTGGATTTGCAGCTGATTCACATCCGCTTACTAATGTAAGATACAACTTAAATATGCCTAAAATATATTCATAACTAGATTTGTTGGCAACAGAGGATAGGTTTCTATGCTAGAATGACGCTTTACCGTATGAGTTATAGAAAGTTAGTGACAGGCCTGTTAACATTTTTGAATATTAATTTTGGCACATTCACCTCTGTCATAAAAATATACCATCTTCAATATGATTTCAACAGACAGACCATTCAATTCAGGAAGATAATGCTTCTGTGGAATCAAGGTGTCCTCAGAACTGAGGAAGCAAATCATCATCTATACTGGATAAAAAAGTATTATACAGTAAACAAACATATACAAGTATCCAAACAAATCCAAAATGCAAGCCTTGACTTGTGTGCAGAAAGGAGAAATATTTTTCACAATAAATTAAACTTGATTACATTTAAATAATTAAATTAATGTGAGCTAAATCTAAAGAAAACTATAATTAATGTTATGAGAAATATAATCTCGGTCCTCTGTAGTATGACCTGTATATATATATGCACAGGTTTTATTATACAATGGTCCCTCGGTACACGTCTACCTCAAAACTCGTAGATTTCTGTATCCGACACATATTGATGAGGAAAAAATGCTTCGGAACTTAACACTTACTCATTACTCATCGCTTGCTCCCCCCACTCCTGTCTCTCCAGAAAGCTTAATAAAGTACGGTACTGTGGATTAGTGTAGCTTGTGCTAACAAGAGCCCAGGTGCAGCCTGTGCCTATAAAAAAAACAAAGTGTAGCCTGTGCTTATAAGAACCAAAGTGTAGTCTGTGCTTACATCATGGGTTCGAAGAAGACTGGTGATACCACTCAGAAGAAAAGAAAAAATAGTGAGAACCATGATGGAACAGAAAGGAAGAGATAATAGCCAAGTATGAAAACAACATATCTAGAACAACGATCTCTATGATAGTGAAAAATAAGAAAGCTATTAAAGGATCCAATGAGGCTAGAGGTGAGAGAGCTTTCACTAAGCAAAAGTCACAGACATTGGATGAGGTGGAGAAATTGTTGTACATTTGGATTAATGAAAAACCGTATTCACCTCCACTTGACTTTTTAAATATTTTGTTACATTACAGCTTTGTTAATCTGAATCTTATGTGATGGATCAGAACACAATAGTCTAAGTTAGTGAAGTGAAATGTGAAAGATATATACATAAAACTATTTTTTAGAAATAGAAAACAGAAAATTGGCATGTGCGTATTTATTCAACCCCTTTGTTATGAAGCCCATAAAAAGCTCTGGTGCAACCAATTAGCTTCAAAAGTCACATAATAAGTGAAATGATGTCCACCAATGTGCAATCTAAGTGTCACATGATCTGTCATTACATATACACACCTTTTTTGAAAGGCTCCAGAGGCTGCAACACCTAAGCAAGAGGCACCACTAACCAAACACTCCCATGAAGACTAAGGAACTCTCCAAACAAGTAAGGGACAATGTTGTTGAGAAGTACAAGTCAGGGTTAGGTTATAAAAAATATCCAAATCTTTGATGATCCCCTGGATCACCATCAAATCTATCATAACCAAATGGAAAGAACATATCACAACAGCAAACCTGCCAAGAGACGGCCGCCCACCAAAACTCACGGACCGGGCAAGGAGGGCATTAATTAGAGAGGCAGCACTAAGGTAACCCTGGAGGAGCTGCAGAGTTCCACAGCAGAGACTGGAGTATCTGTACATAGGACGACAATAAGCCGCACGCTCCATAGAGTTGGGCTTTATGGCAGAGTGGCCGGAAGAAAGCCATTACTTTCAGCAAAAAAACTAAATGGCATGTTTTATGTTTGCGAAAAGGCATGTGGGATACTCCCAAAATGTATGACGGAAGGTGCTCTGGTCTGATGAGACTAAAATGTAACTTTTCAGCCATGAAAGAAAACGCTATGTCTGGCGCAAAGCCAACACATCACATCACCCAAAGAATACCATCCCCACAGTGAAACATGGTGGTGGCAGCATCATGCTCTGGGAGTGTTTTTCAGCAGCTGGGACTGGGAAACTGGTCAGAGTTGAGAGAAAGATGGATGGTGCTAAATACAGGGATATTCTTGAGCAAAACCTGTACCAGTCTGTGCGTGATTTGAGGCTAGGACAGAGGTTCACCTTCCAGCAGGACAATGACCCCAAACACACTGCTAAAGCAACACTTGAGTTGTTTAATGGGAAACATGTAAATGTGTTGGAATGGCCTAGTCAAAGCCCAGACCTCAATCCAATAGAAAATTTGTGGTCAGACTTAAAGATTGCTGTTCACAAGTGCAAACCGTCCAACTTGAAGGAGCTGGAGTAGTTTTGCAAGGAGAAATGGTCAAATACCCCAGTGGTAAGATGTGGCAAGCTTATAGAGACTTATCCAAAGCGACTTGGAGCTGTGATTGATGAAAAAGGTGGCTCTACAAAGTATTGACTTTAGGGGGGGTGAATAGTTATGCACATTGACTTTTTCTGTTATTTTGTCCTATTTGTTGTTTGCTTCACAATAAAATAAAAAAAACATCTTCAAAGTTTTGGTCATGTTCTGTAAAATAAATAATGCAAATCATCAAACAATCATGTTAATTCAAGGTTGTGAGGCAACAAAACACAAAAAATGCCAAGGGGGGTGAATACTTTTGCAAGGCACTGTATATTTTCAAAACAAAGCAAAACAGTTGCATGCCGTTTTGGTAAAATACGCACCTACAAAAGTGGTGAGAGCAGTGCTTTACTCTGAATTCAGGTAGTTAGTTGACACTAAGCGAGTTCTGGAAGGAACATTTCAGTATCCTCCACTGTGTCACTTTGATTGATAAGGCCTGCCGCGCTGTCTCTTACAAGACAATGAACTCTACCTGGAGTGCCCAGAAACTGTAATGCTGCGGGGTAAACCTAAACCAATAGTGAAAGACATTATGTTTCTGGGCAAGTCCATGGGCCTGGAGGTGAGTACTGAAGCCATCGAAGCAATGGCAGGGAAATATTCTAACATGATAACGACCCCAAACACACCTCCACAACGCCCACTGCCGAAAGTAATGGTGATGGACTGGCTCCAGACCTAAACCCTATTGAGCATCGGTGGTGCATCTTCAAACGGAAGATGGGGGAGTGCAAGGTCTCTAACACCCACCAGCTCAGTGATGTCATCATGGAGGAGTGGAAGAGGACTCCAGTGGTAACCTGTGAAGCTCTGGTGAACTCCATGCATATGAGGGTTAAGGCAGTGCTGGAAAATAATGGTGGCCACACAAAATATTGACACTTTGGGCCCAATTTAGACATTTCCACTTTTTTGCCAATGGTTTAGACATTAATGGCTGTGTGACAGCAAATTTACACTGTTATACAGGCTGTATACGTACTAAGTTACCTTTTAACTTACAGTCTTATTAAATTGCGATTCTGCCAATTCTAAAGGACTCTATATAAGCACAGAACATATTTTTACAGAAGTTTTTAGTTAGTGAAGACCTTGCTTTTGTATAGAAGTTCACTAACTAAAAACTTTTGTAAAAAAATATGCTCTGTGCTTATATAGAGCCCTTTAGAATTGGCCAAATCGCAATTTAACAAGGCTGATAGTGTCATTTCTTTAGTGTTGTCACATGAAAAGATATAAAAAGATATTTACAAAAATGTGAGGGGTCTACTCACTTTTCTGAGATACTGTATATATATGTGTGTATTTATTTATAATCTATATTGTAAATATACATATATAATATGATGAATATACTAGCGACTTGCCCGTCAAAAAATTACGGTCAATATTGTAAGGCCGGAAATGCTGTTTGCCACATAATGTAAGGCTTTTGGTTGTCTGAGCACCTTCAGAGCTCATTGCAAGCCCCGCGCTGAGCGATCCTATCGGTTCATGTACTTTTGGTGGTCTGAGCACCTTTGGCCCTCATTGCAAGGGGCGCTCTGATTGGTTTTGGCACTCAATGCGAGCCTCTCCCCTTGTGTACTTTTGCTTCTCTGAGCACTCTCAGCTCTCATTGTGAGCCCCGCACTGAATGCCTTTTGCGCTCATTGCGATCCTCTCCCCTGGTGTACTTTTGGTCCTCTTAGCACCCTCAACGCTCATTGTGAGTCCCGCGCTGAACTTCTTTGGCGCTCATTGCGATCCTCTCCCCTAGTCCTTTATATGTATATATATATATATATATATATATATATATATAATTTTTTTTTGAATGATAATTAATTAATTAATTAATAAAATAAAAAAATATTATACTTTACCTATTTGTAATTAATATATGCAGCAAGCAATATCCTGAAGAGCTAACAATCTGATTTTCCTGCAGCATACAATGTACATTTGCACTGTTGCTGACCAGAGGTGTTAGTGTCAGCAATGTGGCAAGTGTGCAATGTAAATAGGCTGCGTGCACGAGGGCAAACCATTTGTTTAGCTGTGTAATTCGGCATTTTGGAATGGTAATGTTAAAGTTAGTGTTGTAAAATGGCGGCAATTGTCTATGTGTTACGGTGTGGAGCATTTTCGGTTCTCCCTAATAGTGTGTATTGTATACCTCGTATTTTCCTGTATAAAAGTGTTATGTGCTTGGCGGTGTTTTGCGTGTTTAGGCGTTGTGTAGCCTCGTTTTCATTTTTTCCGGCTGCCATTTTTTTTGTCACTTAGGCGATTTTCGAGTGCCGAAACTCAGCAAATTGTGTTTAAATATTCTTGTAACATCACTCCCAGATGTCCTGGCTGTCCTCCCGTGCTGTGTGTGATGATTTTTTTGATAAATTTAGGGCCGCAACAGCGAACCTAACAAAGCGAGGAGAGCCGTTGAGGAATAGAAGCCTTCCGAGCTCGGAGCACTTAGACGATGAGCAACGAAGGCGCTCATCATCCTGCGAGCCTCATGAAGCGGGCAGTTGAGGCATTGAAACACACGGGACTTAGACTGAAATGAGCGCCGAAGGCGCGCCTACGAGCCTTGCAAATCAAGGCAAGCCCTTGAGGCAATGAAACATGGGGGAACTTAGCCAGCAAGCTGTTAAGAAACGCGGGACTTACTTGCCCAAAGCACGCAAATCGAAACAAAACAAAAAAAACTCACACACAGCATGGGGGAAACGCCAGGACGCCTGAGAGTGAGGTTGCAAAATGCAAAATGTACGATAAAAAATAAATTATATCTTGCAGATTTGAAGAAATAAAAGGCCACAACTACAAAAACATCACAAAGTGGAAAATAACTTAATCTATTAAAACTTCAGATAAGTAAAAATAAAAACTTACTATGTTTGCTATATAAGAAAACATTACAATTGAAGCTAAGATGCCTATGTTTACAATAACAGATTACAATAGCGGGCAACGCAGAAACAAAGTAAGAACGGAAAACAAGAATGGCAAAGGAACGGAAGCAAAAGTGAAGAGATGCACAGTCCCCTTAGACTTCACAGATTAAGATTACTAGAAGAAGATCGACAGAGACGTGCCAATAAAAAGAAAAATGAGTTAAAAGGACAAACTGAGTGTGATGGAGCTTCAAAGAAAAGAAAAAGTAAACAAAAAAATGTCTGTGAAACGTTGCCTAATGACGTAATATTGCCTCATGACACACATGTTGATATAGATGACACCAATGTAGATATAGAAAGCTGTAGTGATATCTATGTTCAGGAAGCTCAGGATAGTCCTTTATTTACAGCACTAACAGTAAACAGTCATTATTGTGGATTACTCAATGTGGTTTGTCAGTTTTGTGGGGCCTATCATTTTCTCAAGGAAAGACCAACTGACAGAGACTTCATTAGTTGCTGTCAGAAAGGAAAGGTAAGACTTCAACAAAGACACACATTTCCAGACTACTTACAAAGTATAATGAGCGATCCAACATTTCCAAATAATAGCAATTAAAAAAAACATCAGGTCTTAAAACAGTGCAGTTTAATTTGCTTCAATGGGTGCAACATTAGCAGAAAATATCCCTGGACATGGTTTTAAAGTACAAGGACAAATTTACCACCGCACTTCACATTTACACCCACAAGCAGGAGAGCAAAGGAAATTTGCACCGTTATATGTCCTAGATACAATGGAAGCTGTTGAACAACGGATGACGCTTCCTGAAAATAAACAGTGTTTGCGCATAGTCTTTGAACAACTGGATAACATTATGAACATTATGGCCAACACCCATATAGTAAAGCATACCAAAAATTAACAGAGGTTGAAAAAGAACAACAGGCACATGCGCAAATAAATCAATTGCCAATGCCAAGAGTAAATATAGTTCTCAAAAGAGATTGCCATACTGATCAAAGACGTTATAATTTACCAACAGCAAATGAGGTTGTCATGGTTTTTAAAAATGGTGATGGTAAACCACCATTTGAGTGGGATATTAGGATTTATCCACGTGATCAAGAGTAACCTTTTAAAAATATAAATATATTAAGTAGTAATTTGGATCCAATGACATATACCATTTTCTTTCCAAATGGTGAGCCAGGATGGCAATCAAAATTACAATTGCAAAGTTATCCCAATAGTAAAGTTCATGTTAGAAACAATATTTCTATGCTGTAATATAAAGTGGCACAAACTGCTATTCGGGATCATTTTAATCCTATTTTATGTTGATGGAAACTCACACAACAATGGATTATTGATTCATATCTACAAGTCGAAGCAAATAATCTAAATGTTGTCAAATTTCAACAAAACAAGCTTTGAGTAGAGCAATACTGTGGATTGATGGATTATGTCGCTGAATTAACTGTAAACAAAGACATTCCAGCTGGAAGAGCAATCATTTTGCCATCCTCTTTTTAAGGATCTCCTCGCAATATGCATTCATATACCCATTCATACTAAGTTGAACAGTTGTTATATTACTCCTGTGGAGGAGCACAGACAAGAGCTCAACACTGAGGGGCTGCAAGAACTTCAAAGGGAGCAGCAACAAATAGTGGCTGAGGACATTTCTTTAGATGAAATGTAGGGAAGAGAGGAAGCACATTCTGCACTTATCAAAGACATGTGAGCTAAATGGGTTGAATTACAAGATTCTCTTGAAAATGATCACCCTGAAAAAGTACAAGCAAGCTGAAATGTGGACATTTTTAATGATCAAACAATGTCTCTCTTCACAAACATTGAAACGTACGAAGAAACATATTTTCTCTTGATAGATTTCTATTGAAACTCCCTACATCATAGCCTCTAGCAGGTTTCAGTTGTTTAAGAGACAGAAAGGAGAAAGTGCCTGGTGTTTTAATGGAAGAGGACTCCCCTTTCAAGCAATAACCTCTCAAAGTCCCGCGTGCCTGGCGTTGTTAGTGTAAGTGTTGCTGTCTTCGGTGTCATGTATTTTCTAAGTTCTGCATGCCTGGAGTTGCAGAGCATCGTTTTCATCTTGTTTCAGAATTTTTATGTTTTTCGTCCGCCATTTTTCCCCTCGCTTAGCCGATTTTCGTTCAATGAAAAATGAAAAATATGGCTTCAATTAGTTTGCAACTTCCTGGCTTTCCCCCTGCACTGTGTGTGAGCGTGTTATTATTTTTCTTTTAAGTACTTTGGTTGTTTTTCAGTGTTTTCGACTTACGCGTTTGAACCAACCTCGTGCCTCAACTGCTCACCTCGCAGTGCAATGCGCACCTTAGGCGCTCATTGCATCCTAAGTCCTGCGTGCCTCAACTGCTCGCCTCGCAGTGCATTAAGCGCCTTCATTGCGGCCTAAGTCGTGCGTGCGTCAATGGCTCGCCTCGATTTGCGAGGCTCGTAGGTGTCCCTCTTTGTGCGAGTGACGCAAAAACGTGTCCAACAATGCAAGCGTTCCCAATACTGACAACTATATATGTGATAGAAATGTGTGTGTGTGTCTGTTTATGTGTGTGTGTGTGTAATGTACAGTAGGGGTTTATAGGAACTCAATGGTTATATGCTCACCTGAAAGTCTTTCCATTTGTTTTGAAAGTGAATCATTCATGTTAAAATCAGCCTTGATTCTGCTGGATTCTTATGTAAATAAACAGGTCCAGAATGCTAATTAGCTGATTTGATGTGCTAATTAGGATAACATTCAGCCTGTCTGTCTTTGTGGTGGCAAAACAATGACCTTCTAAAGTTAACTGCAATTCGATCCTTCCTCCACTCTTATTAAGCACTCTAAGATACAATTTAATATATTGAGCTGCTCAATAGCACATAGCAGTTGTTCAATATATCTTTAATAGATCAAGAATGATTTACCAAAGAGAGAAATGGTTAGTACAATGTATAGATCGTTTTTAATGGTCTTTAAGATTAAACCATCGTGTTCTTGGGGTGATTGTGTCCCTTTTAACCTCTTTTTACATTCAATAATTGATCATGCAGTAGTGATTTATGAACCTAAAAAATATCAGGTAAATATACACCAAAAAATACACATGTCACAAACTGAATTTCAGTGAATTTAACTAAATAAAACATGGCATGATCTTGTGATAACAGTTACCAACAAATAGTGTAAAGCACAAAAATATAACATGCAGATGATACCATAAAATGCTTAAAAATACTGAAAAGTGGTCCCGAATTCACAATATTCAGAGCAGGAAATGCTACTCTGTTTTTCAGTTCAAAATCCCCCAGCATTTTGTAACAGAGATTAAAATTCTCAACTTCTAGAGTAAGTTCCAGCTGTTATAAAAAAAGAGGAAAACAGAAATCCAATATAATAATTTATTAGTATTACAAATGTTGTTGTAAAAGTTGGATTCTTATTTAATATTGGTGCAATGTGTGTTGTGTGTTTGTGTTGAGCAGTTGTGTCCGACTCTCCTTGACCTCATAGCCCTTAACTGGAGTGGGTTTCCAGTTCCTTCTCCAGTAGGCCACAGCATACAGCTCCTGGTATTCCAAGTACTGACCAGGGCTAACTCTGCATGGCTTCAGGGTGATGTGACCTTTTGGTTCCCTGACTGAAATTGAACCCAGACCACAGCAGTGAAAAAATACCTATATTGCAGTATCAATTTTTTTATGTAAAAAGTGGTTAATATAAAAATTGGTTATATCTATTCATTTTGCAATAGGCTTGAAACCAATATTTGTACTCTGGGAGATATATTACATATAAGCCTGGTATATGTTTATTGCTTGATATTGGCGCGGTGAGTTTGCTCTTTTCAGTTTATAATTAAGGAGTTTAATGTTCACTCTCAGGATTTAGCAGCCTTCCAACATGATTTTAGTGCATACCCTTTTATTTATTACTAATATTGGAGAAGGATGATACTCCATGGGATCCCAGCTCCAAATGCCTATGATCTCCATCCACATATTAAACCTATTCAGAAGTATTCAACTCACATACAGGATATGTACAAGTTTTACATGGGATAATAACATATTAAAAGGCCTCAAAACTACTGTGAGACATTTTCTATGTAATCTACAACTAAAGTATACATATTTACATTAAAATTTAAAATTGATCTATATTCTATTTTAATTTCATACCTAGCCATGACTGTTCCATCAGGATATCCCTTGGTAAAGTGTCCATTGGGAAGTCTCTCGCTTAACCTCACATCCATTGGAATCCTTCAGAAACACACAACATATTCCATCACAAAAAATGACTGTTCCTCTGTACAATTTGTATTACCAGGGGAGAGACAGACACCATCCAGTCCAACAATCGCTACACAGCGCAGAGCCCAAGACGGAATAACTCAAGAGCCTTCCCATCAGATACAGTCCAAGATAACCCATCATTAAAAACTCAGAGCATTACCTCCCAGCCTGGCCTATCAGCACTCATCTTAGAAGCTGTACTACAAGAATACAAGTTTTTCACTATTCATGACTAGACAGGAGGGAAGGAGGAGTAGTAATATTCTCCAAGATCCTTGAACTTGAGAACAGTCTCGGAGTGCATTGCTGTGTGGAGTATTATCTGTCTTGGTTTCAAAGTCCTTTTAGTTTATTGCCCCCTAAATGTTCTAGATTGTATGACACTAAACTCTCAAATGTTAGCTTATTATTTTTTCATAAGAACATAGCCATGATACCCCCAAAAGACCTCCCTTCTTTGGTTATTGCCTTTATATCAGGGGTGGGCAAGTTAGGTCCTGGTGGGCCACACACAAGCCTGGATTTGAAAATATCCTTTCTGTGCACAGGTGAATAAATCAGGATGACTGAAAAAGTTATTAACTTACCTGTGCACAGCAGGGATATCATCAAATCCAGGCATGTGTGTGGCCCTCCAGGACCAAAGTTGCCCATCACTGCTCTTATCATAATTGGTGGGGTAGAACTTCCTCATAAGGGAGTAAACATAAAAAATAAGTACAAAAATATGATACTGGTCGATATGAACCGTAGAACTGGCTCTGTCTTAAGTAGTTAATTAATATCTATACAAATTACCAAGATTAGTATACTAAAATAGCTTATTTTTTGTTTTTCATCAAGATTACATTCAATAATTATTGTAGACATACAATCCCAGTCCTATATTGAACAATAAAATATTTTTTTGTTAAAATATTTTTAACAATTTAATGCATTTGGAATACCCGGCCTAAGTTGCTGGATGGAATGTTAGCCATTTTTTCATCAGTGGAGACAAAATAGTAGATTGGAAGGTGTCTTGTTGATGTCTTCTGTTCTTCTGTTTTAATTAGATCTACAACTCATTTCACATAGATCATGAACTTTGGGTTTTAATGATTTTCTGTCTCTAACACCTCACCTACATAGACATTGCCATCTCATTTATTTATTATCAGTTAACAGCAAGCATGGCTTTACATGCAGAACTTGAACATATAAACTAGTATGTATTAAAGATAAGACAGACATTTATCAATGGAATTTTATATCATAATATTCATTGTCAATGTGTCAATGAATTCCCCAGTGGAACTCAGTTGGTTCTGTAGTAAATATATATTTCAGGGCTTATATTAATTCTGAGAGATTTATTAATGGGAGATTGCATGCCGTTTTTGAATACACAAAAATATAAATATTATATATTTGTAGGAAATTGTGATAACGTTCAATTGATAAAGTACTTTTTAGTATCTTTAGTTTTAATCTATGCCATATTGGATCTCCATTGTGGTACTATAAAAGGGACATTAAATACATTCCGTTAAACTATATTGATAATTAAGCTTGATTACATGGCTCTCGTACAAATTTCTCAATACTGACACCTAGCTCCAGGAGCTCTTATGAGAATTTATGTAGCCATTACATGGCTTCCAAAGGCTATTTTCCATAAGAAGTTACTGAGACATAACCAAGGGATTGTAAAGGAAATAACTTGCAAATGCCCCCAAGGATCCTTACATGTTACATAGGTTGTAAGTATGAAGCTGCAAGTGCAATCTACCCAAAAAAAGCTAAAGAACATAAGTAAAGATTGCAACAAAGCTACATGTTTCTCATTCAAAGGTTGAAGTTGCCATTATTGCACATAAACACTACAGTTTACACACATCAAATGATGTATTAATTTCTCACATTGTTCATGGTAATACATGTCAGGAGATAGACATTGAATGCCAAGACAAGATTATTGTTGAGGGGGGTTGTAAATGTATTTGTAGGGCAGGTGTTAACTTCTGGGGCTCTGTAATAATCAGGTATGACTTAACATTAGTTGGGTGAGCAGGTATTTGTAATTGATGCTGTTATTTAGTTGATTGTTCTTAGTATTGTTGTATAAGTTGGCTTAACCATTAGAAAGCCTTGTGGTATGTGTAGGCTTCATTTTTTTTTTATTGCAGTACTACACAATTCTTCTTTATACATTTTTTTTGTTCCAAAAGGGTTTTATCTGCTGTTGGGGGAGGTTCAGTTAGCATGCAAAGTTTTATATCACTACAAGCACTTGCAGAGACTTACAAGCTTTTGTTAGTTAACACCCCTGAAAATCCCTGCTAAGATTAGCATAAGATTCATAATTTGTTTTGGCCAATCAAAAGAAAGTTAATCAAAACATTTGTATCAAACTGTGGGGTTTGTGTGATGCAAAGCAGCCTGGGATATGTAGTCTATCTATCTCCTTGTGCTCTGATTAAGCTGTGAGCTCAGACCCCGCCCAACCATGTGATTCCATTAAACATCAGTACTTCCTTTGGTCTCTACCAGAAAGGTAAAACTCTATCTGTCTTTATTTCCTTTATGTACTTGGTAATGTAAGCTTCCTGTAGGTGTGCAAACCTGGATTTTACTTTCCTGCCTATAACACATTATTTTTCTGTTACTCACTGCCTGTTTCTTACCAATCATTAGAAACCTAAGACTTTCAGTAAGCTCATATGAGAGCTGTGGGTGACATGAAATACCAATATGGTACCCTACATAGACAGTTCACGCAAAATATTTACTACTGGAGCCATGTAATTAAGCCCTAAGTTCGTAATGCACATTATGATTAAGCAGTAATAATAAAGAAAATCTTACTGACAGTTTGTTCATATCTATTCCATTTTGTACAGGACATTCAAAGGCAATGGGTGGGAGGGGAAGTCTTATAGGAGGATTTCTTGATGTCATATTATTTCATTTATCATTTATCAAAGCCATTTTCAACATCTTCGAAGTATGTTCAAGGCTTTTGCTTATACAACTGGATAACGCATGTCTGTCTACATTTATTTAAATTCATCTTGAATTCTCAGCAATTAAAAATAGAGATAAATAAAAAGGATAATCATAAATAACAGTGTTATTCCTCTATGGCATTCGTTTCAGGAACAAAACAACATCTAAACTCTAAGAAAAAATGATGCAGTTTAGAAGCGTCCCATCACATAATAGAATACTGAATTAATTATTTAAACTAGAAATCATTAAAACCTGATAACGAGCCCAATGATTGACATCTGTAGATAAGGATAAAAATGTAACAGTTGAACTCAAGTTTTTTCCACAGTGATAACTCTGACATAACAGGATTTTATATGAGGAGTTTGTCAGCTCTTATTTTATCTGGTGACATATAATTCTGAATGCAAATGTCTTTTTTATTATAAAATAACTCAGCTGCTGTATACTAGACTTGTTCATCACTGATAGATGAAACTTTCTCTAACTATGTTCTTTCATTTTTATGAGAGACAAACAGGGAAAGATACAAAGAATAAAAATGAAAGAATTCCTGGCAAAAATTGTGTTATTTCCCTCTGTAAAGTAGGTGATTTATATTAAATTTCAGTAGTGTTTTATTTCTTTTAGTTTTACTTTTCAGACTTAGATTTGCAGCCTGAAGTGTTTCAGACAGATAGAGGCTGATGGAAGAAAACCTCTCCTATTTTCTTCTGACATCTCATCCTTTTCTTCCCATGCCGTTGACATCGCCAAGTGTTTTCCTTCTATCCATTCAGAGACAGATTTACATCTGAGGTGCCCCTCTCTGTCCTCAAACACACAGGAGCTAAATGAGCGCTGTAGGCAACCTATGTATATTTAATGAATTCTGTGCAAGTGTATATATAAAAATATAACCATTTGCATATTGCCACACACAATTTCCAAAGTGCAATGGGAACATTTTGTGTTGGCAATTTGATCTCTCTTAGGTATAAAGATGTACATTTTGTGACAACAGCTTTGGTGGGGGAGAATCCTGAAGTGAAGTGTTGTGGTATTGTGGGTTTTCCATTGCAACAGTGACAGTTGAAAAGTGACATTAGCTTTATGCATGAGATATAGGGCCATATTAAATTGAAAGCCTGCAGCGGCACCAGTACACTCGCAAAGCCTGCAGGCTTGAAATTCGCCGGAGTTACAGAACTATTACATTCGACCATGCTGCGACCAACGGGTCGTGAATATGATCAACTAGTCAAACCCATAGTTACGGGTTTAGATAGAGTCAATGGTAAAAGAGAATTACGTCACTGAAAACGTAGGTTAGATTTCAAATTTACTTAAGCTGCTGTAATAAAAAATGCATATAGGGGGTTCAGCTACACCTAACTGACGAGGCCCAATAGAGGCCAAAACGTACGCTTGGGGTTGGCTGTTTCTCCTGCTCAGGGTAGAATTGCCTGGTATTTTGGGGCTGGGTCACTCTAGTGAGTCTGACCAGAATGATACTACAGGATATTTCTCCCTGTGAAGGGCACAAGTGGCTAAAAGCGTTTGCTCTCAGAGTGGGTTATCATGTCCATAGAACTAACCTATTAAAGTTTGTTTTTTGTAAATGCATATAGGTTAGAAATAATTGGAAAATAATCAAAAAAATAATAATTTAAATTGTAAAAAAAGTTGAATGACAATAATAAGAATAACAATAACAATAATTCTTACTCATTACTAATCTTCTAAAAATAATATATATTTATATACACAAAATGTATTATTATTATTATTATTAGTAGTAGTAGTAGTAGTAGTAGTAGTAGTAGTAGTAGTAGTAGTAGTAGTAGTAGTATTACAGCATTATAGTCTTTCTAGATCACTACCTTGTCGTGGTGAAGGGGCTTGTATACTTCAATGAAGCTATGAACTATGCTATGTAGGGTCACCCAATATGGGTAGGTCATAGCAGAGAGGTCAAACAAATTGAGTTACACTGAAGAAGGAACTGGTAACCAACTCCAGTAACTTTGTTAAAATAACCTTATGGACAAGCACAATCAGAGACATAACATTACATAACATTACTGAGGAAGAGCAGAGGAAGAATACGAGTAGCACCAGATTTAATGAAAGACCAAGAAGCCATGCTCAAAACCGAACATGGAACAGCTGAATGGTTCAAGTTCAGGAAAGGTGTGCAACAAGGTTGTAGATTGTCATCTTATTTATTCAACTTATGCATGGAGGAAAATATCAACAAGCTCAGATACGCCGATGATACTACTCTGATGGCTGAAAGTGAGGAGGAACTAAAGAACCAATTGGTGAGGGTAAAAGAAGAGAATGCAAAAGTTGGACTGCTGCTCAACGTTAAAAAGACAAACAGCAGTCTCAGTTCTTGGCAAAATAAATGGAGAAGAAGTGGAGGAAGTGGCCGATTTTATTTTCCTGTGATGTACAATCTCTTCAGATGATGACTGTAATCATGACATTAAAAGACATTTGCTTCTACAGAGGAATGCTATGTTAGAGAAAACTGCTTAGAGTCCCTTAGACTGCAAGAAGATCCAATAAATCAGTACACCAGGAAATCAAGACTGGACTGTTCACTGGAAGGTATGATCATGAGGCGGAAGCTCAAATATTTAGGTCATATAATGAGAAGACAGGATTCCCTAGAGAAGACTTTGATGCTGGGTAAGATTGAAGGCACACAAAGGGAATGGCAGAGGCGGAGATGGATAGATTAAATCACTGAAGCAATGAACATGAGCTTGATAGAGGGGCAGTGAATAGCAGATGTGCTTGGCGTGCTGCAGTTCATAGGGTCACTGCGAGTCAGGCATGACTGAACAACTAAACAACAGTACACACATTTTTTTTTTTTTATATATCTATATGCATGTATATTCAAAATGGCGGAAACATATTTACACAAATTGCAATTCACTAAATATTGATGAATTCATATATGCTACTTGTGAAATTCAGTTTTAGTGCTTAACACTAGTGGAGTATTAAAGTGATTTCAAATTAATCAAATTGAAATAAATTCACTCTTTGATTATAACATTTTTGTCTTAGACTTTCAGAGAGAACATCAGGAGGAACCAGGGAAAGTAGGGCAAGATCAAGGCTGGGGACCATAGAATTGCCTTTGATGAGACACTTGTCTTCAATATTAAATACTGTCTGTTACACAACTTTATTTTGTCATATTTTCTAAAAATGAAAGGGCTATGTGCCTGCTAATCCCATTTTAGACCACAGTAAATTGTAAGAAAAAATAAAATAAAACTGGAATTAAACTCATGGCTGCACTTTTATGGACAAGTATTTGCTTTTGATATTAGCTGGTTATCAGCTCACACACACAGTCTGACAAATCATTTAACAGAATATTCAGTGTTTGATTTGCACTTGTTATGATTCCAAAATAAGTTTCACTGCCTATGTAATAAGTATTTATGTAAACAGTAAGAGAAAAAAGTAAATTACATGGAAAAATACAATTATAGAAATACTAGAAATGTATATAATGTGCAGGGTAGTAGACTATTCCATAATTCACCATTTTAACCCTTTAGCTGCCAGAATAGTCTGTTGGTCAGTTCATTATCAGTCCTGTTCTGTTGTTTACCCTGGCATGCATAGATGGGTTAAGGACTGTAAATACCCTATTGTGTGATCTGCAGACGCACCAGATCAAGCCCAATCATGTTTTCCCCAATTGCTCTGAGCTGCTCCTCACATGGGCCCTCATTCAATTGCAATTTGGCCAATTGAATAAGGGTCTAAATAAGCACATAACATATTTTTTTAAAGAAGTTTTTAGTTACTAAACATCTATCCAAAAACAAGGTTTTCACTAACTAAAAACGTATTAAAAAAATATATGTTATGTGCTTATTTAGAGCACTATTGAATTGGCCAAATCGCAATTGAATGAGGGCCATGCAGTCTCGAAATGTCACTGTCTCTCAAAATGTCAAATCTGTGCCCTCCCCAGAACTCTAATAGATATCGTTCCCTGGCCTGTAATTCATGTCTTGGATGTGAAGACAACACTACGCCTACCAACATGCTTTGTAGACACATTCACAGATTTTATTAGGACTGTTCAGACGTCAAAAAGAACATTTCCTATCCACCCCACGCCCCCAAAAAAACACAGAGAGAGAATTAAAACAAAAAAAAATTTGAACTAGTTAATAACATCAGAAATGCTGAAGAATTGTCTGCAAATTAATAAATGGAAATGGTCCATCTTGGTTAGGGGAGGAGATGTTGATCCAATGTTTTTGGATATGCAATTTAAATTCTATCAAACCACATGGTTTGAATTATATTATCAGTTGCAATGTAAATTTTACTTGAATATGTATTTATGTATAATTATATATTCACAGCAAAATACAAAATCTAAATTATGATTATAAATGAGAAAAGTTATATATAATTACATTTTCACATTATTATTAATTTTATTAATATTATGCTAATATTTTATTATTTGTATTATAATACTGATTTTATCAATGTTTATTAATAATCTTCTTACACTTAAATCACTTAATTCTCAGAATGCTCTAGATATTTTTATTTGGGATTGTTATCAGAATATTTTAATTATATTTTTTTACACAATAGTATTTAATTTCATAGATCATTTATAAGAATAGCATGGTTATGTAGATGTACTGTACAGGGAGTGCAGAATTATTAGGCAAATGAGTATTTTGACCACATCATCCTCTTTATGCATGTTGTCTTACTCCAAGCTGTATAGGCTCGAAAGCCTACTACCAATTAAGCATATTAGGTGATGTGCATCTCTGTAATGAGAAGAGGTGTGGTCTAATGACATCAACACCCTATATCAGGTGTGCATAATTATTAGGCAACTTCCTTTCCTTTGGCAAAATGGGTCAAAAGAAGGACTTGACAGGCTCAGAAAAGTCAAAAATAGTGAGATATCTTGCAGAGGGATGCAGCACTCTTAAAATTGCAAAGCTTCTGAAGCGGGATCATCGAACAATCAAGCGTTTCATTCAAAATAGTCAACAGGGTCGCAAGAAGAAGGCGCAAAATAACTGCACATGAAATGAGAAAAGTCAAGCGTGCAGCTGCCACGATGCCACTTGCCACCAGTTTGGCCATATTTCAGAGCTGCAACATCACTGGAGTGCCCAAAAGCAAAAGGTGTGCAATACTCAGAGACATGGCCAAGGTAAGAAAGGCTGAAAGACGACCACCACTGAACAAGACACACAAGCTGAAACGTCAAGACTGGGCCAAGAAATATCTCAAGATCAAATGATGAAATGAGAGTGAGTCTTGATGGGCCAGATGGATGGGCCCGTGGCTGGATTGGTAAAGGGCAGAGAGCTCCAGTCCGACTCAGACGCCAGCAAGGTGGAGGTGGAGTACTGGTTTGGGCTGGTATCATCAAAGATGAGCTTGTGGGGCCTTTTCGGGTTGAGGATGGAGTCAAGCTCAACTCCCAGTCCTACTGCCAGTTCCTGGAAGACACCTTCTTCAAGCAGTGGTACAGGAAGAAGTCTGCATCCTTCAAGAAAAAACATGATTTTCATGCAGGACAATGCTCCATCACTCGCGTCCAAGTACTCCACAGCGTGGCTGGCAAGAAAGGGTATAAAAGAAGAAAATCTAATGACATGGCCTCCTTGTTCACCTGATCTGAACCCCATTGAGAACCTGTGGTCCATCATCAAATGTGAGATTTACAAGGAGGGAAAACAGTACACCTCTCTGAACAGTGTCTGGGAGGCTGTGGTTGCTGCTGCACGCAATGTTGATGGTGAACAGATCAAAACACTGACAGAATCCATGGATGGCAGGCTTTTGAGTGTCCTTGCAAAGAAAGGTGGCTATATTGGTCACTGATTTGTTTTTGTTTTGTTTTTGAATGTCAGAAATGTATATTTGTGAATGTTGAGATGTTATATTGGTTTCACTGGTAAAAATAAATAATTAAAATGGGTATATATTTGTTTTTTGTTAAGTTGCCTAATAATTATGCACAGTAATAGTCACCTGCACACACAGATATTCCCCTAAAATAGCTAAAACTAAAAACAAACTAAAAACTACTTCCAAAAATATTCAGCTTTGATATTAATGAGTTTTTTGGGTTAATTGAGAACATGGTTGTTGTTCAATAATAAAATAATCCTCAAAAATACAACGTGCCTAATAATTCTGCACTCCCTGTATATTATGCGATTTTGTTCATCGGACCTTGTTTTATTATACATATTATACAAATTTGTCACAGTTTACCTCTGGTGTACAAGCTTTGCCAAATCACACACTGATTATTTCACTTATTTTATGCTTTATGGATTCAACTTTTACCTTTCTTTAGTAAATAAAAATCACTTTTTTAATTACAGTGGTACCACTTTGGTTCCCGAAGGTATTTAGTTCTCGTTGTGTCTTACAAGGGGAAAAGTTGCTTGGAATTTGACGCTTGCTCGAAACGCGATTCATGAGCCTGATCAATTGCTGCAGCTCGACGCGTCCAAATCGACCACTCAGATGTTGGTGCGATTGCCACACCCAGTTCCTATCTCTGCAGCCTGTAAGAGCTAATGTGCAGCCTGTGCCTGTAAGAGCCAATGTGCAGCCTCTGCTTACAAGAACCAAAGTGTAGTTTGTGCCTATAAGAACAAACGTTCCAAGCAATAACCTCTCTCCTGCTTCTCCTCCTCTATATCGCCACCATCCCATTGGGCCCTCAAGTCCTCTCAGTACAGTTAAAGTGAAGTTAAATTATATGGTAACTATATTTTTTTTCATGCCTGTTTAGTTTTAAGGTTTTGTATAAAAAAACAATAACATCAGTTCAAACTAAAATGTGAAAATCTGGGGTCTGAAACAGATTATTTCAGTTTACATTGATCCCTATGGGAGATGCTTTTGTGGAACTCAACCTGCCATCCGGAACAGGAACTGAGGTACCACTGTATTATTATTTTTTATTTTATACATATTTAATTGCTTATACTGTATATCTGTAATATATATTTATTCTGTTTCATTATTATTTTATTCATATAAATCTATTTCTCCACTTTTTTATTTCAATTTAATTGTCTGTCTTTCTAATTATTACATTCAATTATTTTTCTACAATATTTTTTCCTTCCACAAATATGAGATGTGTTCCTTTTTCCCTTTTGATCCACATTCTTCTTCATATACTTACCTTTATGTTATAATTCTGGAAAAAAAATATCAAAGGTAAATTGCATTACAGGGAAGGAGCTATGTACCTATGTATCTGTGTTTGTGTTGTTCAGTCATGTTCAACTCTCAGTGACCTCATGGACCAGAACACACCATGCTGATGGAGTGTCCCTATGTGTTCTTCCATCGAAGTACTGACCAGTTCCAACCCTGCTTGGCTTCAGGGTTGTTCCCTGACCGGAATCGAACCCAGGTTGCAGAGGTGACAGCCCCAAATCCTAACCACTGGACCACCAGGGTATGCAACATAACTGTTGTTGATACATTACCTGGCATAGGGTTTTCTGTGGCAGGCTAGTTGAACTTAATGCCCTGGTAACCGACTACCACATAAGTGTTGGGTCAACTTTAAACCACTATATGTTCTACAAATTGTAATCTTTATCACAACTTTTTATTGATATATTACTATCATTTTTATTATTGTTATGGTAATCCCTATACATTATTTCTTAGAAAGAGGGAATGTTACAATGCTGCATAAAAAATTATTATAAAAAGTTATTATTCAAATAATTATAGTGACAATGAATTATAGAATAATCTTCCAAATAGGAATTGAAGTTACCATCATTAAAGGGATATGGAAGGTTCCATGTTTTAATAATCTACTCTCAGCCTTATTAAATTGCGATTCAGTAAATTTAAAAGGGCTCTATTTAAGCACAGAGCATATTTTATTTACAGAAGTTTTTAGTTAGTGAACTTCTATCCAAAAGCAAGGTCTTCACTAACTAAAAACTTCTGTAAATAAAATATGCTGTGTGCTTAAATAGAGCCCTTTAGAATTTACTGAATCACAATTTAATAAGGCTGTAAGTATTTATGTGCCTATCTAAGCATAATTTTATTAACAAGTAGTAGTAGTTCCAACAGTCCCTACAAAGGTCTGCCCCTGCAGCTCATGCACACAGTGTGTCTAGTTTTAGATACTAGCACAAAGTTTTAAACATGAAGATAGTGTCATGGCGGTTTTGTTATAAAGGATTGTGATTAATTAAAATAAGGATTGTTTTATCTTTTCAACTTTTTGCACATTATCAAGCCCAGTTCACTACAATGCCTATATTGTCCGCATTACACTTGGATGGACATCTTCTTCACGCACAACTGTCTACGTTTTCTGGGGAGGATTTAAAAACTTTTTATGCAAAATAATCTGTCACCTAAGATTGTGTTGTGTCTTAAAATATTTTTTTGTATCAAAGTTTGTGATAATAAGAGTTGTCTTGACAAACCATGCAGAGCTGTAGAGACAACTCATTACTGGAAAGGCCTTTTAGTTTGATGTCATATTTAATCATATATTGTGTGATGATGTGAGTTAATGGTCCACTTCTCTCCAGAAATCTAGTTTCAGATACCTATATTTCTCATTTGCGGCTTCTTGCTCTCGAGTGGTGCAGATTGCCGAGTTCCAAGAACATGTCCAACATATTGAGCAATTTTGTTGCTTTTAGTTACAGAAGGTACGAAAACAACAGACTAAAAACCTATAATTTCTGCCATCACATGAAAACAAACATGTCATTCTTGAGAGTCTTTCAGTTTTCAGAAAAGACACAGTTTGTATAGGTATATTCACTGTGTATAGCTGCTAAAAAGGCTTTTCTATATTGAACAATGTATTATCGACAAGCAATTATAGAGCAATGCATTTAAACGTCTACACTATGCCAATCTCACCCGACATTTATGTAAGAAACTGAACAAAACCTTAAGTGATTTCTGGTTTAGATGCAATGAACTGGGTACAGACCTTATAAATGCAGAATTTGGAACAATTTTACGAAGAAAAATCCATGATTATTGCCTTTGACACCTCAAACTCCACATAATAAGAATAGTACTGGCAACCTTAAAAGAAAAAATAGAAGTACAGGCTGACCATTAGTTGATAGCAACAGAGAAACCTATGAAAGCTGTTTCTAAACAAACCCATTTTTTGTTAGGATGGACTGGCTTAAAGCAGGCCTGGATAAAGAGATCTTGGTGGACACACCAGTTTGTTACCACTTTAAATGTATGTAACGTATTTTGACACACATTGGTTGAAGACAACCAATAAACCTATAGAATTTGTTTTTAATCAAACCAATTTTTATTTAGGATGGGTTGGCTATAAGTAGCCTTGAATAAAGCAGTCTTGCTGGAAATGTCTTTTAAGCCAAGACGACCATCTATAAACACTAAAGTTTGCTGCCACTCAATATGTATGTAACATATTTCAACACACACAGACACATTGGTTGAATGCGATCGAAGAACCCATGGAAGCTTTTATTTTAGTTAAACCAACTTTTTATTTAGGATGAATTGGCTCAAAGCAGCCCTGGATAAAGTGATCTTGGTGGAAATGCCCATTAAATGAATGGGACCATATATGAACGCACTCACATTTGCTGTTAGCTAGGTATTTTTGATAGACAACATTAGAAGTCATTTACCAATTCAGTTTGGAGGGTATTTGTCCAGTGACTTGTCCTTCTAACAAACACTAAATAATAGAAACTTGTAATTACATGATGGGATGAGTCATTTAACATGTTAAAATTTTGAAGATTGTTATTATTTTTTATGTAAGAAAGGATTTAGATTTTATTAGGTAACTGGTTTCTGACTTATGGAATATTAAGCTGGCACTCTTCTTTTTCTCATTCTGAAAACATCCTTCTGAATATTAATATGTTGTGGCTTTTCTACTCTGGAATCTGTCTGATGTCATATTGAATTCAGGTTTGTCTTTGGAGCAATTTAATAAAGACACTTAAAAAACATGCAAAAGTGGCAGTGGAAAATTTTGTGACCGTGCTAGTATGAAGGGATCTGCGCCAGCATCAAGGAATGTTTGGGATTGCTCTCATCCCAACTTAGTGTGCACGCTGGAGACTCTGCATTTACCCCTGTGTGCCATGGGGGTCCTCATGGACCCCTATGGAAACCTACATATTGCCACAGGGGTCCATATTGGACCCCATGTAAACTACCCCCCATGTGGATCCTTAAGGACCCCCAAAAGTACAAAGCAAACACACTTTAAAAAATAAAAAGTCGTTTACACAAAATAAAAAGAATAATTACATAAAATAATATATATATATATATATATATATATATATATATATATATATATAATAAAAACAAACAAAAATTACCCAAATATAATAAATAACAAAAACCTGTAAGGCATTGGTAGGGAAGTAAAATCAAATAAATGAATATATTAATATACAGGTAAACCCCGCTTAGCGATACCCTCATGAGCGCTGAATGGCTATAGCGCTTTTTTCCCTTTTAATTCCCTGCTGAGTGCTGAATCTCGCAATAGTGTGGGTTTGCACTCCGTATCACATTTGGCTCCTTAAATCCTCTCTTAATGCTTGACAATTTGCCATATCTCTCTCTGAGCGATATGGCATTAAAATGCCCCATTTTGCACTGTCTCACATAGTGCTCCTGCATAAAGACGTGTATGCGAAAACCTAAACAAAGTATTCCTATAGTGATTTTTAATCTAAAAGTCTTTAAAACCGTATTTAGAAGAAGCTGACAATATGGGAGTATGTGAACTTCAAGCTCGAACTTCCTGTTTCAGTGCATGGGTGTTGCCAAACAATTTTATTTCAGATCCGTGACCTTTTCCAGCTGTGGGATTGCACTGGTCAGTCATAAAAACACAAAAACAGTGAATGGAGCCTGTCTGGTTGTCAGCTTTTATAAGTATGATTTTAAAATGAAAGAAGAAAAGTTCAACTATGACAGAATATGAATATGTTAATTTATTTGCAATGACAAATAAAATTGAAATATAGGAAGCAGATTGGATGTTTCTTCTGACTCTGGCAGCTATTGGATTAGAGCACATGGAGTCACAACAAGATTATTCTTGCATTCTCGTAAATGTTGTTCTGTTTTTTTATCCTTTATTCTACTACATCTCCATATTTATTGTCAGGACGGAACATGCAGAGTAGTTAGGAAGATCTGCATCAATAATCCCGCATTTCTTATCAACCCACTGCTAGACAATCATCCACTGACGCCATTCTGACTCACAATAGAGAGAATATTATCCAGGAAGGCTTCCGGTGCATTCAAAATTACATTTTCCTCTCAACAATCAACAAAAATCAAAATGGTGGCTTCCACAGCAGCATATAAAAGTAATACATTATCTATTTTATTTTTCATGTATTCTAAATATACGTTTGCCTGTTTTCAAGTGTCATTATTCACAAGAGTAATAAAAATAACAATTGTGATTTTTTTGGTTACACTTGTATAGAAAATGTTACTGCTTTATAGTAATAATCTCCTACCGATTCAAATATGATGTTGGCATTAACTTTTACGTACACTATGAACCAATAAGCTGTTCATAAATTGATATAGTAAGAAAATAATTGGACCAAAAATATTGATGCCAAAGCTACTGAGCTCCTCTAAAATCGTACTAATTATTGTTTAAAAAAAATATCAGTGGTATAATTTTATTTTACTGAATATAAAGCAATAAAATAGAGTTTTCATATCTAAAAAGATGCCCCATAATATGATAGTATTTTTATAATAGTTTATCAAATAAATGCTATCCTTTTATAATCATAATTTCACTTTTTTGTGATTTATTGTTGGTATTATAATCTACCAACACAAATACTCACATGTATGTACCATTACTCAATGTTTCTCTACTACAATTGTGAAACAAAATCAGACAAGAAGTAAATGTTCTGCCTTAAAAAAAGCAAATTTTACCTTAATGATAAACTTTAGAAAATTAATCAACAAAAAAAGAAAAGTACTTGCATTAAAACCTTTCCACTTTAGAATTGAAAATTTGTATGTTACTTATCAAGTGTTCAATTTATTGTAAAAACTTTGACAATATCTGTCAAAACATGCCAGACTTTTTTGTGCCTTTATCTTTGAAGAATAAAAATATATGAACATTGTTTTCCATCATTATATACTGGTACCAACATTTCAAATACAAATTCTACAAGATGGAAAACAATTATGTTTGGATAGTACACAGAAGTTGTAAGGGGTTGGTTTATTCAGCATCTAAATTAAAGTTTAATAACTTTTTGCAGAATACGTAAACCAAGGGAAGTTTCACATACTATACACAAAGGGTACATCAAGACCAGAGAAGATAGAGGCCCTGTAAAGTCTACTCCACTTACAGCAACTTCACAACAAAACAGAATGGGCCATTTAATAAGTACTTTCTTACATGAGATGAGGTATGAAGAGATGAGATGATAAGGGCTGTTTTTCCCCATAGGAAATTGTAGCCTACAAGTAAAGAGAAAAAAAAACCTACAGCAGTAGTTGATATCAGCAGGGGTGGTAATCCCTAAAGTATGATAAATTACCATTAGTTAGCTCTGCCAAACAGAGAGAGGAAACAAAACTAGCAGGAATATTTGATACACACAATGGACTACCAGCAGTGGTGGTAATCAAGTATGGATGTGTTACAGACAGAGATGAAAAGAAAAGAAGCTTTGCAGTACAGATCTCCAGACTTTGCTACAAATGTTGCAGCTGCCTGTGCTTGCTCCTGATTGGCAAAAATGAATTATGAACGTAATGCTAATTTAGCCAGAGTTTTGAGGGATGTTTACTCTAATATTCAACTGGCAGAAATTAGAACACATTTTGCTAACTTCAAGGTAAGTTTTTAAATGTTAATTTTTATATTTTTTATGCAAAACAATGTTTTCATACACTACGGATTCTACTCTATCAGATGCATTCATAATCCAGGACACTAAGATATGCCTTTAATCAATTGGATTAATGGTTAGGGTATACTCACCCTAAATCTAAAGTAGTTTTTCTATGTATTCATTCTCATTGTAAAAAGTACAACATGAACACCACAGTCACTGCATAATGAATGTAGTTAAATATAGCTAAGCTGGTGCAATAAATCACAAATGTCTTAAAATTAAAAAAGAAAACTATACCATGGAACTGATACTTATTAACATTATAGTACTGCAGTCTAAAAATATTCTTTTAATATTCAATGACCTGTAATATATTTATACACTTACATTATTAAATCAGTTCCATTTTTATTTTCATTTGAAATGCACTGTACATTTTCTAAAACAGAAAGAGAGAACAAGAATGTCTGTTCTGCAGTGCAATGGAGGGTTAACCTCCTACATGACTTTATAAAAACCTTATCTGTCACGTAGACCCTACAAAATGTATAATATAGTGTAGCCACCACCAAGACAAATTTTAAGACATCACTATCTATGGGTGCCTTCAGTTGCACAAAATGTGAAACAAAATTATGCACAAATCTCCGGTTTCCTACTAGGAAAAATGTAATCCCTATAAAAAATCTTCGATAACATGAAGTTCTTAGACTTACAGACATAAATCACAATATAATAATATGTTTATTATGTCTAAATACACAGTGAATTGATAAAAAGAAACATAAATGGATATAAAAGTGAAATTACTACAATTAATTATTATTAGAATCGAATAGGGATACAAACACAACACTTCCTACTCAGTTATTGCTACCAGGCTATGGAAGAGATGATTTTTATGGTAATAAGTTTTTATAGTCATGCGCTCAGCTGGTCTGACTTGTATATTCTAACTAAATTCTAACAGAATACAGACCTTCAAAGTTAATGAACAATCACAAATCATTGAATATACCACATGATACAACTCTTGACCTAAGCGTATGTGACTAAGGTATGTTAATAGTAAAATCCCATAACCCAATGAATACACAACACAGGAATTGGGGTATAGCCAGGCCACAGCTTTATTATCATAACATAATAAAAAAACATAACAAATAAACAAGAGGTAGCTGTACACCCGCCAACGGAAGGAGCCTTCCCAGAGGCCCAATGGAATCCCAATGGAATCCCGTGCCCAATGGACCTCTGGGCCCACCATCACCGGATACCTTACCAACCAATGAGCTCCAACCTAAGGCGAATGCAGCATCCCCACCGCCCGCAAGACCCACGGTCATAGCACCGCCAACACCTTCCAATGGCCTGGACAATACCCTGCTTTAACGTGAAGTTAAACAGTAACAACCCCACCTCACTGAGGTGTACCCCATTCTTTATAAAATATTCATGCACCCATAAAAAATCATCTAAATTATGAACTATAGATGACAAACCCACTGCAAAAAAGAACTAAACTTTTCAAAATAGGAGCAAGAAATAGAGCAACCCATAGGGAGGCACAAGTCTACAAAATAATTACCCAAAATGAAACAGCCCAGTAAATGATGGGATTCAGGATGAACCGGCAAAACCTAAATGCGGACTTGATATCCACTTTGGCCAACCAAGCCTCTTTTCCGGCCTTCCTGACCAACTTCACAGCTTGCTCGAAAGAAGCATAGGTGACTGAAGATAAATCCTTGCAAATCCCATCATTCACTGAGCCCCCTTTTGGATAAGACAAATGAGTCTAAACGACCCGGCCTCTTTCTTAGGCACCAGCCCCAACAGGGACACCCTTAAACGCTCTATGGAAACCTCCTCAAAAGGCCCAGCCATTCTACCCTTACCAACCTGCTCTAAAAGGGAACCTCCTTCCCCAAAACTGCCTCCGGGTTTTCTCTTGCAGATTTTAAATTGGGAGGATTGCCCAAACCCTCCCCAACAACGGAATTGGGAAACCAAACTCAAAACCATTAACCAATAAACTGGAATCCGACCCCCCACCTGGAAATTTACCGTATAGGTTTAGCCACAGCATCTTTTCTAGCAACACCGGACTCCTCCCCTTTTGAAGCTTGCTCCTCTGACTTTTGACCTTTTTTTTTTCTAAAACAACGAAAAAGAGGGACTTCAGGAGGTCTCATTAAACGCAAAACAACACCCTTTTTTGCTCGCGCTTGCTGATATAGTCTTAGGTCCTGCTGCTGCTACTGGTCTTAGATCCCTTGCTTTTTGAAATCCCCTGACTGCTTGGGCCTTCTCTGTCTCGGGTCAGCTCCCTCCCATCAGACCTCTCAGACTGGCCTTCTATCCACCACTCCTGCTCCATCCTCCTGTGACCCTGACTCACCTCTCCCCTCCTGCACCTCTATCCCCTGCTGTATCTCCCTTTCAGACCTCCCACCAGACAACAAGCTCTCCGCCTCACCCTTTCCGGTCTGCTCCACTCCTTCCTTGTTGCACGGATCTCTGCTAGCTGCACTCCGCCGCCTGCTTTCCGCTGCACCAGACGCCCCGCCGTCTCCAGCTCACCTCCTTCTTCACTCCAGCACCTCACAGGTCCTCCTTATCCCCTCTGTGTCAGCTCCTCTTCCATCCGGCCTCCTCCGTAGTTGTCCTACCACCTCCTCTTGCTCACTCAGTGCGGTGTCCCACCGTTGACGCCTCCTGGGGGTCCAAGTGGGTCTCCTCTTCCTTGGCGTGTCCTCCAACGCACTGAGCCTCTGCGGGGGCCTGGATCTCCGCACGGGACGTCCACTCCTGCTCTCTTGCCTCCCTCTGGTCCCTTCCGCCACCGCTTCTACATCTGTAGGGTGCCTGATAGCTGCCACAACGTCTTGCAGCCACTGAGTGCCATGCTCAGCCACTTTCTCCTTTAACTGTTGCTCCAGCTCCTCTACCATTAGGGAGGCCATGTCTGCAAGCAAAATGTCCCTATGTCCACCTAACACTCCCCCAGCACCTAGCCCGGTCAAATGCCCCCTCCTCATATTCTGTATCCAGGGGCAAACTTACTTTTGTTGCTGCCAGAAGGCAAATAATAGGCCAACTACAACAATGTATTAATCTTGCCACAACTTGCTTGTGAAATGCAGTATGTTTGTAAATGAAGAAGCCACACATGCAGTGTCTAATTGAAACTAATTCCCCAATAAATAAATAAAAAATCAATGTGTTTTATACTGCAGTGAAAGTTACTTGCTGGCTAATATCTGATGAGAATACTGAATAAATAAATAATTTCAAGTTGTGATGTTCATTATGACAGCAGAAATTGTCCAGCAAGTTGATACGCATGAACTGAAACCAGACATTTATAAAAAGATAATATTGAACCAATTCTAGTCTTTCAAATTTATTACAACATCGAGCTTTAATGAAAACATTGATCATCTGAAGCAGATTAAAAGAATTTAATTAAACAGCACGGAGCACGTTAAGAGTCTCTTAATCATACAGTGTGATATTTTATTAACTGTTTTTGAATTATTATTTTCTAGCAGAGGATTATGAGAAACCATGCCAGACGCAAGGTCAACGACTGAGTCTGCTCAGACACTGGTAGGATACTGGCAGAATTCCATTAAGATCTGTACCGCTGTGCAAGGCGTCTTCAGATGGGCTGAAGCATTTATGATTTCTACAAGAGGCTGACAACTAACTGGCACTCTGTCTAGATTTCTCATCACAACTGATAGATGGTAGTTCTTTTGAACCTTAAGTGAAGTGCTGTTGGCATAATAAAAAAGAACAGGCAGTCTTATATTACTAAAACTAAAAGCAATTGCGTTTAGATAGGTGCACTAAAAATACTCAGAGTTTCACATTGGTACTGATAAGATTCAAAATTAACAAATGATTAAATGGCTTACAAGGCAATTAATAATATTCAGACCAACAGTGATCCATTTTCTTGAAATGGCATATTATGTATAGCAGTACTTTAGATTCACTCAAATCTTTACATGGTAAGACCTTGCTCATTAAAATCTCAAAAATGATACATGGATTTTATAGAAAAACTGCAATATAACATTTTAGCAATTGAAATACTGACAACAAAAATTACAACATTTTTCATACAACTCGAGAAAATACAGCATTATGCCAGTGCTTGATGGTTTTTAAGAAAGTGCTGGTGCTGTATACATACAGATGAATAATATAATTATTTGAAATGAAACTGAAGCAAATGTTGCAAAGATTAAAAAGGCACTTGTATTTATTGTCTAAACTGTTTGAGACCTCTTTCTGAGGTTGGCCTTTTTAGGTACGTACAGCAAGTAGATGCAATAAGCATGGCTGGATTACCCATCAGGCCAACTATGCAGTTGCCTAGGGGAGCTTCCCTGTTAAAAGTGTTTCATTTTCTACTTAAAAAAACATAAGAAATGTTTCCTGGCTTAGAAAAAAGCAACTAAATATTGCAGTGCACAGACTTGTTGCCTGGAACTAGAGTTACAACAGGCAGGAAGTTGCTGAGAGGCTGTCAGTGCTTGGAGGGAAGTGGTGAGTTTGAGAGGAGATGTATATATATATATATATATATATATATATATATATATATATATATATATAAAAAGACTGTTATGGGGTAATGTCTGTGATTTGCCCGCATATCCATTAAATCAGAGCAATATACTAGCGCAATAAAGGGGAAAATGGGTGCGTGCACACCTTGCGCACATACTCACAGGGGCTCCTCTACTTTACTGCCTAGGGGCTCCAAAAAGGTAGATCCCATCCTGGCAATAACTCATTTCTCAATTTTAGCTGATAAAGTGCCATAACACACCTGTTTAGATTTAGTCAAATTGCTTTTTATAGTTTTAAAAGGTTGTTTTCTTAAGCTTCCATACTAATAATACAATTATATTCATTTAAATTGTTTAATTTTAAAATTTAAGTACATGACAAATGTGTGATATTTCTGTTCCTCTAGGATAATGAAAAAATGAAGGTGTTCTCCAATTATTCACTCTTCCTCTAGTATATTTTGCTGAAGTAAGACAAATTCATGACATATATTTTAAGCATCATTATTATAGTACTAGTAGTGCTCATTTAATTATAAACATAATTACACAAATCAAGCATGATTAATAATATTATATCATATTATCTGAATTGGTGGTAGAATCATTCCAGGAACCTGACTTAATATGTTTTAGAGGCCCTGTGTATTTTTATGGATGGACTTCCTCCATGGCTTCTAGAAAATCAACTTGGCTTCTAAGTATTTAATATTTTGGTCCATCCCAGTTTTGAGTCTTACTTAAAATGTTGCTCATTCTAGGTGGAAGCTATACATTTATGGCTGGAAGCAAATGAGAATATTCTATTCTCCTATTGTTTGTTTTAATAGCCAATCACTAGAATGAAAACCTATTTTGATTTGCTAACATTTCAAACCAAGCAAAATAGGGGAAAATGGAGCCCTCTAATTGGGTACTGAGTAACCAATCAAAGCTCCGATAGATGTGATGTGATTGTAACTCTTGCAGGCTTGTAAGATCAAAGGCTTTTATAGGATCGGAGCTACGATTTTGGGATTTTTTTATCCTGTAACCCGCAAATCCGTTTATTTCCAGGTTTTGAATTTTTGTTTATTTTACAGGTGCGGCTTATATGCAGGCGTGGCTAATATTCGTCCAATACTTTATACCTTTAAGCTAGCCATGTAATGGAGCCCTGTGTCAATACTCCACTGAAGTTACTCAACAGAAATATAAAAAATATACTTATGAAATTGAATCCTTCACACCAAATATCAAATATATGAAATATATATGGTGTGAAAAAAATGTATTATTTTTGTAAGTTATTTAAATATACTTTATAGATAATCTTCATATTCATTTAAACATTTGCTAAACTGTATTTGTCATGCCCATTGTCATTGTTATTCTATGTGTGTGTGTATTTTATAGGGCAGCGTGTGTGGCCTTTACAGGCAGAAATTATGGTGAAAATGTATTGATGTAAAGGTGGTACCCAGGCATGTTGGGTATGTTGGAGTTTATTACGGGAGTAAACACCTTGGCCCCTATTCAATTGCAAACCCGCAGTTTACGTTATACAGGCCATAAGTCTGCGGGATTGAAATTTGCTACATTTACAGAAGGATACAATTGAACAAGCCCGTAATTTAAGGACAGAAAGCCGAAACCGGGAAAAGGAAAATTTCAGAGGGGGATCATGATCAATTAAGCAAGGCCTCTAATTACCAATTTAGAAACAGCCAATAGTAAATTAGACCGTCATTATGACATCATTAAAACATGGAGGTTAAGCATCAATTAATTAGTATTTCGAAGTTCTATATGCAACCAGACTTGCCATCCGGCAATGTCCAAAATAATACAAATGAATGAAGGAAATGTTCTATTCCATGTGGGTGGCCTGATATCTATTAACTCCTTGATTCCTGGGATCAATATAAAATGAAAATAAAATGCAAAAAAAATAGTTTTTTATTGCTGATTTGGGAGCTTGAGACTGTTGTGAAGTTAATTCAAACTTATTTCATCACTTTCCCTGTCTTTTAAGGTGGGTGTTTAACCCACTTGCGAGTCCTATCTGGTACTCGTAGAATTTTCTTCTACATTTGCAATTGACAGGTGTGAAAACATTTGCAGGCTTGAGGAATTGTATTAATTGAATAGCGATTTGTAATTGTAACATTTAAAGATTAAAGTCTTAGCTGGGTTGGAGTTACGATTTTAACAACTGCAGGGATTTTCAGTCTGTAACTCGCAAATCGTTTGTGGGTAGCTAAAAAACGCCAATTGAATAGCAAATTAGTTTACGGGTTACATTATGGGCTCCAGTAACCAACAATTGCTGAATTGAATAGGGGCCCTTGTCGGCAAACAAGTGTGAATAATATTATTGTTCCTGTGGTGAAGGCTTCATGACAGAGGAATGTCAACATCAAAGTGTGAATTGTTCCTTTTTCTGGACAGACAGACATCAAAAGACCACCTGGCAGGTACACAGAGTGGCAAGGAAGTCCTATTATGGGCCTGGGGGCTGACCCCCACCTTAGGGAGAGGAGTTGTGATGAGACATGCTGGGACTGCGTGTGTATAAATATTATATCCTAAATAAATGTTGTGGTCATTTAAGCATACATAACTTTAGGTGGGTGTTTCATTCTGACTACTGGGTGTAGTATTGCTTGCCTGTGTTCCTGTATCCTGTATCTTGTTCCTTGACTAACTATGCAGGCTGGGCATGAGAGTTAACCCCAAATTCAGAACCTAGAGGAATTCCTGCCCCTTGTCTCTGGTTCGTGACAGTAATTTAAGAAGACGTTTATTTTCTTCTCATTTAGTCTCATACATTTTGTGTTTATTTAATTAAACCCTACTAAATTAACAGTAAAGCAGCACCATATGGGATTAATATTCAATTTTTTTTCCCTTTCTTTTACAGTATTCTTATTATGAAGATACATCTTGGGATAAGATTTCTTATTGGCCAAGAAGTCAATCTTGGATTCTCACTTTAACATTGAACTGACAAAAGGAAGAGACATTTTTTGGACAACATTTTTGTAGGTCACCTTTAGTTTGCATTTAATAACACCTTAAATGCAAGGAATTTCTGCTGTTTGCTTAATCGTTTTCTTTGAGGAGAACCATTACAGGACCCTCATAACGTCAATGTGAATAGAATGGACAACAATATCAAATGTATGATTTACACTGAGCTGCGGAAATTCATCAGTTGAATATGTATCTACCTTCAGGGACAGCTTAACTTCAAAAGGATGTCAACACTTACCAAAAAAGTGGAAGTTTAATATATAGACAATATATAAACAGGTTTAATCTAAATGAACTGTTTAAATAATAATTTGTAGTTATTTATTTTAATATGAAATATTTAAATAATTATTTAAATACCTAATTTTAACCATAATTATTAAAGAATCTGCCTCATTTTACAAAAATTAAGAAAGGCAAAAATAAATAAAACAAAAATATTATTATTTTACTATAATTAATTAATTTTATATGTTTGCAGGATCTGTTTCATGTTATAAATACATGATAAAGGATTAAGAAAGAAAAAGAGAAAGAAAGAGAGAGAGAGAGAGAAAGAAAGAGTGAGAAAAATAATTTTCTTTCTATTTCTTAATTAATAATAATATATATTTACAACATTGCTAAAAATACAAATTTTACTGATAATTGTATTTATTACAGAATATTGTTAGTACACGTTGGATACTGTACATGAAAATGAATTCCAGCTTTTAGATTTTCTAATCTAATTGCTCCAAACAGTGTCTTTTTCATTTTACTCTTGCTCTGAATCCCTCACAATCATTCCAAAACATAATTTTGATTTAAACTGTTAAAGGCTTTAGGGCAGATACAAAATAGACATAAAGAGTAAAAGATCCAGCATTGCAGTAATAATGGAATAATAGGATTTGAGCAATATTACTTAAAATAAACGAAAAAGAAACACTGCCTGTCACTAAATTGGCCAGCAGACTTTGATCATATGTCTTCCAGCATGTCTGAAGGGCTTGAGATAAAATGCTTTTTTTCCCAATGTGTCTTTAAACAAACTTTATGATTAATTGTGTAATGTTACCAAAAATCAACGTAACCAATCTGTCCCTCATTATTTTTAATATCAAAGGCTAGGATGACAGAACTTGTCCATAATAACCCGAGGCAGAGTTTGGAGAGAGAAGATAGGTTTGCATATAAAACGAATAGCAATTTCAGATATCATTTTAGAAAGTGTGAGGATCATCTGTATATTCTTCAAACTTAAGAATTTAAATATTATGTTAATTCAAATGGCCAAAAGGTATGTAAAGGTTTATGACAGACCAATATTATGTACATCTAGAGGTAGAGCAGAGATTTAATACATAAGAACACAAAATAAGTAAAGTAATAGCTTACTAATTAGGTTTAGAGAAAAACTGCGGTCAATTTTCAAAAGATCTTTTAAAGAACTAATGTGAAAAAAAACAGTGGATTTTTTTAAATATACGGTTACATTTATTTTATGCTGTTGTAAGTCTCACATGTCTTTGTATCTGCTGAATAACTTTCTATGAATGCACAGGTAGTTTATATTTACACAACGGCATTGTGGCTTCTACACTTGCCAGTGCTTTCAATAGGAGTGATGGAAAGCTTTCTAGTTTACACGGACACACACTACTTAAAAAGTAGCAGGAAGAATCACGTAAGAAGAGGAAATGGAACCACACAATAAAACATATTTGAACATAAAGTAGAAATGTAGGTGTGAGTTTATATATTTTTTTTTTAAAGTCTTTATATCACTACAGTTGTGCGTTGAACATCTTAAATTTAAGTTTAATTATGTGTCAATCATTTCTATAGCATTACCTTTGTAATTACTATCGCTATTGCGAGGTTACTAGCACACCAACCTCGTTCCTGCCACTTAACGCTTCGCCTCTGTACCCTACAATGGGCCCCCATGAAGTTCTGCACACATTTCGTGCTTGGGCTACTGATATATAAAACTTGCAAATCAGGGTTATTTTTTTATGTAAATTATGAGGCTTTAAAACTTGTACCTGATGTAATAAATTACTCTAACTCAATAATTAAATTTTTTTGTGGTATACCTTTAGATAATTTAGATGGCACCAATTTTGCCTTGGTAGAGGTGCCCTTACATATTGGTCAGTGAGAGAGGAATATCTTTGTTGCGATTGAACTAAAAATATTTCATATTTCATTACTTACAAGAGCTCCCAGAATATATATCTAAGAAATAATTTACAGTGTACGTGAAGGAAGCAGCTTCATGTTCCAATGCTAAGCAATAATTTATTAATAAATAATCACACAGCAAATAAACCGAAGCCCCTCTGCATCCAATGAATGATGCATCCTGGGAGAACCATATTGTCACGTCCTGATTAACCATATCATTCACAGAGTCCTACTGTTGTCAACAGTGTGAGCATGAATTGCTGAGTATCATGCAGCAGTATAAAGATTTTGCTGTAAGATACACTAAGCTTTATTCTTCTTTGTATTACTGGGTTAATTCAAGTAAATGGAAATGGTTATAAGTTTGAGATACCATTCTGGTAAAAAAAATGATGAATGAGCTTTAGCATATTCGTACATAGTTTATTCCATACTAGATGACAGTTGTTCTCAATGGCTGGTCCTGGGACCAGTACCTGTTTCTGAGATCGTACCTGCTGGACAAAGATGGTTGAGGAGAGCCTACCACTTTGAACATACCACTACAGTTAGTCATATTAAACGTATAAAGTATCCCAAATGGATGCATTATTCGATGCTTTGGAATTTAATTTGTCCCATAGTGACCATTTGGTTACTGGCGGGGAAACAACCCCAAGATCGAAAATGTCCAATTCCAGCATGCAATTTCTACAGATTTTCTCTTTAAGTTCAAACCATGATGCCAAATCCACCTGTTTCCATCTTGAAAAAATTAAACCTTTAGCAACCATTAGGAACTGGATTACAAAAGTCTTAGTATCCAGATCACAATGAGTCAGGGAAAAGATGAAACAGAATAAGTTCTGCTGTTGGATTGATCTTACAAAATATTAGAGAGATGGGTGAAACAAACTAACCAAAATGTCTGCCTACTCGGGCACTGCCACCACATATGAATGTGGAAACCAATTTGCTTGCAGCCTCTCCAGCAGAATTTGTGATCTCCTATTTTACTAATATGCCACAATTTTAACGGAACTATATGCCATCTATTGATGATTTTAAAGTATGTTTCCCTATAAGAGGCATGACACAAAACTGTTACAAGCTGGCATTGTGCACCCTTGTCAAAGCCGAAAATCTGATGAAGGACATTTAGTTGAATGCTGCAGATGGGCCTCAGACATCCAAAGGAAGCAACTGACTTTACTCCATCAATATAATATGAGCACCTGAAAGACGAACTGGATAGAGTTTCATGCCCACCACATTTGATGATTTGACCACTTTAATGGTATAAATACATTGGAGGCTTGGTTGGAAGAGACAGGAAAAAGCCAGACCTGGACTGCAAGCTGTCCCAAAGAGAGCATTATTTAGCAGTTTGTGGTTCTCATAAGGAGTACATTCATGAAATGTTCTCCCCTGAGCCGAAGCATCTTAGGATGCTAGATGGCCACTAACCCTTCAGGAGAGAGAATTCAGAAGGACCAAGAACCAAGAATCTGTGTGTCAAGCTGAACTGTTTCCTCAGAACTGTGAGAGGGAAATATGTTCCTTCAGTGACTACTCTGAAAATTATGTGTCCTTATAGTGGGGAGAGGGCTTGTGAATACACAGACAATTATTTAGTGGTGCAAGCTCCTTCCCTGTATTACCAGGCTAGTAAATGTCCCCATAAAATAAATTGAAGGATCTAGCATTAATACGGGGTCTGTTTCACAGAAATCCATTCCATCGTTTCTCAGCACTATTCAAGGACTCATCTCCTTTCGTGTTTCCAATTATCCTCAGATAACCTTGTTTGAGACAGCATAAGCCTAGCATTAACTGGGTCAGCAACCAAAGGAAATATGTCACCAAATTCACCTTAGAAAAGTGGTGACTACTTTAAGGAGCTACACATCCTGCTAAGGTATACAATGACCATCACAATTAAAAAAACTTGTATTCCACAAAATGACTCAATTGCCGGCAAGCATGGTGGACTCTCTGTAGTAACATACGAATGCTAAGATTCTGCTGTGCTGTTTTTAATGCATAATAAGTTTCTATCTAAAAAAATGGGGTTGTGGCACCTATGTAGCCATTACTGTAACCATTAGGTCTAATGAACACCTCATTGATTTAGAAGATCACTTCAAGAAGATAAATTCAGGAAACAAAATGCATCTCAGTAGAAAATAATAACCAAATTTAAAAATTAAATTGGGCTTTCTAAAAGTATTTTAGACTCTTTCAAGTTTAGTTACTGAAAATAACACATGAAAAACATTTGACTGTAGTTGTCCTTTTGACATAGGATGTACCTTTTCAGGTGCTGGAGGGGACCAAGTGTTTGATGAAGATAGGTATGTACACAACAAGAGCTTGCGTCTCAGACACAGTATATGCATTTGAACTGAAGAAGATGTTCCTCATTTTCCCTTGTTTTAGAGAAACTGCTTAAGGCAAATGTGTCATTAACTACAAAATTACAGAATAACATGTACACATTAACCCTAAAATCACCAGAGCCATTAAGCCATATTTTGTACTGTAGCTCCTGGACCCAATATGTAACAAACCCAAGTAGTTTAGCAGTTAGCCATTTTTTGATAATAAAGAAAATCAGCGTAGTGACGTTGTAAAGGATATATAATTGTATGGGCATATAAATTGCTTAATGCTCTGGTCTGATCAGAAACTTAACACAGGGTGCTGAACTTTCGCTGTGAACATCTGTCTCCATCTTGTGCTTAAGGTGGTTCAGACCAGGTCTTCTTAGCAGAAAATGAGATGCTGATCTACATTGAATGGCTGAGCTGTCATTTGCTACAAACTACCACCACACAAAGGTAATTAAACTTTTTAAACTAACTTGTGTTTGTTCACTCTCTTTTATTCACTACCTATGAAGTAATTGGTAATCCAACCACCCTTCCTAAATACAACTTTGTAAAGCCGTCATGAATTGCTCTCGCATTTTATTTACCTCTGCAAAAAAAAAATACCCCCCCAAAAATTCAAACATATTGACAAAGATATGGTGTATAAAAAAACACGGTAAAGTAGCAAAAACTTGACCTTCAGAGAAAATTTTGATTTTAGCAGACTCAGTTAATGCGTGGAAGCTGCCATGCCAATAACACTTCCTTTTCAAGGCACGAAGAGCCTACAGGGGGAGGAACGTGTTGTGTGCTGAACTCTTATATCAATCCACCAATCAGGAAAAAAATCCCTCCTTCCACTCCTGAATAGAAAATAAAATTGCCAACTAAGGGCCTCATTCTATTATCGGCCGTAAATCGGCCGTAAGACTGCGATTCCTTGCGAGGGTTCAGTTAACTCGCGATTCTATTATACGGCCCCGCAAGGATCTCCTTTTACGGCCGGCCGCATATCTTGGAACCGGCCGTAAACTGTGAAATATAAAAACTCAAAAATAAATTCAAGCCTGCACTGTACAGCTCTGTAAATGCTAGGGATCATATTGGGGGACATGAGGAATAAAAGGAACCCACTCTCAAGCTTGCACATCTGCCCAAACCCGAGTTCAAATTAACTGTTTATTTGCCGGCTGCGGCGTGGGCGTGTCTGAGGTGCTCCAAGCACTCTGGACTTTTTACATGGATATTTTACGGATATTAAAAATGAAATATTTTACGGATTTGAGTACAGGATAATTATGTGCTATTTTTTCTAACACCTAAAATCCCTTTATAGTCTTCTCAAAGTGCAGGATGGCTTTATTTGAGCTATTTTATGTGCTTAATTGGTGCTAGCGAGACCTTTTTCCTGCAAGTAACTGCGGCTCGTTTTTAGCCTTGCAGAGAGGTTTCCCGGAGCAATTGAATTGCAAATCTCTTGCGGCCGTTTTAGATCAAAGGCTTTCCTCCGGCGCGATCGGCCGCAAGAGATAGCAAGGCACCGGCCGCAAGCCTGCCGGAATCCCCGGCCGTAAGGGAATAGAATAGCAGAATAGCTTGCGGCCGGTCCTTGCGGCCCCGCAACGGCTGCGGCCGATAATAGAATGAGGCCCTAAGTGTCCAAACCAGCAGGGAGTGTGAAAGACACAAGCATGGCAGTATCTACTAAAATAAAGATTTCCTGTTCAGTCTTCACAAATAACTGTCTCCAAATCTACAGCGCTCCAGTTCTTATAACATAAATGCAAGACAATTTTCCGGAAGGAAGAATAAAGTTTTCAATAGTGCATTTCATTTACTGGTGTCCTTGTTCATGTAATTCCATGGCCACATATGGATATTATAGGCTCTTTCACCTCACTGCTCAGAGACGGCAATAATCACCACATGGTTCATTGCGGTTAGCAGATATCACTAACTAAAAGCTACAACAAAATTGGTATGAAACACTGTGATCCTTATTTTAATGCGTTCATTGCTATAAATGAGCTGTAGCTGTCTAAACCACGCAATTTATTTCAACCCTCACACCTTCCCCCACCACGTTATAGAAAACCGTGTCTGTACTGGCCATTAAGGCAATCAGACCGCGTGGTGTTCCAGTGATTAGAGAGCTGCAGGAGAGGCCTTTAGCATAGCAACAAATGGCTTCACATCATCACCTCATAATCACTCTGGATGATGACATGTATGATTAATCCCTGTGTATACTTAATTGATTATTGAGCTAACAGTAGCATTATATCTTCATCTTGAAAAAGGCCAATGCAGAAACGCAGAGAGCAAACATATGCCTTCCATCGTACACACCATATTTCTTTCTGCAAAGCTATTTACGGAAAACAGTGTTTGATATCCCATTCATCGCTGTTTCACATATGCTTCATGTTTTTCTCTAATTGCTTTTTTTAAGTAGACAGAATAACAGTATTTTTTAGTTCACTGCCATATAATTGTTTGTGGAAAGCACATTACATTTAGGAAATTCTATAAATGTTTATATGTTTGCATTTGTTTTCATATGTCTAGCCACATTTTAATGTACATTTTGTTTTGATTTATTTTTTGCTTTTGATTTTTAGTTTTTGAAGTAAACGGCATAAATGCTTAGTTAGGAGTTTTAATGATTATTAACTGTTTTACCAAACAATGTTGCGTGTGAGTATGTTGTAGTTTAAAAAATTTAATTAAATATTTTCTGAAGAGTTCTCTGTATCCCTCAACCAAAGCATGGTCCAGATGGTATGTCAAACCATAACCCAGACAACAGGGGTGTAGGAGCCACAATAATTCTGGGGGGATACAGCTCATTGTATGCACAGGCCGTAAAATAACATATATAATACATGCATAGAGAATTCCCTATCCCCCCCAGTTCCTACATCCATGCCAGACAACATGTTGAAAGAAAGCAGGCCACAGCGTTTGTTGGTAAACACCAATTACGTAATAACCATCAATAATCACAATAAATGAACAACTGATGGAAGGAGACTGGCAAGAGATAGTACACCCTACTCCCAAAACCCGTGTTCGGGGCGACTGTGGTGAAGATGCATACCACCGTAGGGTAGGGACCCACTGTATCATTGGCCTGCTGGCTCCCCTCACCATCTGTTGCTTTGACAATATATAAAAAAATGTTTTGTTAACATAGATCATTACCAATAAACATTAAAAAATTTTATCTAACAACCACTTATTACAACTCAACATTATAAATAAACCTCTTTTTTTTATTGGGACAGGTGGGTACTTCACATGTGACTAGCTGGGGCGCGCAATGGTGCTGAAGGCACCAAAAGATCCTTATGAATGGCTCCACCTCCAGCTAGCCACTTCCTAATCCTATACCTATTCCGACCATTTCGTGGTCCTGCCGGGTCAAGGGGCTCCTTCCCCGACCCAGTGGTAATACCCTATATACTCAACATACCATATTGTGACATTTCCCTCTCACTTTCAGCATAATTGCCAATTCAGGCATCAGTGGGAAAAATAAGGGCAACTCGTGTGTACCAATAGTATAGTAATGGGTTCATGATAACAGTATTGGGCAACTTGATGATTAAAAAAAAAAATCACATTATATTAAGAGGCTTACAGAAGAGTGTATCAGGAGGCTTACAGAGGTTTGCGTGCGCTCTTGGCTGCTGCGCAGCGTCCATACAGAGCTGCACAAGCACGTAGCTCTGTACAGACATGGGGCCTCATTCTATTAGCGGCCGTAAATCGGCCGTAAGGCTGCGATTCCTTGCGGGGGTTCAGTTAACTCGCGATTCTATTATAGGGCCCCGCAAGGATCTCCTTTTACGGCCGGCCGCATATCTTGGAACCGGCCGTAATCTGTGAAATCTAAAAACTCAAAAATAAATTCAAGCCTGCACTGTACAGCTCTGTAAATGCTAGGGATCATATTGGGGGACATGAGGATTAAAAGGAACCCACTCTCAAGATTACACATCAGCCAAAAACCCGAGTTCAAATTAACTGTTTATTTTCCGGCTGCGGCCTGGGTATGTCTGAGGTGCTCCAAGCACTCTGGACTTTTTACATGGATATTTTACGTATATGAAAAATAGAATGAGGCCCATGGAGCGTAACATACTTGCCAGAACTATTATAGTTGATCTAAATTTGTGAATTAATTTTGGTGAGGAACACAAGTATTTTGTTCATCTCAAGTATTGAAATATTTGGTAATATAGAGTTACATATTTTCTAGTTCAAAACTTCCAATAAATATATCCTTCTTTTCACTGTAAAAATTTTTTGGGAAGATTATGAATATAATAGTGGCCTTTTTGACCAAATGTAATATTATAATGTTTTTGTTGGGAACATTAAAATCTTAGTCATACAACTCTTTCTTATGACTAGTAAATATTGAAAATATCATTTTTATAGAATTCTGGTTAGATTTTCATAGTATAGTTTATAATACAATATTTAAAAGAAGTAGGGCAGACTAGATAACTTGTGTTGATGACTCACTCTAATATATATATTTTTTTATATATTATTTCATAATATTAACTTGAATATAGACTGATATCTATAGCACAAAGAATATATCCTGTGCTACATTTGTGCTTATTTTAAATGAATTGTAACCGAAATGTTCAAAACTAAGATTCCACTTTCATTCAACATAAAGGGCGAGGAAGGATTAAAAATTTCTCCCTAAGATTGATTTCATATTATTTTGTGTCACTTATAAAGTCTTAAAGTGCTTGATGAATCATTTAATGGAATGAAATAACATCACATGATCATTTTTCCTTATGTATATGTGATTACATTGAGCCATGCTGTTGACATACCGACATACAGAAGAATTACGTTTAAATCGTATCAAGCCCACAATTCCAAGTGACATCTCAAAGAATAAGATATAATCAAGTCGCATTTAGTTAGTCACTACCAGCAAGGCTGAATATGGTCTTGCCAGAATTAAACAGAAGCAATTGAGGCATATTGTGCATTAGTTTTATTTGATTTATTTTATAACTATTTAGTAACAAAATCAACAATTGAAGAAATTAAATTCAATGTGCCTTTTTAAAACTGAAATTTGAAATGTAGTGTTTTGTTCGGATAAAAGTCTTTACATGCCTATCCCCATGCAATGGCAGGTAAATCTGTACTGTCTAAGCATAATCCCTCTAAGGACTCCTGGGAACCTAACGGGGGGTAGAAAGAAATGAAGTTGCTGAAAGCCACAATTGTAATTTTTGAACTCTGCATGTAGTTTATCTTCTTTAATAATGATTTTATTGCTTAACAGTTACTAAATAAGCAAATTAAATCATATTATTGGACCATCACAGTGGCCATCTAAACATTATAAATCTAGTAACATAACGGTGAAGGTCCACCGAGAGGTTGTAGTCACTTGTTATTCCTCCACACCTTTCCTATCCCTGCTAGTCATCACCAAAGACATGTGAACAATGGACTGTACATCTTGCTAACAATATGTCTGATGGGATTATCTAGCTGTGGACAGGAAATTCATATAAAATCAGTGAGTTAACTAGTTTAGAAAGGAACTTTGAATGTGTTTACATTTGTGATTTAATTACCAGCTCATTAGAATGAGTTACATGTTTGTGGGCTGCACCAAAGTTGTATTGTTATGTTTGACTATAAATGAAAAATTAAGTGAACAGTACCCTCATGGGGCAAAATACAAGAGTCTGAGTTGTATCTCTGGGGTTCCGAAGGGAAGAAAAAGATACTTTATTCTAAGGTCTTGATTGGAAGACTATATGCCAGAGAGCTGTAGCTCTTTTCTGGGAAAAGTAGATAATTTCTCTCTGCTCAACTAGTTGGCTCCACTTTTGCAACCAGCATTCCAGTTTCTGCCCAGTGTCCTTTAGGAGGCTGAACGTTGAATACCCCTACACAGTCCAAGAACCACAGCCTAACTGGCTAGGAGTGAAATAGTGTTGCCAGTCCAGCTGTCTGCGTTCCATGACAGGAAAGCAAGCCATCAGATTAAGTAGCCATCCACATCTGTTCCTGAGGCTGACCTTCTACTCCTGAAAGGTCTATGTGCCGATAGCTATTACTAGATCACGGTGTGAGAATCCTTGCTGGTGGCGGATTGAAGTTACCTGGGAGCCAAAGAGTTTGTGTCGTCACAAAAAATAACTGAAAAAATGGCAAAGTAAAAAAAAAAAGGAAATTATTGACACATGCTCTACTTTTCTTTTGATGTAATGAATAAAATGTGTTTCATGTAAAGGTCAGTATAAAGGGAAAATATCACCTAAACATTAATTTATTTTATACCGTGCCAAAGTAATCACTGGCACCATTATGTCTTGGCATTTCTCCCAGTTTAATCAATAAACACCTGTGTACTGCGCACCTGGGCATTCAATAATTGTTCATATCTATTAATGCCAGCATTTTTTTTTTGCCATTTGTTATGTTACAGTCTGTTACAGAGATTAATTCAGTTAACTTCATTTAAGTTTATTTTTAGGTAGAAAAATTACATTGAAAATAGGTGGTTGACTATTCATTGTCAGGCAAGGGCTCCTACCATCTTTTACACTCTAGCTTTTAATACATGTACGACTTGAATTAACCAATTGGACATGACCTTCCTTCTAATCACATCCACAGTGAATGTTAAGTATGGGGGTTGTAAGATGTTGGCACAATAGCTTTTTAAGCAAAATCTTTATTTTGGTTGCTTGTGCCGGAATGACTCCATGTTTGTTTTTTGCACATTCCTTGCAGGTCTGGGGACTGAGCAGGTGTATTCTGCTAATTTGTATTATATATTCTGAAATGGAAGGAGGGAAGTGGGGGATTAGTTTACTCACTGTTGATATTTCACCATTTTATACCCCTCCCTACATGCTCAGTGCACCCTACTCCCTAAACCCGGGTCCAGGTCCTACTGTGATGAACAGGTGTGCCACCGTAGGGACTCACTCACTATACAACTGGCCTGCCAGCTCCCCTCACCATCCATCGCTCTGACAATATATAACAGAATGCAGGTAATACTTTGAATTCTTGTTCTGTAAATGCCCCATTTTGCCTTAGGAATTAAGTATGAATCATGGTAGCTTCTCTTGCAGAGTCTGATAAACTTAAGATATTTTCTGAAACTGTTAATTTTGCCATTTTTTTCAGATATCAGTTTGATCAGGGGCGGCCTGTCCATTGGGGCGTCAGGGCAAACGCCCCCCCAAATATTTTCTTCACCCTGCAATAAAAAAAACACAACAATGTATTAGTATAACCCAAAAACAATAAAATATAAGGTGTACATCATCATTTCAAGTCTCAATAGTATTAAAATGAAGTAAAGTTAGTAAAGGGACACTGTCACTTTAAGATAACCCTTGCGCTACATTAACTAATGCTGCTGTGTACTCTGTATCTATATTATAGCCCCCTGCCTGCACCCTGTGTGATCATATTACACTACACTACTACACTAACCTTTAGACTCTTCTCTTCTCTTCAATGAGTCCTGGCCTGGCCCCCTGACCGTTAATGCATGCCGCCCACCATCACAGTGACGATATGCATGGGCGGTCATAAATGTATCAATTAATGACTGACAGTCTTCCATCATTGACCAATCAATGATGGAAGGCTGTCCAGTTATTAAGAGAACAATCTAAACCCACCCAGACCGTTAGCCCTGAGCGCCCGCCAGCAAATAGGGCCTCGAGTTTTCATTTTGATTGACTGATACAGTCAATAAAACCACCAGTTGCCTGTCCCTTCCCCCTTTCTGTTTCCTGACCCTGGTCACGCTGAGACTGAGAGACCTCCCTGGCTGAATCTACTCACATCTGCTCTGCCTGCCTAACACAGTAAGTCTACCTGGCACCTGCCCTGCCCCTGGCCAAACCAAACCCCTAGTAGCCCCTAATAAAAGTTAGGGGTGACCAGTTACCCCACTATGCCTGCCTGGCCTGCCACCTACCCAGCCACCCACCAACTACCACCGACGACCCTAGGCCTGCAATGCCTGGTGCCACCCCCAGCCTGGCCATCACCCCCATGTGGCCTGTGCCACCCCCGATCAGGCCTGCCCTATGCTATGCCATCATGCCACCGCCGGATTACCCCGATCACGGGATCAGGGTAGTCGGGTGGTGAGCGGGGTGGCACAGGCCCACATGGGTGTGATCGGATCACCCCCTTGATGAGGCCTGTGCCACCCCTGATGACCTCCATGTCGCCGCCCTATGCCACCCCCGAGGCCCGATCACCACCACCCCGATGCGGCCTATGCTATGACACCGCCCGATTACCCCTATCACGGTGATCGGTGTATTCGGGCGGTGAGCGGGGTTGACCAGGCCACATGGGGGTGGATGTTCACCCCTATGAGGCCTGTGCCACCCCTGATCGTGGCCTACGCGGTCACCGACCGACCGGTGGGCGCCTGAGCGTGACCGACCCCACCCTGAACCAACTACCTACCCCCCCCCCTATTTTTATTCCATTTTTAGAAGTAACAGGCATGTATATGTGCCTGTCACTTTTAAAGATAAAGTAAAAATAAGGGAAGGGAAAAACAATACAGTAAACACAGTAACACATTATTATACAAAAATAAACAGCTTTAAACAAACATTAATAAAAATAAAATAAACAACAGCACATACTTACCTGTCAAATTGACCCCTCCAGCGTTGGCCTTCTGTCCTCTGGATATAGTCATGAAAATAATCCAATGTTGATTGAAGCCCATGTCACAGTCAAATAAATAATCCAATGTTAATTGAAGCCACTGGTCAAATAAATAATCCAATGTTGATTGAAGCCAATGGTCAAATAATCCAATGTTGATTGAAGCCACTGGTCAAATAATCCAATGTTGATTGAAGCCACTGGTCAAATAATCCAATGTTGATTGAAGCCACTGGTCAAATAATCCAATCTTGATTGAAGCCATTGTCCATCCATCCATTCTGGCCCATTGAAAGAGGCCTCCACAAAAAAAAAAAACAACAAACTAAAAGAGCTCCTCCTACAAGGAGCCCCTCCCGCGATTAATTGTTTTTTTCCCACGGTCTGCTTTATATACTAATTTTTGAAGGACTCTGATTGGCTGAAATTTTTGATTGACATCGATTTCAACCAATGAGAGTCTTTAAAAAATTAGCAAATCAGCAAGCAGGTATGGAAGCCTGTAAGGGTAAAAAAGGTTAGTGTGAACTTGTTTGACCCTGTATGTATTATACATATTACAGGGCTATTTTATGTGATATACATGTTACAGGATAATATCCTGTAACATGTATAGCCAAAAAATAGCACTGTAATATGTATAAAAAATAATGTGTAATAGAAATGCATGAACAATATAATATAACAATAAAGAACATCAATTAATCAAATAATAAATATCAATTAATATATATTGTTTTATGTATATGTTTATGTATATTTATGTGTATTTTTTATGCGTATATATATATTTGTATATATTATATATATATATATATAATATATATATATATATATATATATATATATATAGATTGATAGATATATTGATTGATATATATATACTAGAATATTGCCCGTCAAAAAATGACGGCAATGAAATTGTAAGGTAGCTAATGCTGTTTGGTGTATAATACTGAAATATGTAATAGATTACTAAATGAATATACTTTACCTATTTTGAAGCATTGTGTTGAAGAGCTGGCAATCTGTTTTGATGTTGCTGGAGCATTAGTGGTGTGGAGCTGCTGTGTAAGCATGCTGAACTGTGTGGTATGAATATCTGTAGGTCGTTTGTGGCGTTTTGCGAGTTTCTTGTGTTGTTTTGCGAGTTTAGAGTGCTGTAGCCTCGTTTTCGTTTTGTTCGGCGGCCATTTTTTCTCTCGCTTACAGTTTTTTTTAGTCTCTAAACTCTTTTATTTCGAGTAAAATGAAGGTCTAAGTGGCATTTTTGAGGTCCTGGGTGCTCCCTCTTGGTGTAGGTAAGGTTTTTATGTATGTGCTGTGTGTATGTATTGGGTTTTACATTTTGTAATGTTCGCGAGTTGCGTCCGAGTGTTGCGAGGCCGTAATGTGTGTGTCGTGCTCTTTGGGTTGCGACGTGAACTTTGCGAGGGTCGCAGTTGCTGGCATGGAGCGCCTACGGCACTCCATGCCAACAACTGAGTCCCTCGCTTCGCGAGGGTCCTCAGTTGCTGGCAAGGAGCACCTTCGGCGCTCCATGCCAGCAACTGAGACCCTCGCCCAGTGCCCTCGCTTTGCGAGGGCCGCGGGCTCGCTGCGCGAGCCAAGGCCCTCGCTACGCAAGGGCCGCGACTCGCGTAGCGAGCCCGCAGCGTTAGCAACAACTCGTACGCTCACAACTATATATGTGATTACTATATAATGTGTAGATGTACCGGCTGGGCATGCTCTTGTGCATTATTATTATTATTACTATATAATGTGTAGATGTACCGGCTGGGCATGCTCTTGTGCATTATTATTATTATTATTACTATACAATGTGTAGATGTACCGGCTGGGCATGCTCTCTGCGTGTACGCTTTCTCTATCTGCACCCTATGTGCACTGCTGTCTGTGTGCAATCTCTGTCTCTGTACCCCTCACTCTCTTTGTCAATCTCTCTGCACTCTCTGTGCGCTCTATCTGTGAACTCTCTCTGCGCTGTCTTTGTGCTCCCTCACTGTCTGTGTGTGCTCTTGCTCTGTAATTCTCTTTATGTCTCCCTCTCTCTCTGTACCTGACTCCCTCTCTCTCTGTACCTGTCTCCCTCTCTCTCTGTACCTGTCTCCCTCTCTCTCTGTACCTGTCTCCCTCTCTCTCTGTACCTGTCTCCCTCTCTCTCTGTACCTGTCTCCTTCTCTCTCTGTAGCTGTCTCCCTCTCTCTCTGTACCTGTCTCCCTCTCTCTCTGTACCTGTCTCCCTCTCTCTCTGTACCTGTCTCCTTCTCTCTCTGTAGCTGTCTCCCTCTCTCTCTGTACCTGTCTCCCTCTCTCTCTGTACCTGTCTCCTTCTCTCTCTGTACCTGTCTTCTTCTCTCTCTGTAGCTGTCTCCCTCTCTCTCTGTACCTGTCTCCCTCTCTCACTTTGCTGTCTTTCTCTGAAATGCAAATGGCCGCCACGCTTCTGTTAAAATCAGTTGGTAGGCCCACCCCCACTTACATCATAGCCACGCCCCCTTTATGATGTCAGCGTTAGCAACATTTTCTGCTGCTCACAACTATATATGTGATATATATATTTATATATATATATTTATATATAATATATATATATATATAGATATATAAAAATTGATATCAATATATCACAATAAATAAATATCAATTTGATATATATATATATATTTATTTATTGTGATATATTGATATCAATATATATGTATATATATATATATATATATATATATATATATATATATCAATCAATATATCTATCAATCGATATATCTATATATATATATATATATATATATATATATATATATTTTTTTTTTTTTTACAATTTGGGCCTATTTGGTCCCAATTTGTTATTTAGGGTTTTTAAGGTGCGGTTGGGGCCTATATGGTCAAAATTGGTTATTTAAGGTTTGTAAGGTGCGGTTGGGGCCTATTTGGTCCCAATTTGTTATTTAGGGTTTTTAAGGTGCGGTTGGGGCCTATTTGGTCCCAATTTGTTATTTAGGGTTTTTAAAGTGCGGTTGGGGCCTATATGGTCAAAATTGGTTATTTAAGGTTTTTAAGGTGCGGTTGGGGCCTATATGGTCAAAATTGGTTATTTAAGGTTTTTAAGGTGCGGTTGGGGCCTATTTGGTCCCAATTTGTTATTTAGGTTTTTTTAAGGTGCGGTTGGGGCCTACATGGTCCCAATTTGTTATTTAGGGGTTTTAAGGTGCGGTTGGGGCCTATTTGGTCCCAATTTGTTATTTAGGGTTTTTAAGGTGCGGTTGGGGCCTATATGGTCAAAAATGGTTATTTAAAGTTTTTAAGGTGCGATTGGGGCCTATATGGTCAAAATTGGTTATTTATGGTTTTTATGGTGCGGTTGGGGCCTATATGGTCAAAATTGGTTATTTAAGGTTTTTAAGGTGCGGTTGGGGCCTATTTGGTCCCAATTTGTTATTTAGGGTTTTTAAGGTGCGGTTGGGGCCTATTTGGTCCCAATTTGTTATTTAGGGTTTTTAAGGTGCGGTTGGGGCCTACATGGTCCCAATTTGTTATTTAGGGTTTTTAAGGTGCGGTTGGGGCCTATTTGGTCCCAATTTGTTATTTAGGGTTTTTAAATTGCGGTTGGGGCCTATATGTCAAAATTGGTTATTTAAGGTTTTTAAGGTGCGGTTGGGGCCTATTTGGTCCCAATTTGTTATTTAGGGTTTTTAAGGTGCGGTTGGGGCCTATTTGGTCCCAATTTGTTATTTAGGGTTTTTAAGGTGCGGTTGGGGCCTCTATGGTCAAAATTGGTTATTTAAGGTTTTTAGGTGCGGTTGGGGCCTATATGGTCAAAATTGGTTATTTAGGGTTTTTAAGGTGCGGTTGGGGCCTATATGGTCACACTTGCTCTTTTATGGTTTTAAAAGTTACGGTTTGCGTCTTAAACGCTCTAATGTTTTTTTTGTTGTTTTCTATCACCCCCCAGGTGCAAACTATCTGTGGAAGCAGATTTGTTTGGACTCGTTGGTTGACTTACTGGACGTGAATACCCCGAGAAGGAGAGTCAACTGTAGGTGAGTATCATTGCCTTTAATTTTCTGTCCATGCGTATAGGTGCAAATTTGATGTTGATGTAGTCTTGTCACATGAGGGTTTGCAATCTGTAATGTATACCAATGAAATCAACACACTGTTATTTTAAAGTAATTTTGTGACATAATATAAATTAATATAGCGTGATCTCTTTCTTCTATTGGTATCAGAAATGAATACTATTGACTCTCTACTTGTGAAGCCTTTCGGCACCCTAACCTATGAGGAGAAGGTGGAAGTAAAACGGTTAGGAGCTGACCAACCAGACATAAATCTGCAGCAAATCGCAAGAGATAGAGGGAAGCAATATGTGCGTAATTTCAATACTGAATGGTACAAGAAGAACGACTGGCTTTCTGGAAGCGTTTCTAGGAAGTCCTTATATTGTTTCCCATGCATCCTATTTGGTGGTGATGCTGCTTGGACCAAAACTGGAGTGACTGACGTCAAACATCTAGCTGATAAATTGGCGAAACACAAAAGTTCTAAAGCTCACTTGGATAACAGGATCAAGTTTGAGATGCTTGGACAGGCGAACATTGCTGTTCAACTGGACCAAGGATACCAAGTCAGCATTCAAAAACACAACGAAGAAGTGGCTAAGAACCGGTACATCCTTTCCAAGATAATTGATTGTGTTCGCTTTTGTGGCGCTTTTGAACTGGCATTAAGAGGACAAGACGAGAGTGAAACATCGCTAAATCCAGGAGTGTTTCGAGGCCTGGTGGATTTGGTTGGCAGTATCGATAGTGCAATGGAACAGCATTTGAAGACTGCAACTATGTTTAAGGGCACGTCCAAAACCGTGCAGAATGAGCTACTGGACTGCATGCATGAAGTTATTAAGGAAGTGATTCACCAAGAGCTTAAGGAAGCCCAGTTTGTGGCAATCCAAGCGTATGAAACAACCGATATTTCCGCTAGGACACAGTGCGTTGTAGTCTATCGCTACATTGACAAGAAGCATCAAGTGGTGGAAAGATTTGATGGCTTCACGGAAATGAAATCAACGGATGCAGACTCGATTGCTGCTGTTGTGCTGGAAACACTGAATACTGTTCTCCCAGAGCCAGAAGACAAGAAGAAACTCATAGCTCAAAGCTACGATGGTGCCAGTGTGATGCGTGGAGATCAAGGAGGAGTTCAAAGAAAAATAAAAGACGTGTACCCGAACGCACACTACGTCCATTGCTATGCTCACCAACTGAACCTAATAATGGAGAAAGCAGTTTCAAAGATTGGAAGAGTTCGAGGTTTTTTTTTCCAACATAGGCGGCATACCATCTTTTTTTTCACGCTCTCCAAAAAGGACTGGAGTTCTGGATGAGGTTGTTGGTAGAAGACTTCCAAGAGGTGCACCAACACGATGGAACTTCAACGTTAGGACCGTGAACGTGATCTACGAGAACAGAGATGCGCTACTTGAGTGTTTCCAGACAATTGAAGCATGTCTAAACTTTGATCCAACATCTATACGGGAAGCCGCAGGTTTCATTGGAATGCTGGAAGACAGGGAGTTCCTTTACTTCCTTAAATTATTTCATTTAATAATGCCACATGTTGACATCCTCTATAGTCAGCTTCAGAAAAGAGACACGGATACTGTTTATATCAAAAAAGTCACAGAAGACTTTGTCGCCAGCATCCAGAAAATCCGTAATTCTTTTGAAGAGATAGAAGCAAGTTTGCAGAGCGATGTAACAGTCAACAGACGGAGTGCGGAGATCTCAACCTTGAGACAACTTTCAAGAGAGGTATGTGACATAGTGGTGGTTCATGCAAAAGAACGTTTTTCATTTTCAAATCACCTAGTCAGTGCCAAACTTGTTCAAAGTGACTTGTATAAAACCCATGACACTTGCTTTCCAACCCAAGCTCTGGAAGACACTGTGCAAGCATATCCAATACTGAAGAAGGAACAATTATGCACTGAGCTGTCACTTCTGTATGGGAAGACAGATTTTCATACTTGTAAAAGTGCTGTTGCTCTGCACAAACTTTTCCATCAATTTAATCTGCAGAATGATTTCACAGAGACAGTGAAATTATTAAGAATCCTGATTACAACACCGATGACCACTGCAGAATCAGAAAGATGCTTCTCCACATTGAAGAGGATAAAAACCTTTTTAAGAAGCACCATGTCCCTGGAGCGGTTGAATGCATTGGCGATGCTCTCAATGGAAAAGCAACTGATTTCCGAGATCCCAGACTTCAATAAAAAAAAACCATTGAGAAGTTTTCTTCTTTGAAAGATCGCCGTGCAAAATTAAAATACAAGTGATTGAAGCAAAGAAGAATGCATACCCCCAAGGTGTGCAAAGATAAACTGCGTTAAGCAGCACCACCTCACACTACCAAACATAACTAGTGGTAAGTAAAGTATGAACAGTGTGTGGGTATGCATATGGAAGGAGCTATGAAAGGTGTGTGCATGGTCAGTAACAAGCCTTGGCGTGGTTTGAAGGAATTGGAGGCACTTCCAAGGGTAGCTGTCACTTGTGTACGGGAAGCAAGAATTCCATGTCTGTACAAGTGCTGTTGCTCTGCAGCAACTTTAGCATCAATTTAATCTACATAATTTAACAGAGTGAGTGAAGCTATAAGGAATCCTGCTTACAACAACGAAGACTACTAAAGAACCAGAAAGATGCTTCTCCACATTGAAGAGGATCAAAAAAGTAATTAAAAAAGCACCATGGCCCTGTAGCGGTTGAATGCATTGGTTTGAAGGAATTGGAGGCACCTTCAAGGGTACGTAAAGTTCTCAGAAATGGCACCACCTCACTACCAAAAATAACTAGTGGTAAGTAAGTAAAGTATGAATGGTGTGTGGGTGTGCATATTGAAGGAGCTATGAAAGGTGTGTGAATGGTCAGTAACAATTGTTGAAGCCTTGGCGTGGCGTTACTGCTCATATGGTTATCCATATGCTAATTCAACGTGTTTGTTTGAAATTGATTATTGTGTTGTCTAAACAGAAGTAAAATGTTGTTGTTTTCTTGAATCCCAAGATCCACTGGGTTGGGCCTATGCAGTGCTGATTGGTCTTCTAAGGTATGTTTGAGGCCTATATGGTCCCACTTGGTCTTCTAAGGTATGTTTGGGGCCTATGGTCACACTTGGTCTTCTAAGGTATGTTTGGGGCCTATGGTCACACTTGGTCTTCTAAGGTATGTTTGAGGCCTATATGGTCCCACTTGGTCTTCTAAGGTATGTTTGGGGCCTATGGTCACACTTGGTCTTCTAAGGTATGTTTGGGGCCTATGGTCACACTTGGTCTTCTAAGGTATGTTTGAGGCCTATATGGTTCCACTTGGTCTTCTAAGGTATGTTTGGGGCCTATATAGTTCCACTTGGTCTTCTAAGGTATGTTTGGGGCCTATGGTCACACTTGGTCTTCTAAGGTATGTTTGAGGCCTATATGGTCCCACTTGGTCTTCTAAGGTATGTTTGGGGCCTATGGTCACACTTGGTCTTCTAAGGTATGTTTGGGGCCTATGGTCACACTTGGTCTTCTAAGGTATGTTTGAGGCCTATATGGTTCCACTTGGTCTTCTAAGGTATGTTTGGGGCCTATATAGTTCCACTTGGTCTTCTAAGGTATGTTTGGGGCCTATATGGTTCCACTTGGTCGTTTAATGTTTTTTAAGTATGGTTTTGTTCTTGAATGGTCTGATTGATTTGCTTGTTTTCTTTCAACCCCAGGTGCAAACCCTATGTGGCTGCAGATTTGTTTCTACTCGTTGGTCAACTTAATGAACATGAATACCCTGAGAAGAAGACACGACTAATGGTAGGTGTCACTCCTTTAATTTTTCTGTTAATACGTATAGGTGCAATTATGATATTGCTGTAGTCTTGTCACATGAGTTTTTTCAATCTATATTGTATACCAATGAATTTAACACATTGTTACTTTACTTCTTGACATTTATGCATTGCTGATCATGTATTTCAATGGGCTTTACAAGTATAAGGTCATTGGGCGGGGCTTATAAAGGTCATTATGACGTCAGGGGGAGGAGTTATAAAAATGGGTGTGGTTTGAAAAAGGGGGAGTGGCTATGTTTCGCCCTGTCGCCCCTCCAACTTGAAAAGTCACCAGCCGCCAATGAGTTTGATTCTAATATACAGTGGTCTCTTATTTCATGACGTGAAATAAAACACAAGAGAGGCATCCCCTGGAGACAGAATGGGGGAAAAGGCTTTTGGCCGGGCAAGTGTTTTGGAAGTGTATGGGTTGGGTTTATAGGGAGGAGTTTTGTTCTCATAACAACCACATGAAAGTTGTCCCGCCCTCCCTTCCCTAGTTATGTTGTATGGATATATATATATATATATATATATATATATATATATATTTATATATATATTTGGGTATATACCTAAGGTCTCCTTATTCTGTCACACCCAGTAAGGTGGGGTGATTGCTCTTGTTAAGGGGGAGCAGAGTTATGGTGGTATACATCTAGAATGATGGTGAAGTCCCCAGGACACGGGGGTCTCTGGAGACCTCAGATGTTGGGATCCCCTTGGTGGACGTGAGCAGTCACCTCTGGTTGTTTTGGTGAATTGTTAATTCAGATAATGTCTGTGGCCAGTTTTATTCCCATATCTGTGTCTGTCTGTTATTTATGCACATTGTTTGATGTTCTACGTATGCAGAGGTCGAGGATATTGAGCTCTTTCTTACTTAAAATAGCATTTATAATAATACCCATGGTTCAGTAATTCATCTACAAAGAATGTATAACGTGTTCTCTTTAGTCTATTCTTGTCTATTCAGAAATAACCTGACTCACTTCCTAAAACTAAGCAGACTATATACTGTATGAGATCTGGATTATAATAAATATGGTCTTAGGATGTTCCAAATTCTCATAGGTAGGTTCTTCAAAAAGCGATTATCTACTGGGGCTAATGAAGTTGTAAAATATGGCTTATAGAATGGTAATATTAAAACGTAATTAATTTAAAAGTGTATTTTATAAAAATAAGTGTAATTGTATAAATCTCTATTAGTAATGGTTACTACAGTACAATAGTGTAACAGTTGTAAACATTATGACCTTCATAAGTTTACTTCATAAATATACATGTTGTTTTATACATTTCCAGTCCTATAAAATGGTTACTATATATGTATATGAATGTATGTGTAGGTATATGTATGTATATGTCAATTATATTATCAAACTAGACATTTCATGGTGTAACAGAATACAGATGATCAGACAAGATATTGGTTAACCAAGACCTATTGTTTTCTAAGGGAAGAGAGAAGCTAGAATCAGCAGATCATGGACTGATAAAATTAACTCAGAAGGAAGTTAGGAAAGATGAGCAAACGAAATCCAATGTCTAGGAATAATTCTTGGTTTAAGGAAATTGAGTTGGATGATAAAGCAAATACTATTAATTTGGGCTGTGAGATAGTCAGCAAACTTGGCAGAGATCTGATTAATGTAGAGGGTGTGAACAGCCTCAAATTTACCATAAAAAGATGATGAATTTTATGGAAGGAGGTTGTCCTAGGAAGGTCCTTCAGGAACTTCCTGAAGCAGAGAGAGAGGGTTGAAGTGGAGAGAGGAAACTTGCAGAGCAGGGTCAGAGAAAGTCCAAGGAGAGGTGCTGAGGAATGCCAGAAGAGGACTCCAGTCCTGTCCAGTGAGCAGAGGCCAAAGGAAAATGACCTTGAAGCAGATGCAGACTTTTTTTGGTGTAGTATATAGCAATATATTAAAATGTTTCTTTATATAGCAATGTAGATATTCATATAAGTTTTCTTTTTGTAAATATTGTTTTTATCCCTATTGTCTGTTATCTGTTTGTCCAAAACCCATTGTGTAACAGTATTTTGATTTATGTACATTATATCTTTTTAATTATACCTCATTTGTGTGTCTGATTCTTCACCTGCCCAAAAGAATATATTATATATAGAAATGATAAGTTAATTTCTTACAAAGTGAAACAACTAAGGTGACAGTACTTTGTGCAACAATAGTGTAGTAATAGCCGATGTCTCTACTCATCATCTCTTCGACTTATTTCATGCTACATAACTCTTTATCCTTGAGGACCATCAAATGAAGTCTAAGAGACCAGCCTATGGATCAGCTGTAGAGAAATTAGTAACACCTTCCTTGCAATAGATCATTAAAGTCAAATCATCAAACAAAAACGAATATGCTTCCTCGACTGCCTGCCAATTCGTAAGGTCCAAGCATCCCACATTCTACATTGATCTTAGATGGTGAAGAATAACCTTGAGGCCTCAGGTTCCCTTCCCCCTCTCCACCAACTCCCAACCCCCCTTGTTTTTTTTCTTGGTTGTTGTGGTTTTGATTTTTAGACAATACTAAACTTTGCTGATTAAATAGAAATTACTTATGGACATTAATAAAACAAAAAAATAAGGGAAGGAAAATTAAGTCTTAACCAACATAATGCTAATTGCTTCTTTATTATGTAAATTTTGCAATGTATATTTGCACTTGGCGCAATTCTTTCAATAAAAATGATTTAAACTAAAAACTAATATTCTATACTTTTTAAACATATCATATACAAATCAGCAGAATAGCCAAAAAGTTGTATGAAAACCTAAACCAGTCAAGTTGTTTTCTGAGGGTTATTTGGCAAATATAAGCAAAAATCTTTCACACAGGATGCCCAAAAGTATGTTTAGTATTCTGGGGGATAAAAAATATTTTTTGGTCGATCTTAACTTAAAACTTAACATTTAAATAATTTACAATTTGGTAAAACAATAATAAACTACTAAAATGATTAATATACAGCTAAAATAATAAAAATAAAAAAATCATCATTCAGAATTGAATTGATGCTTTATACTGAATATTGATACTGATTACGTAACTCCTGAATTGTTGTAATATATTATTTTATTATCATTTTTTAACTAATCCTTAAAATTATGAGGAGAAACAAAAGAAAACACATTTTTATAACAATGGGAAAATGTTGACTGGACCATGTTTCCAGTATTCCTTATTTGAGCTGGATTTTTGTTTGATCTTACACCTTGTATCCAACGTTAAGTTAATTGATCATTACTAAATTATCTACTTTTAATGTGATTAAGCAGTGCAACTAAATTGTAATTAATTAATTAATTAAACTTAAAACACTTTATAGGGTCATTTTATCATCGTCTCAACACTTGAGTAACTTCGGACCTGGTCCACAGTGTGACTTGGTACATTAAGAAAGAAGAAGAATGGAAACATGACTAAATATACAGCTTTGCATGGATACTTGATCATATCTACAGTATATCAACTCAATTTATATTAGTAATATATCTTATATAAAGGAACACTAACAAATGAATGTTGAGCAGTAAAAAAACTGTTAAATACTAATGCACATAAACACATTTCAATGGAATTTCAGGGACAAAAAATGCCAGCAATGTTTAATAAACCCTTTTTCAGTTATGTACTGTTTCAAATATTATATATCTCTACTGATTTAATCGGACATATAAAAGTGCTTTCATAATAAGGCAATATGAGTATATTTTAATATAACATATTTAAAAGTAATTAAAAGAATGGAATACCTGATTCTGTCAACTTGTTCATTAGGAGCCTCATTCAATTAGAAGCCCGCATCTTGCATTATACAGGGTGTATGTGTGGGCATATGTCTGCGGGCCTGCTGCATGCTCGCACTCTGCTGCAATTGACAACTATTCAATTGAACCAGCCCGCAAGGCACGTGCCAAAAGCCGAAACCGTAAACCATGCACTCAAACGTAGCAATTCAGGGCAGAAACACGATCATTTAAGCAAGGCCTTAACTACCCATTTCAACAGCCAAAAGAAAATGAGATTATCATCATTACGTCAGTAAAACAAGGAGCTTACATGTTAATCAATTAGCGTTTAGAGGTCCGATATGTGATCGAACTTGCAAAACCGCAAAATACAAAATAATAAAAAATGAATGCCGATACTGTTCTAGTCCATGTGGGTGGCCTGATATGTATTAATTCATTGATTCCAGAGATCACATAACCCCAATTTGCAACATAAAAAAAATAATCTTTGATTGGCGATTTGCAAGCTTGAGACTGTTGTGAAATTAACTCTAATGTCTTTCATTGTTTTCCCCGTCATTTACAGTGCATAATTGTTTTTTTTTATTTGCATTTACAGTGCTATGGACATGTCTTTAACCGCTTTGTGAGCCCCCTCTAGTACTTGTAGGATTTTCTCCTACATTTGCCATTTACGAGTGTGAAAACATTTACGGGCTTGGGGATTTTTGCGATTTTAGTGGTCTTGCAGACATGACAGATCAAAGGCTTCGATGGGCTGTAAGTTCTGGTTTTAACAACCGCAAGGATTCAAGCCTGTAACACGTAGCCTGTTTGTGGCTCGCAAAAAAAACACCATTTGAATAGCAAAGTAACTTACATATCCAATCTTATGCTACTTTACTACACACGTAGTGCTAAGAACATAAGGCCTTATGCTAATCGGACGGTGTAAACTACGTTATAGCAGTTAATCTGCTGCAGGAGCTTTTTCTTCTCAAGTTACAACAGTGTTCTAAACTTTAGCTCCCGCACATTAGGACAAGCAGCTCACAGCCATAAATCCTGCCTAAGCTGCAACAGATTTCTGTGCAAGGAACAGCCAAACCAAGCTTTAAGGATGAGACAGGGCCCTAGGAGCCAATAGCAAATGCGAAAGTCATGAGTGAAAAGTGCAAGAACGAGTGCCGTAACTGGCTGCTACAAGGAAACAAGGATATATATATATTTATAAAGTAATATATTTATAAAGCGGGCCTCGCGATGAGCGCCTTTGGTGCTCATTTAGAGCCTCTCCCACCATCTACTTTACGGGCCTAGCGATGAGCTTTGCTGCTCATTGCAGGCCTCGGCCAACCCGCCACTTTCATGCCTCCCAATGAGCACCTTCGGCGTTCATTGCGAGCCCCGCGATGAGCGCCTTTGGCATTCATCGCAAGCCTGGCAATGAGCACCTCTCCCCCTGTGCTGTGTGTGAGGTTGCAAGTTAATATTTTAATTAATTGTCGTCTTTTGTTAATCCTCCGACGGCGTCCGAGTTATGGGCTTGAAAAAAATGTCATCTGTTAAAGCCGAATTTTTTTCAAAGTCTTGCGTGCCTTGCAATGAGTGCCAAAGGCCTATGGCCTTCAGCTCTAATAGTGCTCATGTCGAGCCATTTTTAAAGTCTTGTGGGCCTTGCTCTGAGTGTCGTGGGCGCTCATTGCCAGCCTTTTTCAAAGTCTTGTGGGCGTTGCCATTTTCAAAGTCTTGCGGGCCTTCAGTGCTCATTGCAGGCCCTGTTAAATGCTTAACTTTCGGCCTTGTGATGAGCACCTTCGTCGCTCATTGTGCATGCGCAAGCTGTAACTTTTAACATAGCGTTCCGACAAACTTGCAAATACAACTGTCATACCAGAGCCTGACAGGACTGTTTGGGACTATGGCTTGGGCCTGGATGGGGAATAAGTTTATGTTAAAGTTTATGGTTAAAGTTATGTATTTTTTATTGCTTATGGTTAAAATATGATTACACTGTTATACTGTATGTATCTTGTCCATGTCCTGACAGTCTCTGCATAACAAATTAGCTATTCTGCAGGCTAGAGCATCAGACAACACCCAAGGCCGTGGTCTAATAGATGTACAGTGTTGTTATCTTGTGAAGACCCCCCCCCTCCCCCCAGCCACACAGGGGCCTTGAACAGATAAGCACAGTGGTTAGAACAATTGTTTAAATTTAATAAATTCACCAGGATGAGCTCATCAGATGTACAGGGGTTCCCAGTAAGCAGGGGCAGCAGCCTATCATGTTACAATGTTGTTATCTGGGATAACTCACTCAGCCCACCTAAATAACAATGAGATCTGATCTCATCATTATTGTTGATATATTTTGATATTAAAAAGATGTAACAATTGTATTTATAGCTTTAATAAATAAAGATGTGTTTATTTTGTTTTAAAATATGATATATTTATATATATATATATATATATATATATATATATATATATATATATATATAAAATGTATCAGAGCATTTGTTCCTAGGCAACGTGGTTTTGTGACATGTATTAACCCCTTGAGTACTGGGTTGTGTGTTACCCTGGATTTTGTATCATAAAATGGGCTTAATACTAACATATATTTTGCAATTACAAATATGTTAATATCGGACTGATAAATGCCAAATAATGTTAAAATGTCATCATTTTGTAGTGCTTTTTGTGCTATACTGTCACTTTAAATTATTCTGGGGGACTCAGCAAAGGTTTGAAAATCAGTTGTGAGTGGTCTCTGGTACCCGTAAATCTTTTTTCTGTTGTTTGCATTTACTGCACTGCCCTGATTTGAGAGTGATCCATAAAATCTTATTTGCATAGGGTTTGGGTGACAAAGTCTAACAGAGTAACTCAGAATTAATTTTTAGTGCAAAACTCAATGTAGATTTTTTGCCTTGCTTTTCGACTTTGTTGTGGATTTCACTGGTAGCAGCAATGCATAGGAGTTCTCTCTCAATGTTTTAGGGATGGATGATTAACATAGCTAGTTAGGATTTACTCCACAGTTAGGGCACTCGTAAGGGCTTTTTCAGGGATTAGCATAGGACCCATAATGTTCCATACAGAATACCTATCTATGGCAGCTCGCCATGTCTTTCTAACTACCAAAAGTTGGCTCTACTAGTATTCTTTGGATTGTCTGGGCTTCTTAATTGCTTTTAAAAAGACCATCCTCTGTGAACTAACAAGCCAAGCAGAAGCTTGAAGAAACATCAGCAGGGTCCTTTACTCAAGAATATCCCACATAAAGTCTTTACAGAACACAGAAAAGTGTTTTAACAGACACATGCTAGTTTCTTTACTTTTGCTCGGACACTTCTGTTACATGACTGGCAGTAGCCAAAGGTTTTTCAGGGTATTAAATTTACCACCTGCTCATCGAAAATCTGAGGTTGTTTAAGTCGTTCAGTCATATCAACTCTCTGTGGCCCAATGGACTACAGTACTCCAGTCACGTCTGTTTGTTTCTGGTTTTGCTTATCTATAAGGTTATCTTGGAAAAGGTACTGGAGTGGGTTGTTGATTCCTTCTCCATGATTTGTCTGACCTCTCTGCTATGACCTGTCCATATTGGGTGACCCTACATGGTATAGCTCGCAACTTCGTTGAAGTAAACAAGCCTCTCCACCATGGCAAGGTTGCTATCCAGAAGGGGAGATAGTTATTTAAAAAAACAGATTCTTCATCCTCAAGAAAAATCAACTAATGAAAGTAATTTTATATAGTGTCAATGTGAATTTAGAATGGCATGGTGGGTTTTCCAATGGATCCAAGAGCAGAAGGAATTTACGTTGTTATACCTGTGCTTGTTATTAAATGTGAAATACATTTTGTAACATAAATGTACAAAACTTAGATTACACATTCATTCAACATAAAAAGCTAGAAATTATATATGTTTTTCTTTATGCACCTTAATTTCATATTTCATAGTTATAAAGTCTGATTCATTCCCAAAGCATAAAATAGCATTGCATCATTTCTCCATATGCAAATACATTGAACCACACTAAAACTGTGCAACGATTTCTTAAGAAGTGTTTCACTCCCATGCACAATGTCATCGTCTAATGTTATTGACTTGTAAAACTTAGAATTAATGTTTTTTGTAATCTTGGTGGAAGGATTAGAAGGGCCACAACCTTCAATGTACGGTAACTAAGAAAATGCCATTTGTTAAATAACATTCAATTGAGAAAGTACTTGTTATTATCTACTAGCGAATTGCCTGTCAAAAAATGACGGGCATGAAATCGTAATTCAGGTAATCTTGTTTTATCCATTTTTTAGCGTGAAGACCGTTGGCGCTCATTGTGAGGCTTGCGCTGAGCGCCTTTGGCGCTCATTGCATGCCTCGCAATGAGCGGCTCTTTTTTTTTAGTTTTTGTTTGCTATTAGAGGGGCTTTTTTTGTGTATATGTCTTGTTGTATGCCAATGAAATAATTAATAAATTAATATTTTTACCTATTCCTAAGTAATAAATGTGAATAATATAATATATTGTGCTGAAGAGCTGACAATCTGTGTCTATGTTCTTGCAGCATCCACTGTAGTTTTGCATGGTTCTGGAGCTGAGGTGTAAGTGTCAGCAATGTGTGCAGTGTGTAGTGTAAATGGGGTGCGTGCGCCAGGTAAAGCCGTTAGTGTAGCTGTGTACTTCCGCATTGATAAATGGCGCAAATGTGTATGTGTTACGCTGGTGTGTATGATTTTCCGTCCTTACTAAAAGTGTATCTTTACCTCGTGCAGCTTTTTTGAAAAGTCATATGTGCTTGGTGCTGTTTTGCGTGTTTAGGGTCCTGTAGCCTCGTTTTCGTTTTTTGCAACGGCCATTTTTTCTCTCGCTTAGGTGATTTTCGGGTGTCTAAACTCGGGAATTTGGACTTAAATGGAGGTGTAACTTCACTTGAAGAGGTTCTGGATGCCCCCCTTGCTGTGGGTAAGCTTTTTATGTGTTTTTTTGTGTGTATTTATTGTGTTTTTAATGTTTTCCCCTCTGCGCTGTTCGGCCGTTAAGGTCATATTTTTGTGAGGTCGTAATGTTTTTTTTTCCTAGTCCTGCGTCTCGTATTTTTGTCTGCTAAGTCCGTAAATTTCCAGCGGTTTGAATTGTTGGTAAACGGTCGCTTGTGTGGGTGTTTGTAACTGCGTGTTAGGCGCCGTAAAGCCTCCACCTCCGCAAATGCGGCCCCTCGATAAGCGAGGTGCCGCATTTGCGGACCAAACTGCATCCCTCGATTCGAACTGCGATGAAATGCGTTACTTGCTACGCGAGCTCGCAAAGCGTCACGTCGATTCGTAGTTTGACAATTATAATATGTGATAGTTTTCACTTATATCATATATGGAACATCAGCTGTGTCAGTTTAATATTGTTATACTAACTACAAACATTCTGTTTCAATAAATTGATTTTAAATAAACAGTAACTGAGAGATCTTAGTTACAGTCCTGTTATTTAGTAACATAGAGCCACATTAAATTCCAAGCCAGGACCTCCAACGTGAAGCTGGCAACGCCTGCGTACTTGAAATTTGGCCGACTTATGGTGCTATTAAATTGGAAAGGCTTCAAGCTACGAGATGGAGACACAAAATCGTAAACCAATTGTCGGCTGTTGGATTTGCAGGCTAGAACGTAATCAATTAAGCAAGCCCGTAGTTACGGGTTTAGATGGAACCAATGGAAACAGAGATAGTCAGCATTGCGCCACAAGGAAATGGAGGATGAATTTCAAAGTCTTACGGGGTTCAAATATTAGCTACGAGCGAACCCACATGCCAGAAATAATGCAATATTAATAAAGCTGTAAATATGATATTCTATCTCATGCGAGTTACAGTATATGTCGTAACACATTGATTACTGGGATCGATATAACACAAAAAATATACATGAAATCAAGTATTTTTCTGAGCTGATGTGCGGTCTTGAGAATGTTGTGCTATTAATTCCAAGACCTAACGTCACTTTCACTTTTAATAAAATTACAGTAGTGTGTTTTTATTTGCATTACAAGTGCTATGTATTGGCACTCGTTGCGCACGTTGGGCTTTGGGCTCCATTTGCGTGTCATGGGCTTGCTCACAAGTGACTTTTGGCAATTTAATAGCTAATTTGAACATGTAGCGGTTACGGGCTTGACAGATCAAAGGATTTACAGCGCGAAGTTCAACGTTGCTCAACACGTAGGCTTTTCTCGGCCTTGCTGCTTTTTAACATGCAAGTCATCTGGGGCCTGCGTTACGGGGCTAATTTAATAGCAAAAAACCCTAGGATCTACTTTACAGGCTATGTTTTAACACGTAGCCCGAATTTAATGTGGCTGTTAATGTGGCTGATAATTATTATTATTATTATCTTTCATTTTTATTGAGCCCACATATTCCGTAGCACAACCTAGGGTTTAGGTACAATGAAAGATACAATATTAAAGATTTAAAAAAATGGAGGACACTGTCTTTGAGTTTAAAATCTTACATACAAAGTGCTTTTTACAAAGCACCTTACAAGACTGAAAACTTGCAGACATACAATCTAAAAGGAGTGTCAGAAACTCTGCAAGAAACACAGATACAAGTTTGGAAGGACAAGGAATTAGAGAGAAGGTAATAGAGAATGAAAGAAAATGTTGCAGATTTAAGGCATTGAGATTACCTTGGTAGAATATGCAAGACGTTGGGGAGATGTTTCCATATAGAAGAAGACAGTAGAAGTCTGATAGGGAGGGATTGGGACAGTGGTGCTACTATACTATGAGGTTTATTATCTTTACCCAGCAGAAGTTTTGTGTCAAGCGGGTGGAGTGGTGGCATATTAGGATAACAACACTGTTAAAAAAATAAAATATTTAGTAACAGTATGTTAGTTTGTGCAACAATTTATTGATATATATTGACGGTTATATACTTGTTATATAAAAACTAAAATATAATGATGAGTGTAAGTTAAGAAAAAAAAATAAAAGAAAGTGCCCTGTCAATTGTAACACCCAGTAATGGCGCCCAAGGCTTGTTTATTTAACAACAATTGTGCATTAATCATCACTATAACTTCCTATTTATGCTTTTCTATAAATATAGGGACCTTGTTTTGTGACTTCAATCTTAGACAAAATTTCCAGGTGCTTTGTCTCTCTCTCTCTTGCCATCCTCCTGAACTGATAGAGGGCCCCGCTAATCTTCAAGCCCGCAATTGTCTCTAGCCTGTCATTTTGGCTGTGAGTTACATTTAGACAAATGTAATTGTCTGTAACCAGCAACTACAGTCTCACAGCCTCCCCATGGAAAGCATGCAGCCGTAAGTAGGATTTCAGGGGGCGGGATCATATGATTTGACAATATTCAAGCAAGCCCGTTTTTTACTTCTTAGCCAATAGTAAATGAGACCATCATCATGATGGTTTACACTTTAACTTCAGCAGAGGAAACAATTTAATTAGTGTTGAGAAGTGAATTTACTTCACTCACAATCCAGCAATGTAGAAATCAATAACAAATCATTAAAGCATCTTTTCCAGTCCATGATAAGTATTAACCCCATAAATCCCTGGATCCATTTCACAAATAAAACTGAAGAAAAAATATTTTTTTAATTGCATATTTGTGGATTTGAAACTGTTGTACAATTAATGTGTTTATATGCCTTCCCGTGCTTTTAAAGTATATTAGTTTGTCTTAAATTGCTGCTGCAACTTGGATAAGTGTTGGAAAAAGACCCTGTTCTGTACTTGTAACATTTTTGACAGAGACTTGATAGATTTTGTCAGACTTAATTTGCAAGCTAGAGCTCCAGGTCTAATAGAATATTGATTGTGTGTAACTTAAATTATTTAGTACTGGTAAATCTTGACCTGTGCTAAAACCAATGGAGCTCTAAGGCAGCTTTTTCTGGCCCGTAGTGATTGTGGGTGGGGGACTCGTAATTGGAATGTGAGTAGCTACATATAGCCAATTGAATATCTTTTCCCTTTTACAAGCTGTTTTACGGGTCCAAGTAATTGTGATTTGGCAAATTGAATGAGGCCCAGATATGGTGGGGTCCCTCAGCCTTGTGTGATTGAACAGCCGAAGCTAAGTATATCAATACTTTGCTATATGATTATTATTATTTTTGTGTTGTTTGATTTGTTAGGGTTGGATACATACACCACAAGCCCAAAGGAATCCTCCCCACATTGTACAATGAGTGTTCAGGTAGTTGGAAGAATCCAGCAGAGAAGACTTCTTCAGTATTCTGAGGAAAAATTTCAGACAGAGATAATCTCATATATATTAAAGGTAAACAAGTGATGTTGTGTCTCATGTGTAAATAAATATAATTTACTTATTTTACTAATTTACTTAATTTATTCATGTACAGGCTTTTCTAATATTTTTGTTCCTTGATTGATTGTAACCAGGAGAAGTCCAGTATAAGCATTATACTTAGAAATACCATTATAGCTCGTATCTACCAAGGGACTAAAGTGGTCATATTTTTTCCTATATAGTCTTTTATAAACAAAATGGGCAAAATGTTTATAAATAGAAAGCAAAAAGTTTATTAAAAACAAGGAACCTTCCATATCCCTTTAAATCAGATGCTTCTCTCAGATATTCTTTCATGAGGTTCTGTCCCTATAAACTAATGAGCTTTCATTTAGATCTAATTCTGATTGTGCAGATAGAAGGTTCTTTCATCAGAAACTAACACTGTAGATTTTACATCAGCATAAATTAATTAAAATATAATACTAATTACTAAAGGGATATAGAAAGTCTCTGGGTTTCAGTGGGAATATAATATACTGTGGTGTACTGCTCCCCGGTGAATGGTGCAACTCACACAGTATTGAGGAAATCCGCTCCCTGGACCTGTGCTAATTGAAGCTGCTGGTGTGATTAGCCTTTTAAAAGACACATACAGGGAAAGGATGACTGGTCAGGCTCTGGCCTAAGTAGTGAGAACAGAGTGTGGAGTCTGCTGAAAGAGGCCCAGTTGGTGTGCTGCTGCTAGCAGCTAGAGACAGTAAACAGGGAAAGGTTTGATTGCTGTTCCTGTGTGGATCTACAATCTGGGATGGATGCCGCTGGCAAAGAATCCATAAGAACACAGGAAGCTTGTGGATCTGTGGAGTGAGAGAGAGTATGTCCAGCAAATAGAGGAAGTGCAGCTGCCTGTGAGGAGCAGTAAAGACAGAGAGAGAAAGAGAGAGAGAGAGAGCTTGCATACAGAGGACTTGCAGGACCATTTGCCAAAGGGAAGCTGCAAAGGCTGGCAGACATTGGAGAAAATAAGGTACCCAATTTATTATATTAAACACCAGAGAAGAGACTGAGGGTTTGGACTTTCAGCTCAGTAAGAGGAAAGTGCAGCATCAAAGGGGCCCTGGATTAGAGCATAAGGATATTACTTCAAACAGTAAAAAGTATCCTGCATTACAGAAACTGTAGAAGTGCGTACAGGAAAAGCAAAACAGTGCTTCATTTATTGTCACCTGAGACAGACAAGCTGCTCAGGTAAAGTCAGGGCGTTCCTGAAGTCCAGTTAGAACGTTAATGCAGATTTTTATTTTCAGCAATCATTCTGTTTATAATGTTTTTGTTTTTAAAATAAACTCCTGCACTACTTATTACTGCACTACTTATGAACCATTCTTTAAAAGTGGGAACAGCTTATACAGCCATCCTTGTCACAATACCTATTTAATTATTTACTTTTACTTACTTTATTTTATTAAGAAGGGTATAAAAGCTCCTTTGTCTGCCTAAAGTCATAAAAATTGTACCTGCTTAGGTCTGTTCTCAGAGGTTATATTTTAAATGATAATTATGCAAATAAGTGTCTTCAGAACCAAACCCAATGACTCTAGACACTCAATGGTTGCCACAGTTATTAATTATAGACAAGAAAAATAATTGCTATATACTTGTACCAAATGTATTTGGCTTTTCTAAATGATGTGTTTTCTGATACCTTTTATTGTACTGCTCAAAAGAGTGTGATGTAATAGTTTCTGATTATTAGATAAATCCAGATTTTTCCACTTAAATTTCCAAGGCTTTTGTTGGGGGTCAAGGTTTTTTTTTCACTTTAGTGACATTTTCCATAATAATCCTTTACCTTACTTCAACTAAAGCACCAAGTTAAAACACTCATTAATTATAAATATTTGTTGCTGTACCTCCACATTAATAATGCACAATTAAAAAACATGTATCTGCGCAGCAGGTGGTCTACCAGCAGAATTTATAAAATTATTAAAATTATTAAATGGAATTTTTCACAGCTTTCTATTAAATGGGGCTGTTTTTCTAACTTCTAGACAATTGTATTCATTTAAAGTTTAGAACAGCAGTTTGTAAATTAATATTTATTCAATATTCCAAGATTATATGTTAAAATTTTATATTGTAACAGAATCATACAAGGGGTGTATGTAAGTAGCAGACTTACCAGAGCCCTTTTTCCCCAGGGAAGTTAAAGAGTTAAGCCTCCTACAACAGACTAATTAAGCCCAGCTGCATTCTCCCTCAAAAGGACTACTAAGCACTCAGCAGGTTGGGTTCAGTCTGGACTGAGAGCTAGGAGAGACAGCGCTGCACGCTAAAGCAAACCCACAGACTTTTGGAGCAGAAAAACTTAAAGGCCTGTATATATGAACGCTTTGTTTTGCATTAGTTTATGGTAGTGAGGAAAATGCTATTTCTGTTCAGTTAGTGCTTCAAGGAAGCTAGGCTTTGTTTTGTATTATTTTTGTTTGCACCTTCTGACCAAGTTTTCAGTAAAGCTCCTTAACGCCTCCTGAGCTACTTCATTACAGAGACGTTCAACAGGGCATTGACCCTGGAAGTGGTATCCAGTCTGAAACAATATATATATATATTTTTTAATTTCACCAAAAACAGCAAAAAAAATCTTAGTTTTTGAATATTTGTTTACATACAGTCTTTCCTGCCCATTGACTGTTGCATGAGTAATTAGAACTTAAAGTGTTTGACTCTATAGGGTAAGGCTGTGATTTATAGCACAGCATCCCTGTGGGCTCAGGTTACACTGCACTGACCAGTAAACCAATTGGATTTCCTTGTTTTAGGTGAGTACCACTATTCCATGACTGCACAGATAGATAGATGTTTGCTGGGCTCACTACATGGACCAATAACTATTCCCATCCCCTTCTCTCCCCTTGAGCTGCTCTGCACAGATCAAATTCCAGAGAGGCAAGAGGGCAGAAACCTGGCATTTCTGTAGGTAAGAAATAATACACCCATTACAAGGTATTTTCCTTTCAAACTGGAAAAATAGGTTGTCTGAATGGGGGACACTGCCCCTGCAAACTGGTTGGTTGCCGTAATGGTGCATACATGGGCAGGCTGTGGGCAGTCTGTTACACATATAAACACAGGTTTTATTTAATTTTTCAGTGAGAAATGCACATATTTAAAATATTCAAAACGTATTTCAACATGCTTTTATGAGATCTTTATAGTGATGTGGTCCAAATTGTGATAAAGTAAGGAACCCTTTAATGCTACAAAGTCCTGTTAACAAATATTTTTAACTGGGAATTTGTGAAGCTTCCACATTAAAATATGCCTTAGAAAAAACTATTTAAAATGTATTTTAACAACATGTAAGGAAAACAATTTGAAAAGTTTTTTTTTTTGTCAGTTATAACTGGTGAGTTCTGTCTGAGATCCAGAAGAGGAGTTCACTCTCAATACTGCAAAGACAAGACCAGGGACCAGTCCGTCATCTGACAGATAATTGTGATATAAGCTGCTTTCTCAAGATTGTATGTCTTTATAAACAAATACGTTTTTCATTAGCCCTAAGTAGAGATGTCTGATTTAGGTTCAGTGATTGCTGATTGGCTTTATGATCTTCAGGGAATTCTGCAGCTGCACACAGAAGACACCTTCATAAAGTTGAGTGTTCCTTACACTGACCTTCTTTGTTTTTAGTAAACTTTCAAAGGAGATCACTACTCCATTCCATAAAGTTTTACTACAGGGCTGTCACTATTTTTTATTTTTATTCTTTATTCATTTTTTTCTTCTTACATCTTCTTGTAGCTGTAGCTATACTAGGAGTAGTTTTTACATGTTTATATTTTATTTTGAACTTTTATAGATTTTGGAAGGTGTCCATGATGCCATTGAGAAGCAAGTTGAACCCATGTGATGCACATCTATTGCAGCAATATGTGGGTGTTTATCCATTATGATCTCCCATGTCACTTTCATATTACTTGCAAATACTTTACCACTCCCAATGTTATGTAGGACTTCGTATATTAGACAACTACAATATATCATTATACCTGTTATAACCTGCTTCAATGCATCTGTAAAATCATACAAAATGTATAATGCCTTCTCCCCTTATATTTGTTCAGCCATCCATCAGTACTGCAAGATACAGTGCTTTGTTGATTTATCCTTGTAAAGTTTTCATTACCTGTTCATATTCTAATGCTATAAAAGCCTTGCTCAGTGAATGTATGCTGGGTAAATGATATAGGGATCTTAGTCATTTAAAACCTTCTTGCCAAGAATGCATTTTCAGTTAATAACAATGGGGTTCTATAATAATATATTGCTTTTGCAAGAGATCGGTCTATTTTTTCCTGATCTTCAGGTGTCATCTTTTCTACAAATGAGGCTATTGAGTATTTTTTGGATGCAGTTGTTTGCAATGTTTTATTATTGAAGATACCTTTTTTGATAATACAGATGTTACAGGGAGAGCAGAAGGAGGACTTTTGTAACAATGAAGCTACTTGCACTTTCATCATGTTTATCCTCTTCAAGCAGATCCATGAATAATTTTGTATTATCTGTAGGATACTTCTTATATTTTTTCTATGCCTCCATATACTTTATCTTTTGCTGAGGGGAGTAAAAGAAAAAATAATGTAAAGGCCAGTTTGCTGGTAAACACTAAACGATGCGGGTTGTGTTTGCAACAAAGCATTAGAATGTTGCAACAGTATGAAATAAATAATGAATTATATAAGTGTGACCCCACTTTCTCTACCAACAGGCATGTGGGATGGTGGGAACTATGGCAAGTGTGGGTTCTTACAGTTAAGAGTTGGCTGAGGAAAGCTGGCACAAGTGTTGCGCAGTGCATCTAGTCCACCAGAAACCAGAAGTCCACCAGGACCCCTGGATCACAGAATAAGGGAGGGGGGAAACCAATTAGCAACTTTTACAAATATAAAGCAAACCTGGGGTTTATTTAAAAAAAAATAAAAAAAATAATCCACAATAGATCTCTGTACAACCAAGGGGGAAAGTTAGTCCTTAACACCTCTACTCATTGTCCTCTTTCCCTTTAGTGAATGTGATGGGAGAAATAGGCTGTTGCTGCTTTTGCTGCTTCTCCTCTTTTTAATGTTGTTCTCCAATTTCTGCTTTGCTGTCCACTCCATTGCCACTCCTCTCTCTTTCTCCTGAACTCTCTCTTCTGCATTCAAACCTCTCATTCTCTCTTTTTCCCCTTGGAGTCAGGAGCTCTTGCAAAAGAATCCAGAATCAAGACAAAGTCAAGGGAAGCTATAGGGTTGTCCATGAACAAACCAAAAGTCAAAACAAGAGAGTCTGATCAGAATACTATCAAAGCCAAGCTGAACAGAACAAAGGCAAACCAACATAAGTACAAGAAAACTAACAAGGCTTGCAAAAGAGCTATTAGACTTACTAAAATAGAAAATGTAAAAATAGTTGCAAAAGAGACTAAGAATTACCCTAAAATATTTTTTAAATAAATTAATAGGAAGAACAGGAAGGAAGCTATAGGAACATTACAATGGGAAACAGGCCGACTGACAATTAGTAACCAGGAAAAGGCAGATGAGCGTAATACGTTCTTTTCTTTAGTATACACAAGGGAGGTACCAGTGGTTGGGACACTGCAACATAATGGGGCTACACTACCTTCACCAAATAACTGGTTAACACAGGAAGAAATACAAAAGAGTTTGGAAAAAATAAATTACTGAGATGGGTTAATAAGGGATAATATACAAGAACATGTATATTTGAACAGGATTATAAGTAGGAGTCAAAATGAATTTACCAGGGATAGGTCATGTCAAATGAATCTAATTAGTTTCTATGAGGAGGTTAGTAGGAACCTGGATCAAGGCACCTCAGTGGATGTAGTCTTTTTGGATTTTGCAAAGGCTTTTCATACAGTGGCACATCAGAGACTATTATGCAAACCAAGGGATACAGGAATTGCAGTACATATCTGCTTACAGATTGAGAGCTGGCTAAAAGCCAGGAAGCAAAGGGGAATTCCTCAGGGTTCAGTATTAGGTCCTCTCCTTTTTAATATACAGAGGTGCTCAAAAGAGTGCATACCCTGGCACAAATGGTGAAATTTTGGCATTTATTTTGAAAATATGACTGATCATGCAAAAAAATGTATTTTATTGAAGGATGGTGATCATATGAAGCCATTTATTTTCACATTGCTGTTTGTCTCCTTTATAAATCATGTTAACAGAAATCACCCTTTAATGTTTGCCTTTTTACAGACACACAAGGTGACACACACGGGTTAAAATGGCAATTAAAAGTTAATTTCCCACACCTGTGGCTTTTTAAATTGCAATTAGTGCCTGTGTATAAATAGTCAATGAGTTTGTTAGCTCTCATGTGGATGCACTGCGCAGGCTAGATACTGAGATATGGGGAGTGGAAAAAAACTGTCAAAAGATCTGTAACAAGGTAATTGAACTTCATAAAGATGGAAAAGGATATAAAAAGATATCCAAAGGGTTGAAAATGCCAGTCAGTACTGTTCAATCACTTATTAAGAAGTGGAAATTTGGGGATCTCTTGATACCAAGCCAAACGTCAGGTAGACCAAGAAAGATTTCACCCACAACTACCAGAAGAATTGTTTGTAAAACAAAGAAAAACCTACAGGTAATGTCAAGAGAAATATGGGCTACTCTGGAAAAAGGTGGTGTGGGTGTTTCAAGAAGCACAATACGAGGATACTTGAACAAAAAATAGCTGCATGGTGAGATGCCAGAAATAAGCCTTTAGTGCGCCAATGACACAAAAAAAGCCTGGTTACAATATGCCAACAACACCTTGACACGCCTCACAGCTTCTGGCACACTGTAATTTGGAGTGACGAGACCAAAGTAGAGCTTTATGGTCACAACCATAAGCGCTATGTTTGGAGAGGGGTCAACAAGGCCTATAGGAAAAAGAATACCATTCCCACTGTGAAGCATGTTTTGGGGGGGGGGGGGGTGAGCTCTAAAGGCACTGTGAATCTTGTGAAAATGGATGGCAAGATGAATGCAGCATGTTGTCAGAAAATACTGGCAAAGAATTTTCATTCTTCTGCACTTTCCTTATTCCAATCCCAAATAAATTTACACAGGATAAGTGCAACAACCAGAATGGAGTTGGTGAATGCAAAAGGAGTGGTAACAACATGCAGATTACGCTCTGCATAAATGATATCTACATAGTCAAAAGGACATTGCCCTAAGACCCTAAGTAGTGAGAGGCTCAGTGTGGCCAGGAGGACCTTTAGTTTCAGGACACACAGGTAGAAAATCATCATTTACTATAGTCGGGAAATATATTATAAATTACAAAACAAGTCTCTCATAAATTTTAAATTTGTAAGTGTTTATATAGCTTCAAAAAAAGGTATATTTGAAAAGGGAAGTTTAGCGTATATATACAGTATTTTTTTCTGCCTGTCCAGTATACCCTTTTTTTTAATAAATAAAAAGAGCTTTCTCTTGCAGTGTTTGTTACAAATTATCCTGACTGTACAAAATAACATTTCAGAGGCAATCAAACAGTATTCATTCCATTCCACCCACACATTTATCTACTGAATTTTCTCAGTATCAACACAATACTAAATTAGCACGTAGAGGAAAAAAACTAGTAGACACCAGCAAAAGGTGAAATAAAATCATTTTAATTCTTAGAATTTGTTTGAAGTCTAAAGGTTGTATTATAATGTAGAGTAGGAGCCCTCCCAGTCCTGCTTTTTGAGTCATGTAGTTGTCCGTTGTATGAAAAACATTCATGGAATAATTGAAGCATCTTGAAAGAAACCGATAAAGGACTCCAGCTGTGACCAATGTATCTAGAATATTACTTAGTGAATTGGTAGTGTAATGGACAAAGCAATTGGATAAAAATGGGGATTCAATTATATCTTATTGTGTACAAAAACTTCAAGAGACAAGAGACCTTAACGTTTTGAAATGTTTGTACGTCATCCATGATGATTTTTTTTGGATACAGCAAAATGACTCAATAAATTACACTGTTTATAATAGATAGAGAAGTGTATTAAGCATTTGTGGGTTTAAAATATAGGTGGAAATTATTGATTGAATTGTGGAAGTCTCTGCACTCTTTTTCCTTCTGTCCATATGATGATGGTATCGATAGTATCTGTAAGGCTTGTGAATGTGTATAGATAAGAATTTCTCTTTCAGGATGGCCATAAATTGATTGGCTTATTGTGAAGCCATTTTGGTACCCGTGGCAATCCTCATAATTTTTAGATATGTAATCTTGTTAAAAGTTAAATAGTTGTAGATCATGATATATTCTGATAGTTTGGCAATGGCATCAGGACCATATTTATGTTTCTGAGTGTGTGTTCAGAGAAACTTAAGACATGCCTAAATACCATCATTGTGTGGGATATTGCTGTAAAGAGACTCCACATTAATGAAGAAAATTATTATGTCGGTAGGTAGATATTTAATATGTCAGTAGGTAGTGTTACAATATTCTTCTTCAGTCAGGCTTGATAAGGCCGTTGTGGCCAAACCCACCCGGCATATATTTTAGGTTCTTTTGATCCCTTTACCAAGCTGATGTCTCTACAATGCTCTCACTCTTTATGCAGCATTTAAAAATAAGAATGCAGGCTCAGCATTTTAAAACTCATATATATCTTCTAGATATGTTTCCTCCCCTTTTATTAGGAGCCTACACACAGTTTGGTTTCCTCCCTTTTGATTAGGAGCATATACACACTTCCTCAATTGCGCAGGATCAGGGTAGCCATTTTCTCTGACACATATATATATATCTTACAGATATCTTATTCCAGTTATATATATATATATATTACACTTTTCAGAGTAACTTAAAGCTGTTACCTTCCTTTCCTCTCATCAGAGGCATCACAGACTGCCTTCAGCACAGGCTTAACCTCAGAGACACCATTACATAACTAAATGATTATCCCTTTCCCCAACTGTCAGTTACTGGCTACCTCAACATTCTTTTTTATTTTTTTATTTATTGGTATCAAAAGTAGACAATTACAATATAAATATATTAAACAGAATACACAGCAAAAAAACGACAAAATAAAAAGACAAGACATACATTTACAATACATATTGTGAACTTGTACCAGAAATTATAACTTCTGGGAGCTAAGTCCCAGAGATATTAAAACTTAAATCATAACCGAGAAAGATCTTTATTTTGATCCCAAATTTTCCATTTATAAAGTTTTATTTTTATAAGACCTTGCTTTTGAAGAGATTTTTCAAGATTTCTGTTTCTATCTACCATATATGTGATTTCACCCCAAGAGGGAACGGAAGACTGACCCCATCTCCTTGCTATCAACAGTTTAGATGCCATGAATATGTGAAGTAAAAACGCAATTACGTCCAGAGCAAGCTGATTCGAAGAGATGTGAAATAAAACATTTTCTACAGAAAAGGAAATGGTAATGCCCAAAATATTCCTAATATGCCCAAAACAAGTTTCCCAAAAGTGTTGAATTATTGGGCAACTCCACCATATATGGGCATGTGAACCCACCAAAGCACAGTTCCTCCAACAAAACTTCAGATTATCTTTTTTAGTAATCTGAGCCATTTTTGTTGGAACATAATACCATTGAGTACTTAATTTAAAGTGTAGCTCTCTGTATGATGTATTTTTAATTATTTGATCTGTGAGAATAAATGAATCGGACCATTCTTCTTCTGACCAAGAGAGATTAAAAGAATGTTGCCAAATTTTAGATTTGTTAAAAGGGCATTTATCCATTTCCTCCCGCAAGATGTTATAACAATTAGATATTAAGTGCTTTCTATCTTCTAGAATCATTAGTTTTTCAAAAGAAGTTAAAGATCTAACTTTAAAACTAGAATAGATTGAATCTCTAAACGCAGCCAGAAGTCTATTATATTCAAGCCAACTTTTATGAGGAAGCCCAAATTTTTCCTTCAAGTCTTCAAAAGAAGCCCAAGAGTTGCCAATATATAAGTCTCTCAAACAACAAATGCCAAATGCTCTCCATCCACCCAAAAATGATAAGTTCAATTCTCTCTCTAATAATAAAATCGGAAGGATAGGGCTAGGAAAAGGCATTAATTGAGATCTCAATTTATGTTTATCCCAAAATTCAAGTATTTCACGAACAATATCAGAACCTTCTAAAAAGAGGTTTTTTTTTAACTCCTTCCTAAACATCAACCAGCCTAAAGAATCCTTAACTACTAAACATCTTTCAACCTGCAGCCAACCTACCACTTTCAAACTTTCTATACATTTGACTGCATGTGAAAACATTGTAGCATCATGATAGGTCTGAATCATTGGGTATGCTAGTCCCCCTTTCCTAAATGTTCTGGAAATTATATCTTTCTTTATTCTGTTGTTTTTCCCCTGAAAGATAAGTTTGTCTATTATTTGTTGAAAATGTACTATAAAAGTTTTGGATAAAGGTATAGGAATAGATCTAAATATATAGCTTAATCTTGGAAGAAGTGACATTTTGGCTGCTGCTATTCTAGCTGTTAAAGTTAAATTCAAAGGTCTCCAAGAGGAAACAATTTTCGTAAGTTTATTTAATAGCTCCTTATAGTTGTTTTTAATTATTAACTGGATAGAATTATAAAATATGATTCCCATATGAGTTATGGTATTAGAATGCCAATTATACTGGTAGATGGATTTCAAGTAATCTTTTTCCAGACTGGCTAAATTAAGAGCCAAAACCTGTGACTTGGAGATATTAATTTTATAATTAGAGGCTTTAGAGTATTTATCTATTATTACATGCAGAGTTTTCAAAGAGTCAATGGGGTTAGACACAAACACAACCGCATCATTTGCATACAGCATTATTTTATGCTGTATCCCACCAACTGTAATTCCATGAATAGAGGGGTTATCTCTTATAGAAACCGCCATGGGCTCCATTATCAATGCAAAGATTATCGGAGAAAGGGGACACCCCTGTCTTGTTCCATTAGTAACTGCAAATCTCTGCGTTTTAAACCCATTTCCAATGACCGAAGCAGATGGGGAAGAGTATAATGCTCCAATGGACTTAGACCCAAAAGAGCCAAGGCCATATTTCTGGAGTACACACCTGATAAAATCCCATCCGACCCGGTCAAAGGCCTTCTCTGCGTCCATTGATAGAAACACCGTTGGGAGAAGTTTGTGTTTAGAATATGAAATCAAATCCAACATGCGTCTGGTATTGTCGGAGCCCAAACATCCCCGTACAAATCCAGTTTGATCTATTGATACAAGTTTGTGAATAACCTCACTCAATCTATCCCCCAGCATTTTAGCATACATTTTTACATCAACATTCAAAAGTGAAATGGGGTGGAAGTCTTTACATTCCAATATACCTGTGTCTTTTTTTGGTATAGTGATAATCAGAGCCTCTGACATTTCTGAAGGAATATGTCCCTTTCTTTTAATCTCATTGAAAAGATTTTTTAAATGTGGGACTAGGGTTGTTACCAAAGACCTATAGTAATGATTTCCAAAACCATCTAGGCCTGGGGCAGTACCCAACTTCAATTTAGAGATAACGTCACAAATCTCTTTTTCGGAAAAATCATTATTTAGTGTTAAAACTTCCTCTGGTGAAACTTGCGGCAAATCTATTTCATTCAAAAAATGTTGAATGACCTCCAGAGATGGATTCTGAAAAGAAGGATCCAATTCCAAATTATATAACCTAGAATAATACTGTTAAAATGCTTCTGCTAACTGGGTTATTAACATAGGTTCCATTGTGATAAATATAATCAACCCTTTTTTTAGTAGCATGAGATCTAAGTTTATTTGCTAAGATTTTACTTGGTTTACTCCCATAATGGTAATTTTTTTGTTGCAAAAGCCATATAGACTTATCAGTTCTCATCTGATTAATGGATTTAATATGCAATTGGATTTTTTTAATCAACATCGAGTCAGAAGCATTAGGATTAATTTTATTTCTTAGTTCCAGATTATATAATTGGATATATAATTCTCTCAAAGGAGTTCCTCTTTCTCTTTTCCTTTGACTTTGCAATTTAATCAGGATCCCTCTTATAAAAGCCTTATGTGTGTTCCAAAGTGTAATGTTAGATTCTACTGAAGTCGAGTTTACTTGATAAAAGAAATCAATTTCTTTTTTAAGATAATCCCGACTTGTCTCTGAGTCAATGAGTGAGGAATCAAATCTCCAAGATTTTGAGTTAATGGAAGAATTTTTCGAAAACAATTCCAAGTTAACTAGAGCGTGATCCGACCACACTCTTGGCCCAATATTAACTCTCAAAGTTCTTTTAAGTGTATTGATATCAACAAAAAAATAATCTAACCTAGAATATGTATGATGTCTTGGAGAAAAACAAGTAAAATCCTTTTCATTGGTGTGCAATACTCTCCAAACATCAATTAAATGATATTTTGTCATCAGAGAAATAAATTGTTTTGACAATCTTATCACTGATGAGTCTGGAGGTGAACGATTTTCAGATTTTCTATCTTTAATTGGGTCTGAGAGCATATTGAAATCTCCACAAACGATAAGAGATCCCTGTATCAGTTTATTAAACTTTTTTAAGATTTTACTAAGAAATGTAATTTGGGATCTATTCGGCACGTATACATTCAATATTGAGTATTTTTGGTGGTCAATTGTGCCTATCCATAATATATAACGACCCTCCTGACCTATTTCCACAAATTCCTCTGTGACCATAAGTTTGTTACTAAAAAGAAATGAGGTACCCCTTGCCTTTTTCTTATACATTGAATTGTATGCGACTTTATAATGTGTATTAAAAAATTTAATTGGAGCTCCCTGCCAATGAGTCTCCTGCAAACAGATTATATCTGCTTTTTGCTGCAGAAAGCTCTTTAGAAAAAAACTACGTTTAGCTGGATGATTCAGTCCCTGAACGTTTTGCGTTACTATCTTTAATGACATGCTGTTAGCATCACAATAGAAATGATGGTCAGTCCCCGTTCCCCTGGAATAACTTTAATTCCAGTCCACAAATACAAATATACACCAATACATAAACCAAACATAAAACATTCATCCCTCCTCAAATTATTGAGGCATATCGGTAAGGAGTCCTCCTTGAAGAGGAAGAGTCCCTCCCGTGATGCAACAATGTCAGATGAATACATCTGAAAGCCTTAGCCGAAGCTCTATTGTAACCTCTATCTGTTTTTTACTATTATCTTGGGTGTCCAAGCTTTAAATCCTACTCTAGATGTTTATATTATTCCCTTTAATTTGAGAGAATTAAATAGAACTCTCCCTTTAAATTCCCTACTCCAGTTTTGAACCCCTTCCCTTATAACAATCAACTATTGAATTGTATTTTGCTCACTAATTTATAAAAGTAAATTTTCTTAGTGTCATTATTAAATACTAATATATTTTTACCCATTATCTAGGTTAGTGTTTTCTTTATTGTTTCCCTCGTGTTAATATTAAAAAAAGTAAAAATATATATTTACATCTAAAAAATTACCCAACAACTAGTGAGTTTGTATTTTACTCTTTAAATTTTCAGTAGTAAAACAGTAATTGAAAATATAAATCAAAACATGGTGTATTTTCCCCATTATCTAAATTCATTAAAGTGTACCATCTATATGTTACTTCTAAATTAGCAGCAAAAAAATACCATTCAATTTTTATTTTTTTCCCTTTTTCTATCAAAATAATACATATACACTACTCTTTACAAAAATTTTTGGTTTGAAGACAATCTAATATTTATATTCCAATACATATTTAAATAACCGCTGTGAACAAACATATATTTACTGACTTTTATTTAATTTTGTCAGGAAATTCTCCCCTTCCAAAGTGTCATTAATAATGTATCTGTGATTCTCATACCAAAAAATCAATTTTGGGGGATTTCCCCATCTATAGGAAATCTGTTTGTCTCTCAAAACTTTAGTCACAATTTGAAGTTTCTTACGTTGAAATAAAATTTCTCCTGTCAAATCTGGGAATATTTTAAGATTTTCATATGGACTCTCAAAACATTTTTTATTAAATGAAGCTTTTAGTATTGCTTCTCTATAGGACATTTGATGCAGTTTTACAATTACATCCCTGGCTATTTCTTTGCCCATGTTAGGTGGAAGAGGAATTCGGTATAATCTCTCTATAGGCTTCTCGCTCTGGCGCTCCACTAAGCTTAACAGAAAGGCTTCCACAAATTGATGGAGGTCTTTAAAGGTGACAGACTCTAATATACCACGGATTCTAATATTATATCGTTTTTCAGCTTCCGCTAATCTGAGATTTTGGCTCTTTAGAGTCTGGATCTCCTCTTTAAGTCCCATTATCTCTCTCTTTAATTCATCACTATTCTTCAAAATAACCTCTTGAGTCTGTTCTACAATTTCTGTTCTATCTGTTAATGTTTTTATATTCTTAGCATTATTTTTAATTTCGCCTATCAGTTCTTCCCTGATGGATATCTGAAACTCCATTAGAAGAGCTGTCATAGTTTTCTTTAACGCTGAAGCTGTTAGAAATTCTTCAGGAGTGGTCTCTCTCACAGATTCATCTCCTATAATAACCTCAGCTTCTATAGGAGTTTCAGAAAAAGTCTAACGTGGACTGAGAGAGTAAATATGATTCTCTCTTGTCCTGTCTATTCTCTTTATCTACAGGAGAGAGAAAATTAGCTATAGATTTTGAGCTATTGTTTTGTAATGTTTTTTTAGAGCCTTTACCCCTAGGGGCTTGTTGTTCTTTAGACCTATGCATAGATACCACAGGGCTATCTCAAAAACCAAAGGAAAAAGAGAAGAGAAATGGGAGAATAGGAGTGTATAAAAAATTGTATACAGATAGTCCACTTTGTAACTTGCTTTTCTTTGCTGAACGGTTTTAAATACCAAAAGGCATATATAATATATCTTGCTTGCAGAGTCGCTTTTCTCCCATCAAGTTTCCCCCAGCCTCATGAGACCGATAGAAAATGTCACAATAGGTGTAAATTGGACAATGTTGGTTAATAAGACCCAATGGGCCTATTTATATGGGCTAAAAAATTCCCATCTTATTCTTCAAAACCCATCATATGGGGGACACTTCACAGCAGCTTTCTTATTTTCCTCCACTTCTATCATTCAAATTGGCCCTCACATTCAGGTGTTATATTCTGGGAGTAATTGCAGCAGAAGCAATACAAACATGCACTCACCCTTCCGCAACGTCAGACTTTCATAGCAACAGGGCGTTGGCAGCGTTACCTGCTGCGGAATAGATTAACCTGAAGCCAGTCCCCACAATGGTAATAAAGGAGTAGACCCCCTCTCAGCGGCAAATGCTCACCAGCCCCGGTTGTCCAGTAGAATAAATCAGCACGGCACACCGGCTACCCTTACCTGGGGCATAACACAAGCTCCCGTTCACCTTATGGTTTGAGGTCTCCTTTAACTGGCTCCTCTCACGAACCACTCCGAATATTCTCCTCACAGGCTCAGTCAGTTTCCACCAGCACTTTAGGCCGCTATGCCCCAGTAGTGTGGTTCAGATATCCATCAACTTTGTTTTGGACCCGGCCTCAGGCGGTCAGCCTCAAAGAGTTGTTGCGTCGGGTTCAGGCCTATTAGGCCGTTGTATAGCATGTTTGAGATACACAGCTTGGACAGCCTTAACGACACTCTAGCAGAGCTTCGGCGATGTTTGCCCGGCTAGTCCCACATACAGACTAACCCCTTCCTGGGCATGGCCCCGCAATGCCGCTTTTCCACCAGTAGGGCGCGGTGAGTGTCGCTACCTCAACATTCTAACTGCCAGTTAACTCCTTCTACACTGGATACAATCAAACATACAGAAACCAACACAACATAATAACACAGCATAACAGAACATACAGTAATTAACATACATATGGTAATCAACTTAATATAGCATTAAATAACTCTAAAATATTACTAAACCCAAAGGATGGCTTGGAGAATCATCACAGGTAGATCTTTAATCCAATCATTTTTTTGCGAAAGTCAGTGGTGTCTTGTATATTGGTGTTTGTAATTAGTGGTTTAAGGATTTCTTTCAAGGCCAGATATCTGTTCAGTTGGTGTATCCATATCTGTAATGATGGATCTCCCTGGGTTTCCTAGTTTGTGGATCTATAGCAGCATTTAGAAATTCCCAGTTCTAGGATGGGTAGGTATAATCTTGCTGCACATCTTTAGGAAACGTTTGGATACATTTCCTAATTTGAATGGTCTTTTTCTCGATAGGATCTTGGTTCACTTTTTTGTAGTAAGTACTTTATGCCATGTGTCTGTTTGCTTCTGTTATGTAGTCTTGAGTTTTTATAATAACAACTGTGACCCTTTGTCTTCTAGCTTGATGGTGAAGCTCTTTCCAGTGGAGAGTGATTGTATAGGACCGTTTTCTGTTGAGTTGTTACTAAGCATGTAGTTTTCAGGCAAAATATTTCTATATAACAGTGACCTGATATTAGCAATGCTCTTTATTTTAATTCTCCAGTATGGTTTAATAGGAGGTGTCTATTAAATAATTCAGAGTCGGAAAAAAAAGAGGAGAAAATGGGCATGTTGTGAGAGTTGCTAGGAAGGGATTACAGCTATTGGGAAGGGGGTAATGGAAGAAGTGGTGGAGGGGGAACAAAGGTTGGGGGGAATGCCTCATTTGAAGGCTTGAGGGAAAGAAAATGGTTTGGTAGAGAGTTTTACAAACTCAGGAGAGGGGGAGGATATTGGTATAAAGATGGGAAAGAATATTATGAAGGGGAGTTTCTGGAATAAAGGCACTAAGTTCATTGAGAGAAAAAGAGGTTGGGAAGGGAGGTCACTCGGCAGATGATAGAGGCAGACAGGCAAAAGAAAAAATGGAAAAGACTGTCAAGAAGAAAGAGAAAGGGTCATACTCAATAATACAATTATAGCCCTCAATTTAATTTTAAAAAACATTGTAGTAACTGATGATAGTGACATCAGATCAGGAGTGTCAGTAAGGCCCATTCCGCCAGTAACTGTCAATGCAGTGAGCTGAAAGGGTTTTGGATGTCACCTTCCCCATTCCTCCATCTGCACTATCTGGTGCGTTTTTCGATTTTACCTCTATGAAGGCTTTTATAGTTAAATTAGAGCTTCAGTTAGATAAATTGGGGAACACAGAAAAGGAGAGGGGGATAGGATTTCTGATGCATGGAATTCCCCTAATTCTTGTAGTCCTAGTCCAGAGCACATTATGGGTCCTTCTCCACTAGAATGGGCTGCGTTGATTCTCATTGCGAGAAGGAAAAAATTTAATATATTGGTAGTGGCAGACAACGCCTGGTACAGGCCTGCCTTGTGCCAATTAGGTCTCATTGTGATGATGTCCCACTGGAAGTAAAGGCAAAATTTGGGAAAAGGGAGTTTATAGAGATATTCTCTTTTCTTCATTTAGACAATTACTTTGAGGTTAAGGGAAGAAATGATGAGACAAAAAAGGAAGAGTAATAGAAAAAGTGCAGATTTAGGAGAATTCCAAAAACATTCTCCAGTTGGTTACAAGCATTTGTTATAGTGGACAGCATTGATTTTTGCATTTGATTCCCTGAAAATTTATCAGCCTTATTTTGTTACTTGGATGAGACAGAGAGCATTCACAGGACATAGTGGGATGGCATGGTGGTTGGACAAGCACTTTCGGCAGAGGTTAGCTGCCTCTCCGGAGATAAAAGGGATATAGGCAATTGGATGAAAATCATCTCTCCCCTGAGGATGGATGGATCCTTTTGTATCACTTTCAATCTCCCAGCAACCCCATGCCAGTCTGGTGCACCCAAAAAAGGGATATTGCTTTCACTACAATGAAGGCTTTATTTCAAATGGGGGTCCACATGTAGGTTTAAACACGAGTGTTCTGAGTGTGGCTCAGATTTCCGAGTGTGTTCAGATTTTTCCCGGAACTCAGAAGCAATGCTGCTAACTCCACTGCTCAGAGCAATGACTCTGATCCTGGTAGAAAGGATGCTACCTTGGCTAAGGTGGTACTCTAATAAGCTGAGTTACTAAAAGAAGTCTAACCTTTTGTTATAAATCTAACTTTTTGTTATCCCGTCCTCATATTTTTCACCATCCTTATCGGGCATGTAATCTCATTTTGGCATCCATATTATTGGTATCCATATTGACAATACAGCCAATACTGGTCAAGAAAGCCTTTTAAGTTGTATATGGGATGGTATATACATTTATTAGGAGGGTCTATTATATAAGTCAGCGAAAGTTATATAAAATCCGTTCTTCTTCTCCCCTGTCAGTTGCTACTGAGTTTTATCAAATCTCCCTTCCTCCGTCACAATTTTGTGGATTATTTGTGGTGACTCAAGCTGCAAGGTTCACATGAAAAATACGGCATTGATTTGTCACAGCTGTGGAGTTGGTGGGGTGCTTGCTCACATATGGTAACACGCAGAACGTTTGCTCATGGTGGCATAATAAAGGATATTTGGCCTTTTAATCACCAAACTCCTTATGTAATGGGTCTTTATTGTGTGTGGTTGTCTTTTTCGATATTGGTTTTGGTATAGATAATGCACCGGTCAAGTTTACATAGTGGCACAGAGACAATCAGCAGTACAATGTAGAACAACATCATGTGTTTCTTTGAGAAGCTCTTGTTCTTTCAGGACCCTTTCCACAAGAAGAAGGCAAATGTTATGAGCAGTCTGTTACTGTTTTAGCTAAAAAAGTCTAATTAGCTTCTAACAAAACCAGAGCTTTCCCAGTTATTCATTACTGCATCTGAAATATGGTATTTTATCATTCTAATCAGGGTGTTTCTATAAAATGAAGCTCCTGGAGCAGAATATACTGCTTTGAAATGTATATCTGTCTTTGATGGCTTGTCCATGTCAGCCAATGTGCAGCAATAGAGCTGTATGAGTCATAAGTGTCTGCCAGTGAAATCTGGAGTCATGCATACTCTCCGCTCACACAAAGGTATTTCTTGTGGCATTTCCTGTTAGTTTACAATAAGTTTTACTAAATGTATTTTTCATGACAAAAAAAAAAAAAAATTCTAATGTTTAAAACATGCTCTTTTAAATTCATGACAGACACATTTGTAGTCCATTTCCCTTTAATATACCATTTACTTTGTCATCAACATCTTACAGCACTATTTTACCCTACAGAGCTAGATAGCTTTATTTGTTACTTACTGCCAGTCTCATTAAATTGCCAGCTTGCAGCTCATTCGCTGAGGGTCGTATGTCTCTGAGTGAGCTGCGAGCTGCATTTCCCCTCCGTTTCCGAGGCTATTCAATTAGCCATGGCCGAGTCACAATGCCCGACATCCGAACTCGGAAACCAATGTTTCTGACATAAGCAGAGGTGGGCTTGCGAATCCAAAGCAGCTACTGCTTACTAATAGCCAATGGGAGTTGAGACCGTCAAGATTGACCTTACTCAAGGCTGCGTGTGCTCTCGCAGCCTCCCAATAAGTAACCCTGCTGCAGGGGTCGATCGGACTCCTGCAGGGACCCCACATGAACCACAATGATGCAGGGGTCCCGATCGGACCCCTGCAGTGTCCCCACATGAACCCCATGCTGGGGGTCCCCAATTGGGACCCCCACTGCATTTAAAAAGTTAAAATTCCTTAAAGGACCCGTGGCACACTAATAATTAAGGTCATCAGCAGGGGTACTGTAAGTACCCCCCAGGCACCTAAAATTAACCCCCCAAAGCTGGAGGTCCCCATCAGGACCCCCAGAGGGTCCCCACATTAACACTTGTAGTGGAAGTCTTGATCGGGGGACCCCAACTGCATTTAAAAGTCAAATCTCCCTCCTTGCAGGTCCTTAAAAGACCTGCGTTAAATAAAAATCGACCCTATCAGTCATGGGGCTCTATACAGAGCCCCATGAGCCCCTAATGAACCCCATCACTTATGGGGGTCTATACAGATCCCCATATGCCTCTATTTAACCCATCAGTCCAATAGGGGTCTATAGAGACCCCTATAGGACACTAATTAACTCCTATAATAACACTATAAGTGCCATGAGGGTACTCCAAGACTCTCATGACACAAAGTCTAAGCACTACACTATTAACCCTAACTATACCCCATTAACCCATACTGTTACCCCTATCTGGACCGAATAACCCTATCTAGGCCTTTTTAACCCTAACAATACCTATTTAACCCTAACTGGGCCTATCCAATCCTAACTGGTCCTATCTAATCTGCAACTGGGCCTATTTAACCCTCAATGTAAACCCCTATCCTATAACCCCCCCCCCCCCACACACCCTACCCTTTTAACACCTACACTACCATCCCAACACAAATTTTAAAAAATAGAAACCCCACCTAATTACTGAAAATAAAATAATACAGTACTGAAAATAAAAAAACAGAACACTATAGAAAATAAAAAAGAACACTATAGAAAAAAATAAAGAATACTACATAAAATAAAAAACCCACATTACAGAAAATAAAAAAACAAATTTACAAAAAATAATAAAACCTATTTACAAAAATAATAAAACCTTATTTCCAAAAAAACACCAAAACAGAAAATAAAAAAAAGAATTACTCACCTAAAATGAAAATACATGCACAAATAAACATAACATTACAGTATATCAATAAATACAGTTCAAATATCCCCCTATCTACATACATTATTAAACTAAGTCTATAAATTAACCCCTATCTAAGTACAGTATTAACCTAACTATATACCTTAACCCCTATCTAAATACATTATACCCTATCCACATACATCACACCCTATCTAAATACATTAAACCCTATCTACATACAGCACACCCTATTTGTTTACATTAAACTCTATCTACATACATTACACCCTATCTAAATAATTTAAAAACCCTATCTAAATACATTAAACCCTATCTACATACATTGCACCCTATCTAAATACATTACATCCTATCTAAATAATTAAAAAACCCTATCTAAATACATTAAACCCTATCTACATACATTACCCCCTATCTAAATACATTGCACCCTATCTAAACACATTAAAAACCCTAAATCTAACCTAAAATAGAATAAATAGGACCACTTACCTTGCCCTAATGTCCCTTCAGCGATGGTTGTGTTTCTGCCGCACGTCGCACCCCTAGGAAAAAAGAAACATAAAATTAGTCAAGAAAACCCCCCACAACATAATAAAATAAACATTCTAGGCTTGAGGGAAAGAGATGGTTCGGTAGAGAGGTATGTGTCAAAGGGGATAGTTTTACAAACTCAGGAGAGGGGGAGGATACACAAATAAACACAACATATAAATCTAAACATTCTAAATATAACACTTACCTTTTCGCAATGTCCACGTCCATCTTCTCTTTTTGTCAGGCTGGGCCCTTGCAAAAAATCTGCAACTTGGATACTTTTTCATGTGGGAGGGATCGGGCAATTGAATAGGGATGTGCGTTTTCTGGGCTGCGAAAGTGACAGATCAAAGGTTTCAGAGTGGTGTAAACTCTTTCAGGTCGGCCATTTTCTCAGGGCCGTCACTCGGAAACCAATCCGAGGTCGCAAAATGGAGGCAACTGAATAGCTACATTGCCTGCGATTTCCACTTGCGACCTCGGATCTCAAAAACTGAGCAATTGAATGAGGCTGTGTATATGTAACATGTGGTTAGTTCTAGCTAAATATCATCTTAGCAAGTGCGTAGATGTTTTCAATGTCTGGTTCCATTCACCATAACCAATTGTAACCTGTGTAATGTTTCCTTTATAGCACAGCAGGAAGTTTCCACTTGTTATTTTGCCTTAAAGCAAGTTACACTAAATTACAAAAAATAGGTCAGACTTACCATATGACCTCATCATACACTTGGTAATTATCAGCATAATCTTAACTCAACAATGAAGAAATATATATGCGAGGAGATACGCAAAGTGCATGTGCATGAAGCCATATAAAAACAATTACAGAATACTATTAAATGATTTACATGATAAATAGTGTTAACATATTGATTTCAGCTTCCATGTCTGCATTAGCCAGATAATATCCTCAAGGGCACTTAACTGTTTCCCTAAATGGATTTTAGAATGGAGGAAAATATATCCTTTATATTATTATCTATCTTTTTTTACTTAAGCTGATACTCAAGTACTTTGATGGCAAAATTGAAGATGGTAATGTTCGTTTAAATTGAAGTCTCTGTCTTTGAAAAGCATAAACAGTTTTGTCTTATTATTTTATATTAGTTATTGATTAATTTATTTATATTTAGTGCAAGAAGTACAAAAGCTAAAGTGTGCTCCCCATCTACAATCATCCTCTCTACTGGGAGTTGTGGCCTTGTTTTGGTATTAATTACAAGATAAAGAACTTACAGAGGGTTTGTAGACATTAAACTGAAAACAAAATAGTCTAAATGTATTGCTATGATTTCATTCTGATAACCACATGCATCAAAGACATTTGCTTTTAGACATACTCGTATTTCATGAGCAAATGAAATATTTAATAGGAATTAGTAAATTAGTAAAAAAATGTATTATAAAAACAAGCATTTGTTGAATATTGTATTCAGAATAAAATATGACATGACAAACTATGTATTGTTTTAAAGCACCATTAAAAAAATACACTTATTTATCAAGTATGTATCAAACAAACAACAATAGCAGATGGACATAAAACCATTTGATGGGAAAAACAGACTTTTTGAAGACCCCAATTATGTGTACAGGAATCCATATTGTGTATTTTACTGTCAAGAACTCCCCTTCCCTGTTCCATGGTTCCCCAAAATATGTGATGATACGAGGTATAAGGCAGGTACAATTATTCCATGTTTCTTATCTGTGTAGCTATACAGTATACGTTGGGCTATGGCAAGAGATGGTGATTGGTGAATAATAAAGACCATATGAGCATCCAGAATGTTTACACATATGTTTAACCTAACCTTTGTTCAATGGCACCAGCCCAGTAGCACCGAGCAGGGTGGGTCTGTACTCTACTCAATGGGCGGAGTATTTAAACCTGTGGGTTCAGGGAGGTGGGCAGCTTATTTGACTTATGTCTAGGCTAACACCAATCACAATCCTTCCACCGAGGAACTTCACTCATTGGCTTAGCCATGGCCAGTAACTGGGCCACTGACGTAAACCACTCATGGATTAGTTCTTAGCCCGAAAGAGAAAAAAAAACTTTACTCCTGTCCATACCAATGTCCCCATTGAAGTTGTACCCCTTTTGTTGAATGGCAAGTCATAGATCTGTGATTCTTTTTTGAGAGTTTGCGTATTTAGCAAAAACCATTCCTAGTGAGCTATAATACTAACCTCCGACAAGTCGCCCAAGTGTGGAGAAAAGACTACCCAACCCAGATGTCCCAGAGCTTAGTCAGTCCAGTTGGTCCTGTATCTTGATAGTTACATTACATCATGAGAACTGGATGAGGGGGGTGTATGTTTGTAGTTGTCAGTGGATGGAGGGTTGGAGAAAGAGGTCACAGGGAGAAATCCAAAGGGTTTAGATAATTATATAAATATTTTTTTTCTAATTAAATACTAGATATATGATTTTTTTTCTGATTAATTACACTCTTAGTCAGCTGTCTGCATTTTTAATTGTATGTATTCCTATGATAGGACCACTATAATAATCCAGTACACTATTTATATTATTTTTAAAGAATTACTTAAACAAAATAGACATTTGTTCCATTGTGTTCAGAGTGTAAATCCAACAAAATTATTTCTCAAGCAAAATTTCCCTTTGAGTCATTCTCTTATTATAATACAGTTTCTAAACCCCAGGCCTCGATATCCTTGATTTCATCCTGAAAATCAAAAATAGTTTTGCATTATCAGCTATAACTTTTCCATTTGTGATTTTTTTTCAACAATTGTCATGTTTTTCATGCTTTTTATGTATCTATTTTCTCCCTTAGTTTTGCATATAACAAATGATGGCTCCTATGCTAATTCCGGCAAAAGCAATCACATCAAAGAGGTAATTATACCAAGAGAAATAAGTCAAATAATTTTAAAACATTTCTTTGTCTTGATTCAGTGAAAGAAGAGCTCACAATATACAGTATATTGAAACAATTGTGTAATAGTTTTTTGCTCTCTCCTAGGATGGTCCTAATGAATTTGGTCAAAAAACACAATACTCCTAAATACAAACTCCCAACCTTAGATAATTTAATATGCTTTTTATAGTAAATTTAAGAGCCTTAACAGCTTGTATAAAATTGAACCAAAAAGTTAATTTCTTACTTTATACATTATCTACCACACAATAAAGGAGAAAAAAAAAAGAAATATAAGAAAAAAAAAACACATAAGGTCTAATGTACTTTTAAAAAGCAGTTGTTGAAAAAAATGAACTTCTTTCGTGCTGTTCACTAGCTGAATGCAAATGTTCACATCAGGGAATCTGACACATGTAATTACAATCAAACTGAAAGTATTGGGCCGTTAGAGTGATATTCTGAATATTAGCAGGTTACAGGAGATTCAACCAGAGACTTAATATAGTTTGTCTACGTTTTTGTCAGCACCCCAGGCAAGAAGTCAATAATATACAGTTAGCTTAGCGTGATTCGAGCTATCAATTGATGATTAACTTTAGCAAAACAGCCTGAGTCTTTATAATATCTTTATGGTATTAGACAAACTTACTTTCTTTTGATGAATATATTACACATAGAGATTTTTAAAAGGCACAGCATGATATTGTGAACTTCAGTAATGTACATAATGGCCGGCGCTTTCCAGTATGCATGACATTATGTATGACAGTATTACACAGTATGACATGGTGAATCACAGTATTACACAACATGGCACAGTGGATGATAGAATTGCACAGCATGACATGGTGGATCACAGTATTCTACAATCGGGCAAGGTGAACCATAGCATCACATAACATTAAATGGTAAATCACAGTATTGTACGAACCGATACGAACCTGTATGTGCAACGTGAGACCCGCAACATTTGGCCTTTTTTCGGAGCTATTTAATGCTGCGAGTTACGGGATTGAGAGGCAAATCCGTAACAAATTTTTCGCACATTGGATGTGCGGCCGTGAACATGATCAATTAGTCAAACCAGTTGTTTTGCGGGTTTAGATGGAGTCAATGGCAACAGAGATCGTCAGAACTACATCACTGAAAAATGGAGGTTGGATTTCAAATTCTTACGGGGTTCAATTACGAGTTACAATGGACCAGCATTCCAGACATAATGCAAGATTAATAAAGCCATAAATATATTCTATTACATGGGAATTACAGTATATGCCATAACACATTGATTGCTGGAATCAATATAACACGGAAATTTAACATGAGATAAAGTATTTTATATTGCAGATTTGCGAGGTTAAGAATGTTGTTCTATTAATTCTAAGACATCACTTTACAGAAATTACAGTAGTGTGTGTATGTGTGCATTTAAAGTGCTATGTATTAGACTTTAACCGCCTTGCAGGTCCTCACTATGCACTTGTTGGCTTCTTGGCTCCCTTTACGGGTTATGGGCTTGAACGCCAGTGATTTTGAGGCAATTTAATAGTGTGAGTTGAATGTAAAAGTTATGGGCTTGAAAGAACAAAGAATGTGTGGGCTCACAAGTCGAATTCTCACGTCCCATAGGGTTTTCTCGCCTCTACCCCACAAGCGCTTTATGAGGCCAATTTAAAAGCCATAAGTCTTGTTGGCTACCTTAGGAGCTACGGATTTACACATTAGGAGAATTTAATTTGCTCTTAGTTACCACATTATTACACACCATGACATGGAGCATCACAGTATTACACAACATAAGAGGCTGAAACACATTCAGTAGGAGTATCTTAATTTTAAGTCTTGGATTAATTGCTCTTCTCAAAACTGGCTAATGAATATGTAATAATAAAAAAAAAATCTTAACTAAAAATAAATAATAGTATACTTACATTACTAACATTATGTTAAAAAAGATTGTCTCTTCATTATTGGAGAACTTAATAAAATTATTGACATTAAAATGTGTTGGTCCATGACTGGCTAAATTAAAGGCATAACTAAGTTTCCCTGTTTTTATCTCTCACTAATTTAACACATGCTGCTTATATCAGAAACACACATTACATTGAGTCATTCTATACACATACAAACATATTTTATTTAAAAATAAAAGTTGTTTTCCACACCCAGATTGGCCTACATAGACACAGTGTATCTTCCAATAGAAACACTGCATTTGGGTACGGTTTTTAATACATTTCGTGGTCTCTCTTGGCAAATTAATCAGCAAAATCTATTTCCTCTAGCCTACTACAAAATGTAAGTAACTTCCTTTCCAACATCTCCTGAATGCCTTTCTACCATTTAAAAGTCAATATCTGAAAAAATAAGCTGTCGGTTTCCTATACTAACATAACCATAACACCTGAAACCTTGCTCAGTGTCAACATCCCAACTACCACACTCAGCACCCCAAGTTTGGTGTTTTGATGTTGCTCTTGACTTTCACCCTTATTCTCTCCCCACATCCAGTAATTTAAATCATTTACAGTGCTTTAAAGTTCTGTGTTGAATTTATATTTGCATTTACATTTCTAAGAGATTACGGCCTTGAAAACATGAGTTACGGCCTTGAGGCCGCAATCCTGTTCAAGCACAGAAGTGCCTATGGCCGATGGTTTGCGATCGGCCGTAGAGGGACCTACCTACAGCGCCGCACATGTGAATAAAAACGTAGACGTAGCGCTACGCGGCCGTAAGCCCATCACAAGTAATCGCAGTAATCCCAATTAGAATGAGGCCCATAGTGTTGATTTAATGAGAAAAATGGGAAACACACCCAAAAGGCTTTATCCCAGAGATCTTTACCCAATGTCGGACAGCTAATACTGGTATGGGTAAGAGAGAGGGATTGGTTCTCTTTTTGAAAGAACTATTGATTATACTGTAAAATTAGTTTTAAGAACATCCAAAAGGGATTTATTATCTATAGATGTGTAGTATTAAACTAAAGGTAGAAAAATTTATCACGTAGATATATTTCATAAAACATCTATATTGATGTAAAAAATATTTTTTTATAATATAGTATTATTGCAAAAAAAAAATTGCTGTCCTTCACAAGAATTATTTTATTACCGCAATATTTATAAAATTCCTCTTTCGGCCCTGTGGGATATTTATGTAAAATAGCTATAGTGAATGTTCATCAAACATAGCAAATTAATGTTTTATTTTTGTTAACAAAGCTACAATTGATCACTCAATTTTGGCTAGAAACAATTTCATGAAATATTCAATCCCTCCTAAAATACTAAATATCAGATGCTAAACCAATGCCAAGTTTTAAGTTAGGTTAGTAGGTTTGTTCCATGGACACGGTAATCCACTCTGATAGATAGATCTTTCTTCACTGATTAACATATTTATAGATCTCACCAGCTTCATGGAATACAATAAGAGACTCAGGACTAGTGTGGATGGAAACAAATTGAAATATATTTGTAGCTTATGTAATTTACTTAATACTGTCTAGTGACCTAGTATCCAACATATGCTCACAGAAGTGAATATATTTCAATAACTAAAAAGTTGAAAATGCTTACATAAAATATGGCCACAAATATAATTACCTATTATATTCTGCCATCGTAATCATACAATTGGTCTCCTGAATAGAACATTATTGGGGATGAAACTGATATTGTATATACACAAATCTGTGAGTCTGCAAGGAGTCGATCAATTTAAATTGTTTAGTAAAAATGTTGATAAGATGTTGCTATGGAATATCTGCATCAACATATCACATATAATGATTACCTAGAATGAATGCATTACTTTTGGAAAATCCCAGAGCTTCCTTACAATGGTAAATCTGTTGTATATTATGCACCAATAGGATGAGTGAAACTAATGGTGGTGATGGCCTTTTCCCATAAAGAAAGTCCATTCTTATCTGTGTAAATCACTGAAGTAGCTAAAAATGCATGTAATCAAAATGAATGGGACATGATTTAAAGCTGAATAAAGAATTTTTTTCCCCATAGGCGTTTGTTTATGTCTTAAACCCTCATACATGTAGTAGGTATGTTATAATATGTAGCTATGCTAACAGGTAAAAGCAAGTAGGGCTATGCTATAATTTATAATTGATATTATCACATGATATTAATGATCAAGGCGATAGGCTTCAGCCACTGAAGGTTGTGTGTGTGAGCTAATTGGTAGGCTATGCAGAATGTGCATCATAAGGCTGGATGTGACAAACTTTTTTAAAAAGATGTATTTTTAGCAAGTGTTTGAATGTGAACCAAGGGGATAGTGTGGAGTTCCACAAGAGGGTAGAGGAAAAAGGCGTGCACTATTATAATGGATTTATATAACAGGATTTTAAACTTGTATGTTATACGAAGAAAGTAGAGTGATTGACGCCAATCATTGAGTAAGGTACAGTAGATGAATGTAGTGGAGGCATTCACTATGGATTGGAAAGGAGACTGGTAACCGGGAGACCAACAAAGAGAGAGTTGCAGTAGTCAGAGTGAGGTATGTTGGGGGAGTGGATTATAATATTATTTTGACTCTTGTGTGAGAAAGTGAGTTATTCTGGATATTTTTTGGTGAAGATAACATGATTTGGCTGTTGATTGTGTGTGAGGAGTAAAAGAGAGGGTAGATCATAATACAAACCTATGGCTGCAAACCTGAGGGCTGGGAGTCATAATGGCATCACATATATAGTTGTGAGCATACGAGCCGTTGCTCACGCTTGCGGGCTTGCGCAGCAAGCCCGCAAGAACTGCGTCCCTCGCAAAGCGTGGGACGCAGTTCCCCGCAAATGCGGGTCCTCGCGAAGCAAGGGGCCGCATCTGCGGTGGTGGAGCATCCCAACGTCCCCGCATTTGCGGAGGTGGAGGCTCCAACGTCGGCTGTGTTAACACACACACACGACTTAAAAAAAAAAAAATCTCAAAGGCGCCTCACACCCGGTTACACACACACACACCGCGGCCGAGGGCCTCAGTTGCTGGCATGGAGCGCCTTCGGCGCTCCATGCCAGCAACTGAGGCCCTCGCTTCCGCAAACGCGGGTCCTAGCGAAGCGAGGGGCCGCATTTGCGGTGGTGGAGCATCCCAACGTCTCCGCAAATGCAGGTCCTCGCAAAGCACTTAGAGAATGAGGAAACCTTAACGTAACAAACACCCACACGCACTAAGAATCCCACTATAACGGCCGACCGGCGGGCAACTAAAAACAGTGAAAACACACCAAATACTCACACAAACTACAGGGAGTGCAGAATTATTAGGCAAGTTGTATTTTTGAGGATTAATTTTATTATTGAACAACAACCATGTTCTCAATGAACCCAAAAAACTAATTAATATCAAAGCTGAATATTTTTGGAAGTAGTTTTTAGTTTGTTTTTAGTTTTAGCTATTTTAGGAGGATATCTGTGTGTGCAGGTGACTATTACTGTGCATAATTATTAGGCAACTTAACAAAAAACAAATATATACCCATTTCAATTATTTATTTTTACCAGTGAAACCAATATAACATCTCAACATTCACAAATATACATTTCTGACATTCAAAAACAAAACAAAAACAAATCAGTGACCAATATAGCCACCTTTCTTTGCAAGGACACTCAAAAGCCTGCCATCCATGGATTCTGTCAGTGTTTTGATCTGTTCACCATCAACATTGCGTGCAGCAGCAACCACAGCCTCCCAGACACTGTTCAGAGAGGTGTACTGTTTTCCCTCCTTGTAAATCTCACATTTGATGATGGACCACAGGTTCTCAATGGGGTTCAGATCAGGTGAACAAGGAGGCCATGTCATTAGATTTTCTTCTTTTATACCCTTTCTTGCCAGCCACGCTGTGGAGTACTTGGACGCGTGTGATGGAGCATTGTCCTGCATGAAAATCATGTTTTTCTTGAAGGATGCAGACTTCTTCCTGTACCACTGCTTGAAGAAGGTGTCTTCCAGGAACTGGCAGTAGGACTGGGAGTTGAGCTTGACTCCATCCTCAACCCGAAAAGGCCCCACAAGCTCATCTTTGATGATACCAGCCCAAACCAGTACTCCACCTCCACCTTGCTGGCGTCTGAGTCGGACTGGAGCTCTCTGCCCTTTACCAATCCAGCCACGGGCCCATCCATCTGGCCCATGAAGACTCACTCTCATTTCATCAGTCCATAAAACCTTAGAAAAATCAGTCTTGAGATGTTTCTTGGCCCAGTCTTGACGTTTCAGCTTGTGTGTCTTGTTCAGTGGTGGTCGTCTTTCAGCCTTTCTAACCTTGGCCATGTCTCTGAGTATTGCACACCTTGTGCTTTTGGGCACTCCAGTGATGTTGCAGCTCTGAAATATGGCCAAACTGGTGGCAAGAGGCATCGTGGCAGCTGCACGCTTGATTTTTCTCAGTTCATGGGCAGTTATTTTGCACCTTGGTTTTTCCACACGCTTCTTGCGACCCTGTTGACTATTTTGAATGAAACGCTTGATTGTTCGATGATCACGCTTCAGAAGCTTTGCAATTTTAAGAGTGCTGCATCCCTCTGCAAGATATCTCACTATTTTTGACTCTTCTGAGCCTGTCAAGTCCTTCTTTTGACCCATTTTGCCAAAGGAAAGGAAGTTGCCTAATAATTATGCACACCTGATATAGGGTGTTGATGTCATTAGACCACACCCCTTCTCATTACAGAGATGTACATCACCTAATATGCTTAATACTAGTAGGCTTTCGAGCCTATACAACATGCATAAAGAGGATGATGTGGTCAAAATACTCATTTGCCTAATAATTCTGCACTCCCTGTACATAAAAAGCTTACCCATAGCAAGGGGGGGCACCCAGGACCTCTGAAAGGGAAGTTACACCTCCATTTAAGTTCAAATTCCCGAGTTCAGACACACGAAAATCCCCTAAGAGAGAAAAAAAATGGCCGCCAAAAAAATGAAAACGAGGCTCAAAGAACCAGGACCGCCCAGCCACCTACAACTTACCCAAGAAGGGATCCGAGATAAGCTCGGAAACCCGGATTAACCGCAGGGGATCCGAGATAAGCTCCGAGCCCTGCATTAACCCCACATTAACCATCACAGTGGGGGTCCCGATTGCATGCAATCGAAGACCCCCGCTGCAATCAAAATTCTAAATTCCCGCGTTACAGGTCTTTAAAGTACCGTTGTAAAAGAAAAAAAAATATACACTGTCACCCTGTCAATCATGGGGGTCAATACAAACCCCCATAAAACCCTCATTAACCCTGTCACTCATGGGGGTCAATGTAGACCCCCATAAGCCCGTCATTAACCCTGTCACTCATGAGGGTCAATAGAGACCCCCATAATCCCTTCATATTTGCCTGTCACTCATGGGGGTCAATACAGACCCCCATAAGCCCTTCATTAACCCTGTCACTCATGGGGGTCAATACAGACCCCCATAAGCCTCTATTTAACCCCATCAGTCCCATAAGGGTATATTAACACCTTTATGGGCCTGTTACAACACTACATTAACCACATAAGTGCCATGATGGTCCTCATGGACCATCATGACACTAAGTATAAACACTATATACTGCACTATACCATTACCAATAAAACATTAAAGATCAACTAAACACCCTCTACACTAACCTATTAACATCTACACTACCTACCCCCTATTAACCCCCACCACTCTAATTACAGAAAATAAAAAAGCCTAAAGTCACACAAAAAAACTCTACATTACATGAAATAAAAAACCTAACTCACAAAAAAAAAAACTACATTACACAAAATAAAAAAACCTAAGTCACAAAAAATAAAAAAAGGAACATTAAAGAAAATAACTCCCCCCTCACTACAGAAAAAAAAATACACACCTGAAAAGGAAATACATATAATACAAATACATACAATACAAATGCATACAATTACAATACAATACACTACTATCTAATATACATCACACAATCTATCTAAATAAATAGCATAATCTAATATACATCCTATCTATATAATAATACATCCCCAATCTATCTAAATAAATAGAATAATCTAATATACATCCTATCTATATAATAATACATCCCCAATCTATCTAAATAAATACTACAATCTATCTACAATACATCCTATGCTATCTATATAAAACGTATACTCCTAGCTAACATACAATAAATGCTATCTATATATTAACTCATCTAAGTCTAAGCTAAAGTAAAATAATTTACACCACTTACCTTTGCAGATGTCCATTGGGATCAGCCACCTACGAAAAAAAAAAAAAACAATAGTGCAACACGTTTACAGTTATAAAATAAAAATTCTATACATTCTATACATTCTAAATATTATACTCACCTTTCCGGCATGTCCCGTCCTTATTCTTTACATCCTTCTCCGGCGCGGCGCCTGTTAAAAAAAACACAACATTAATACACATACTGTACATCAAAATAAAAGAAACATAATCTACATTCTACTTACCTCCCTGCGATGTCTCCGGCCTCCTCCGGATCCTCTTCTTTCACGCCCTGTAAAAAAAAAAATATATATATACTTACATCCGCACTTCGGGACATCCCCGACGCTAATGAGGCTCCAGGAGACTTTTCCGGAAGAAAACAAGCAATGGCGCCTTCTGATTGTTTGAAAACGATGTCTATCAAATTCACCCAATTAGGAGGCACCAATGTGTGAACCAATCACAAAAGGATACACCTTAAAATACCACTCTGATTGGATAATGCACCTGTCAATTTTTATTTAAACCAATCACAAGGCGCAGATGCCTCCAGCCAATCACAATGTAATACACCCCCACAGGGTGATTGGTTGGAGCCTCTGCGCATTCTGATTGGTTGCACTGACAATAGCCAATCACAATGGAATACACCCTCATGTACTGATTGGTGAAGTATTTGCGCATTCTCATTGGCTATTTTTAATATCAATCAATATTACAGCCAATGAGAAGGCGCAGATGTCTTCACCAATCAGTACATGGGGGTATATTCCATTGTGATTGGCTGATGGCAATAAAGCCTTAGGATTGGTTCAAATAAAGATGGACAGGTGTGTTATCCACTCACTGTTGTATTTTGGGGTGTATACTTTTTTCATTGGTTCATAAATGGGGTCTTCTCATTGGCTGAATTTGATAGACAGCCTTTTCAGACAATCAGAAGCCGCCATTGGCAATTTTATTCTGGAATACTCCATAGGAAGGTCATTAGCCAGGGCGGATGTGTGTCGCTTTTTTTTTTTTTTTTCATGCGAGGAGGCCAGAGACATTGTGGAAAGGTAAGTATAATGTAGATTGTGTTTATTTATATTTGGTTTATGTTTACTAATGTAATGTTTTTTTTTACAGGAGTATAGCCGGACAAGACGCAAAGATGGACGACGGAACATGGAGGACGTGACATGCTGGGACATGACATGCTGGAACGGGACATGCTGGAAAGGTGAGAATAATATTTAGAATGTTTAGAATGTTTAGGTATTTCATGTAAACGTGTTGTATTAATTTTTTTTATCTTTTTTACCGTAGGTTGCTGATCTGAAGAAACATCTCAAAGGTAAGTGGTCTTAATTATTTTATTGTAGCTTACAATTAGGGTACCTATATATATATATATAGATAGCATGTATTGTATATTAGATAGATAGGGGGATGTATTATTAGATAGTATTGTATATTAGATAGTGGGATTTATATTACATTATATAGTGGCATGTATATTAGATGGTGGCATGTATATTAGATAGTGGCATGTATATTAGATATGGGGTGTATTGTATTTTATTTAATTGTATTGTATTTTATTTAATTGTATTGTATTGTATTTTATTTAATTGTATTGTATTGTATTATATGTATGTATTATATGTATTTCATTTTCAGGTGTGTAATTTTTTAAAACATTTTGTAGTGAAGGGGGGTTGTAATGTATTTTTTTATTTTCTGTAATTTTCCTTTTTTTATTTTTTGTGACTTAGGTTTTTTTGTTTTGTTCTGTAATGTACATTTTTTATTTTTGGTGATTTTAGTTTTTCTTATTTTATGTCATGTAGATTTCTGCTTTTTGAGGAATTTAGTTACTTGAGGCACACAGTACACTCACATTGTGTGACAAACAGCATTTCAACACTTTCTTTTATTGACCGTCATTTTTTGACGGGCAAGTCGCTAGTTGTAAATATTTATGGATATATGAGGAGTGAGAGCTGCAGTGGAAACAAGAAAGATTAGGAGCTAAGTCATTCAGATGTTGAGTTTGAGCTGACGGTACACATGGTACCGTGGTTGATGAATGGTAGTGAGAAAGAAAAGGGTGTTAGAGACGCAGTTTCTAAATGTTTTATTTGCAAGATTGGATGTTAACCATATGATAGCAGTGCCATGTATGCCAATTAAGTGTAGAGATTGGATAAGAAGAAGATGGGAAATTGTATTAAAAGCAGCCGAGGGATCCATGAGAAGAAGGATAGAAAAGTGACTGACTGCTGTGAGACAGAAAGGGGTAGGAGATTGTGAGGGTTGCAGAGGAGTGTTGAAGAACCGATATATTATATTCATGGACAATGTTGATATTAACAATGAAAGGAAGTGTTGCCTGGTGAGATTCAGGATGGAGAAGTAGTAGCTCAGAGTAACCTTATAAAGGAAGCAGTCTGCTGAACTGTGAGAATATCTCCATAATCACTCAACAGTGCAGAAGCACCTTTGTAGATAGTATTTGTTTAGGGCGGCATGGTCATTAACGAAAGTGGAGTAAGGGATACACCTGTGGTGGTGAGAGCAATAGTGTCAAAGACTAAGGTTATTCTCTGGTTTTATTGTGAGATTGATGATGGAGAATGGGCAGAAGGTGTGATGAACTTACAGGTTAGGATGTGATGGGCAGATAAAGTGAGTGGGAAGATGATATGGTTGTGCAGTGATTACTAAAGATAAGGTCAAGGGTATGACCATCACAGTAAGTTAGGGACGCTTCATAAGAGGTTAATGGAAGTGGTAATTGAAAGAAGTTATACAGGAGTAAACCACTGTATGAGAGTACAACAGTATAGAGTACCAATATATTAAAGGAGTAAGAAATAAATAGCTCATGAATCAAAGTGAGTTTATTTTAGACAGAACCAGCATTCTAGAGGACACAGGAAAGTTATTATTTAGTCCAAACAGCAACTTCAGCATTTTACACCCCCATTCTCATTATTATTGGTGTCACCCATCTTTGATTTATTTTGACAATTTATTTTATTAACAAGGACTCAAACACTGTAAAAATAAAACTGCCATTCTTTGTATCTATATTATTTTTATATACAATCTATTGAAGATGTTTTCTGGAATAGGTTACTGTGCATAATCTATTGTCTACAACATTCTTAAATTGATTTGCATCTATGATCTGCTTTAGGTTCTTCCCATTTAGAAGATTAGTTAATAGAATGATCATTTTGCTTCCCAAATATATAGTTTGACTTTTATTGCTATTAAACCTCACGTTATTTACCTGATCATTGTTCAAATTTTCTATTTAATTACGTTAATTAATATTAGTCACATATATATAGACTGTTAAAATCTATATTAAAACTAGCGACTTGCCCGGCATGATATAGTGTTATACAATGTGTTTTCTGTTTATGTACTATCTCTCTGTGTACCATACATGTTTCTCTGTACAGCTTCTGTCTCTTTGCAGACTTTTTCCCAAATATTTAATAATTCATTAAAGCATTAAATATATATTATATTTTATTAAATTGAATTTGTCTTTTTTTATCTACAAACCAATAATGGACAATATCAAACATTTGCAAAAATATCATACAATTGCAAACATTTTTTTTTTACTGTACAACTATATTTTTACATGTCATGTTACAATTTGAATAATTCAGTAAACAACTAAAAACATAATATATTTTATTACATCCAATTTGTATATTTTTATCTGTCATGATTTAATTGTTTAAGGACTCAGATTGTCAGCAATTTAGGAATATGTCCAAGGGAGCATGGCATTGTTACATTGGGATTATGTGTTATTGTGTGGTTATATGTTGCCTGTACATGGTTATTATGTAGCCCAGTTATAATATATTATAAGAGGGAAATGTTATATAGAACATATGTGGAATTGATAGAAATGCTCTGCATAGAAGTTAGCTGCAGATTATTGCACACTCACACATACAGACCTTGGGTCAAGACAATTGAATGTACTTCAAGTAGTCCTAAGCAAACACTTGAGTTTAACATAAAGGTTTGTTCACTAGATATCTAGTGAATATGATCTCAAGAGCTTTGATAGCCCAAAATTGCAAGCCAGATGGTCTGACATCACACATACAAAATGTACACAAGGGTGTGGTATTGGAGAGTATAAATATGTTGTTTTGGTCATCCAATAAAGGTTGGGAGAGTTTTCACATAAACAAGGTGTGAGACTATTTCTGTGTGTTGTATCCCGACTTGGGGAGTGGTCTTGCCATGGGCCACTAAGTAAGCTGGATCCAGTATTATCTGCCTGTACCTTTTGGGCCTTGCCCTCTTCAGAAGCCATCTTTTGTGCCACAGAGAACAGCAACTACATGATTCTGCTGGGGTAGGTTTGAACTAGGTTCATATCAAGCCCCCTAGAAGAAGCAGATTGTGACATTATCTTTAAACAAATACTGAACAATATCTTCATATTAAACCGTAAACATTGAATTATTTTTTACTATACATGAAGATCCTAAGATTGTACAACCAATATTTTTAAATGTCATGTAAAAACATTTTTTATACATTAAGACTTAACATTTTCTATATGCTAAACCAATAAATTAAATAATTTGCACATGAAAAAATGTCATTTAATCACAAATATAATAATAACACATGAAAATATATACATATTCACTATTTTTTCAGAATTTCAGCATGTATGAAATGTTCTCTTAAATCCTGAACAATTAATCTGGTCCCATTACAAAGTCCTTTTTTGGGGTTCATATTTCACAAAAACATCATAATTGCCCCTTTTTTTATTGCAAAATATGTGGTTGCATTCCAGATGGTGTTAATGAATTTATAAATTCAGTTGCAAAGTTTGTTTCACTCTGTTATCACCAAGAACAGGATCTGCACTGTAATATTTTTTTTTTATTCCAACCAATAATTCCAAAATGTCATTATTCAGAAGCAATGCATCTTTATTTTTTGATGTTCATATTACTTTGTGGGCAAGCTCTGAGTACTCATTGGTAATGATTCCATTTTGGAATATAGCTGATATTATTGAATCATTACAAATCATTTCAGATGGAATTTCCACAGTATCCTCAGGTAAATTACTTCTGACCTCCGTTTTGCCTTCTCCAGTTTTAATTAACCAACCATTGAATTCATTTTGTCCTTTCTCTACTTTAAGGTGTGTAAATAGTTTCCATAGTGGACTTGGCTTTATACATGTTTCCACAATGTCTGTCCGATTTCCATGGAGAACAACAGGTAATGTTTGCCTAAAATCGCCACCTAACAACATCACCTTGCCCCAAAAGGCAAATCATTAGCTATGACTTCCCGTAACAACCGATCAATACATTTGAGAGCATGGCAAGACATCATTGTTGCCTTATCAATTATAATTAGTTTACTTTTTTAGATTTTTTGCTTGAAATTATGTCATTCTAATATGCGAGACTGATGTTTCCAAAATGGGAACTGGAAATTTAAATCCACTATGCACAGTTTACCACCTTCCAACAAAATGACAGCAATTCCAGTTTTTGCAAAGGGAACTACTATTTCACCTTGACATCAAATTAAACCCATCAATAAAATATACAGATAAGTTTTGCCCCATCCACCGGGTCCATCTAGATAGAAATAATGTTCCTTGAGCATTTCATTATCTAGTGCTTGTTGTATGGTGTTAAATGCTTCCAATTGCAATGTATTTAAAGTGACTATTTTTTCTTCTGCTTTTTTGTTTTTCAACATCACAGTCATACTCTTCATAGTTTATTTCCTCTATAATTCCTGGATCTGGTAGATTAAAAGTTGCACAACTTAATCCATGACAAATAAATATCTCTTGAATTTCCATTAAGCCTTTTAATTCTGCAATTGACTCACTGTATTTTTTCATGAAGTCTTTACATATATTTGATTTATTTTTTTCCCACAAAGATAGTGCATCAGGTACATTACAAAATATGCAAATGAATAAGAACTGTTCCCTCATCTGCCTTGGCATTTGACATAGTGCTGCTTCTTCTAGACATCTCTGACATACAGTATCATCTGTAAGGAAGTATATTAGCTTATTAAAAATGAATCATAAACTATGTCATTCACTGTTAGAGATGTCGCGCACAGTTTGCAGCGATTTTGGCATGTTCGCGTTCGCAGCGAACGGCGAACACATGCGCTTTTCGGTTCGCCCCCTATACTTTATCATTGAGGAAACTTTGACCCTGCAACTCACAGTCAGCAGACACATTCCAGCCAATCAGCAGCATACACTCCCTTCCAGGGCCTTCCATCTGAAGGACAGCATACATTTTAGAATCATTCTGAAGCTGCATTCGTTGTGAGAGGACAGATAGTGTAGCTGCTGGAGATTTAATAGGGAAATAGATATCCAGGCTGTGTATTTAGGTTCCACTACAGACCTGAAGGACTCATCTGATATCTGCTGCAAGTACAGCAACCCAAAAAGCCCTTTTTAGGGCTAGAACATCATTTATTTTATTTTATAATTTGTTTCTGTGTAATCTAATTGCATATGCCTGCCTGCCAGAGTGTGTGTGTGACAGGCTAACACCTAACATCTTATATTGTGCTTATTTTCACTACTCATACCTGGTGGTGTACCATACATTGAAAACAACCATTTTTTTCCTGTAATCTAAATTCAGTTGCCTGCCTGTGTCAGGCTCACAGCTTATATTGTGCTCAGTGAAATAAAACAACACTTTTTTGACTGTAATAGATTCAATAGCAATTGCCTGCCTACAGGCGTGTGTGTGAAGCCTATTGCATCTACTCTGCCAACTTTTGCCAGTGCACAGTGATACGTCATATCTGGTGCAACCGCATTGTACAGTGACATAAAACAACACTTTTTTGACTGTAATCGATTGAATATCAGTTGCCTGCCTACAGGCATGTGTGTGAGGCCTACAACGCCTACTCTGCCAACTTTTGCCAGTGCACAGTGAAACTCATATCTGGTGGCACCTTAGATTGCACGCGCAGTGCCCTAAATTTGAAGTGGGAGGACCGACCAAGCATCTTTTTCCATCTCTCACTTCCAAAAATCCATGCCATATACACGTCCCCTGATAGGTGACGTAACAGGTATCAAACTGATAGGAATAAATAGTACAACTTAATACACCACTCCTATCTGGTGGCACATTACATTGCATGTGCAGTGCCCCAAATTCGAAGTAGGAGGTCCGACCAAGCATCTTTTTCCATCTCCCTGTTCCAAAAATCAATGCCATATACACGTCCCCTAATAGTGGACGTAACAAGGATTAAACCGATAGGAATAGTACTACTTAACAGTACACACCTTATAATAACGCAGACAGAGGCAACGCAGAGAGAGGAGTCTGAAGAAGAGGAGTCAGAGGAGGAAGGTGGCTTTGAGGAGGTGGAAGACCAAACACAGCAGGCGTCCCAGGGGGCTTGTTGTCACCTTTCGGGGACCCTTGGTGGCTGGGTGGAGGAAGAGACCTTCAATGACATCAGTGAGGACAAGGAACGGGACATGGCTAGCTTGGTATCCAACCTTGTGCAAATGGGGAGATTGCGGTTGTGCAAAGGGACTGTTTGCGGTTATTTGCGGTGCATTAAACAGGGAAATTGGTCTATTACTGTGAAGCAGTTGTAACCCTTACACCACCTGATCGATACAACATCATAACTGATGTTTTAAAGCATGTTATTCCAAACAATTTAGGAATGTTAGGTGATTTATGCGCTTTATGGCTTAAAACCAGACTCTGCATCAACTATGTAATTTTCCGTGGGTGTTTTGCCATCGATCCCCCTCCGGCATGCCACAGTCCAGGTGTTAGTCCCCTTGAAACAACTTTCCCATCACTATTGTGGCCAGAAAGAGTCCCTGTGGGTTTTGAAATTCGCCTGCCCATTGAAGTCTATGGCGGTTTGCCAATGTTCGCCCATTCGCGAACATTTGATGAAGTTCGCGTCCGTTGTTCGCGAACCCAAAATTTGATGTTCCTCGACATCACTATTCATTGTGCATAAATGTTCAAAACGAAACAAGTGGTTAACGCAGGTAGAAATCCAAAAGAGGTTAGAAAAAATAAATGTTAATAAAGCCCCAGGTCCTGATGGAATACATCCAAGGGTACTGAGGGAACTGGGTTCTGTAATAGCCAAACCATTATATCTAATTTTTCAAGATTCACTTAACTACCTGCTACCTAACGTGTTCATGCTGTATTAGCCCTAATACCCATCCCACCCATATCTATCTGTCCATCCACCTATATATTTATATAAACAATCTCTTATGACAAGTAAGCATTTAAATATGTATGGAAATCAATGCTGTCCCTACCCAGCAATCCCAAATGAACCTGGCATTCAACAGGACACATCAATATCCTCAAAAGTTTTGGCTAGATTTCTGACAGGAGCCATGTAATTGCATTGTAAGAAAACTCACACATAGAACAGGGTACATATCACATTTAGCAATCTCTCATAAGAGTTTACTCATAAGGGCTTGATATGGGCAGTATCTAATAACTAGGTTAGGACTTACGAGAATATTTTACTTGCGAGATTTTGTATGGGAATCATGTAATCAAGTCCTGAAATGTTGCATGATCTAAAAGACAAAGCATAAGGAAACTTCATAACCATAAGCAGTGGTTCCAGTATCTGGTTCTAGGAATAAAAAATGTTGTGAGCCAGTGGTCCAAGTACAGGGTAATATTTGGCCTATGATTTCTAATTTAAATAAAGGTGGGTGAGAGGAAACTTTGCATATTTACACTTATTCTAAGTTAACTCTTAAATGCTATTAAACAAATTATGAAGTGAATGAAGTATAAGCTTAATACCCAAGCATTACCCCATAATTTTTATTATACTTATTGCATACAGTTGTGTTTTCATTAAAGAGATAAAAAAACACTCAAGATGAAATAATGCCTGTGAGGTCCATTGTTACGTAAAATCATTTAGGAGAAATCTTAATGCAGTAGTAGTTAATAGGCAGTCCAAATTAGGACCTTTATCCCATTTCTTTATGGCTTCCACTATGTTATTGAATTTACTATATATTCATCCTGAAACGTCCATATTTTTAAAAATAGGAATTTGGTTAAATTATTTCTTGTTATCCTTCACAATATAAATATGTGTGTATACAGTATATCCATAAAAAAAAATAGATCTATTGTGGTCAGCGACACAATCATCAATACTAAGATGAATGTATTAAACAGCTAGTTTTGTTCAAATGAGTAAGACTGCCAGCTGATATTTACATATATATATATATATATATATATATATATATATATATACTAGCGACTTGTCTGTCATAAAATGACGGCAATTAAATGTAAAGCCTGAAAATGCTGTTTGCGACACAATGCAAGGTTCTCCCCTTCTAACTTGCGGGCCTTGCGATGAGCACTTTTGGCACTCATTTCAAGCCTCTGCCCCCTCTACTTTACGGGCCTCATGATGAGCCTTCGGCGCTCATCGCCAACCCTTTGCCACTCATTGCAGGCCTATGCCAACCCGCAACTTTCGTGCTCCGCAATGAGTGCCTTTGCCACTCATTGCGATCCTTTCCCTCCTCTACTTTATGGGACTCACCATTCATTGCAAGATTATGCCAACCTGCAACTTTGGGGCCTCGCGATGAGCCCCTTCGGTCCTCATTGCGAGACCCGCAATGAGTGTTCATCAGGAGCTTCGCAATAAGCGCCTTCGGCGCTCACTGCAAGCCTCTCACACTCTGTCTCTCCGGTGTCTTTTTGCTGTCTCTCCCTCCCCTGGGTTGTTTTCCTCCTTATCTCCCTCCCCTGTGACTATTTCTCACCCCTGGTTTCCCCTCCCCTATGTCCCTTTCCACCCCACTCCTGCGTCTCTTTCCACCCTCTCCCCCCCCCCCCACCGACTCCCTCTGCTGTGTCTTTCTCCCCCCTCTCCCTCCTCTCTGCTCCTGTTTGCATTTACAGGTGTGAAACCATTTGCGGGCTTGGAAAATTGTTCATTGTTCCCAAGGTTAGAAATGTGTTTACGATTTACGGGCTTCAAAAAAAGTTACGTCTTTATTGCCGCCATTTTTTTCCTCACTTTTCAGACCACCTAAAAATGCCAATTAAATATCAAATTAGCTTTCAACCTCACGTTCAGGCTCCCTGCCTCTCCCTCTGTGCTGTGTGTGAGGTTGTAATGTAATTTCTTTGTTAATTGGCGTGTTTTGAAGGTCTTCTGACAGCTTGAGAGCTACGGGCTTGAAAAAAATGGCGGCTGTAAAATCTGTAATTTTTTTGAAGCCTGTAACTTGTCAGCTGTTTTTTAGCCTCTCCCCCCATCAAGCCAGTCACATACGGGCTTCGCGATGAGCTCCTTCGGTGAAACCCATAACTTTCTGCAACTTTTAACATAGCATGACAGTCAAATCGTAATTACGACAACTACATGGAAAAAAGATCTGTATTATGTGGCACTCCTCATATTGTTTAATGATATGTTATAGAATCCACCCCAAAAATAAATAAAACATAACATTTTAACCTGATGATAAAACATTCTGCATGTATGATTTGTAAAACTTAATTTAAAAAACATATTACACTTTACAAAAAGTAATTGACCTCCTCTGTCTTGCAAATGTACAATAAATCCTACAACATACTCTTAAATGAACACTGTTTAATGAATCTGAGTAATAGTTGTTGCTCAGTCATTCAGTTGGGTTTAATTCTTTGTGATCTTGTGGACCAGTTATGTCTTTCACTAAATGCTTCTTTTAAGCCCTGTCGTATGCTTTGTCTTTTGACTTCTTCTTTCACTTTCTTCTCTAGTCTTCTCCTTACGTGGGGAAAATATTTAAGTTTTGGCTTTACTATTGATCCATCTAGTGGGACCTCTAGTTTTATTTTCTTGAGTATGGATTGGTGTAGTCTCCTTGCAGACCAAGGAACTTTCAATAGTTTCCTCCAACATCACAATTGAAGAGCGTCCAGTAGTCTAGCTCTCACAGCTGTATGTTATCACTAGGAAGACCAGAGCAAGGTAATAAGATAATAGCTAATTGCCACACATTTGCGGGGAATTGTGCAGCTGCGCCAGAGAGAGAGTTTGAAAGAGAGATGGAGGGAGAGAGGGAGGGGGAGAGGGAGAGAGAAAGGAGGGAGGAAGAGAGGGGGAGTGAGAGAGGAGGGGGAGAGGGACAGAGGGATGGCAAGCAAGTCAGAGAGAGGGACCGAGGGAGGCTGTAAGGGAGGCTATGAAGGAAAATGTCCTTTATGCTTAGAGTTTAACCACCTGCTAATATATTATTTCTGCAGAATGTTCTGTAGTTACCTCTCTTGGATTATATCCACATGTTAAAAGAAATGAATTAAGAGTTTGTCTTTGTAATTGCTGGGATTGCAAAAATAACTTGTTTCTTTGCAAAATATACTGTTGGCTCACATCTGCGACAGACAACCGCAGTTTCCGTTTTTGTTTCCTCAATTGCCTGCCAACAGCATGGTAAAGGCAAATTTGTAGGTACACTTATAATAAAAAATTGTGCGAGAAATCATTATTAACTGCACTGGCGGTCTGGCCATGTCAGTGCCCCCGAGTGTTAAATCGGTACACTCGGGGGTGCTGACGTGGCCAGACCACCTTGTTCCGGCCCCTGCGTCACCTTTGCACGCAGGGAAGAGAACCCGGAAGACGGATACGTGTGATCCAAAGCGTGGCTCGGGGTTGCTGCTTTAAGTAATAAACATTAACCCCGAGCCACGCCCGGGATTACGGCTAAGGCTGTTAAATAGAGACCATTTTAATCACTATACCCATGTGTTTTATTTTGTGTATCTCACTGGTACCAGGTAAACCCTTTGTGTGCTGTGTTATTTTCTTCTGTAGGGTAATATTTCCCTAACAGAGGCAGAGAGAGATGGAGGGAGAGGAAGAGAGGCAGTGGGATAGATGGAAGGGAAAGGGAGAGAGAGAGTGGGTGGAAGAGAGACAGAGAGCACATTGAGCGCAGAGAGAGGCCACAGAGAGAGGCAAAGGGCACAGAGAGAGAAAGAGGGCAGAGAGAGACAGGGGTACACAGAGAGATATAGAGGGCGCACAGAGATAGACAGAACAGACATTGAACATAACATATAATACCGTGATTTATGATGGGCAGATTACTAGCATATAAATAATGCTATTTTAATAATTAATGCATGCCCACAGACCCATACATTATATTGTACAGTAATTCTGAGCTAGTAGTACAGTTCAAAAATCATTAATATCAACTGCAGTTTATTTTTATAAACAAAAGATAAGATTCAGTTTTTCAAACCCTATGGCTTTCATTAAATTCTGGCACTTTAGGGTATCAAAAGCTCTCCACCTCATCTCTGAAATACATTTTCAGGTCCACTAATAGGTATCATATACTAGAGCTGACTGTCTTCTCTCCGGGGTCAGTGCAGCAATCAGTAAGTTTATGTTTCATCTCTTCTCATAACTCTTCATATAGTCCTGACCTAAAAACCAGAACCAAGGCAATATACGGGCATTTGTAACTGTGCACAGTAGTTATAAACAAACATTTTCTCAGTAACATATGCGTTATTTCTTTTCATTTTGTGCTGAATTGCCATCACTCAGTGGGATATATCCAATTTCACATAATAACAGAGCTTGGATACAATAGCAGTCATATTGAAATAGATGACAGTTAAATCTAGCATTGCTATTTAGACGTACTATCTATAACTAAACAGTAAGATACATCATACTATCATAGAAACCAAAGCCAGATCCGATTCCTTTTTTTTTTAAATGAGATATAAACTTAGTAGGAGATTTTTTATGACATCTATGAAGTGAATGGCAATAAATGCTCGTACATTGTATCATAAGCCTTAAATAGCAATATACTTGATTTAAATTGCATATGATTGATAACATTTGCATATTACCAATCATGCAGTGCCTCACAAGACTGTTTCTGTGCTTTTTCAGTTATATACAAATCAAAAAACAAATCTCCATGACCCTTTCTCTTGATGCAGCAGGGTCTTTGCTACGCAAGCCTCAGTCAGTATTAAGGGGTCACACTGGTGGTTCCAATTATGGAAGGTTGATAGTAAAGTACTGCTATCTTGGTGACGGGTTTGTATACCTTAATGAAGCTGTGAGCTATACCATGTAGGATTGTCTAAGATGGGCAGGTCATAGCTGAGAGGTCCAACAAATCTACTGGAAAAGGAACTGCCATGACTGAACAACTGAACAGCAGCAACCAATAAAATATGAATATTTGCAATTACTACATTTTATTGGATCTTATGTTCAAGGGGTCCTTGTTTTCATTATCTAATTATCTCATAAGGGAATTATTTGCCTATTATTCTTCCATGATAACTACAGAGGCAGCACAAAGAGCTATTGTAAAATAAATAAAGCTATTAATCAACAAGTCAGTCAGCGATGAGTGTAATTAGACCATAACTAGAACCAACATTGTGCCACTTTAAAGTTTGGTGTTTAATAAAATGAATGAGCCATTCTGTGGAGCCATTCTGTCACAGTATTTGAAGGCAATGTGAGCACAAGACTGATTAAACAAGATACAAACCTACTGGACTGGGATCAAGAATAGACCAAGCCATGTAGTTGGCATCAAGTCAAATTGACAGAAAATGATAAGAAATTCCATTTTAAGGAGCAGTTAGCAAGCTGGGTAGTCTAAGTTACAGGCAGAGGTCTAATCCATGAGCATAAAGTCTGGGCAGGTCTAGAGAATGATCAGGTTCTCTACCAGATAATGCAGAAGCAAAAAAAAACACACAGAAATTGAATATTGTGGGTGGACAATAAGCTGATCCAAGAAGTAACATTACATAAGGTGGGATGTCTCTCTAGAATCTATGGTATGAACACATTTCTATAGTTAACCATGTTTTAAGGACACAGATTGCACCATTATTACTTTATATGCCATTTCTAATAACTATTTAACAGGGTTGTCTCTGTGATTTCTTGACTGGGTATCAACATTTCTGGAGAGCAGGACTTGCACGTATTGTTGCAAGCTGTCTTGTTTTGTGACGGTGGAAGGAGGAAGCAGTGACAAGACATGTCATTGTCCATAAATACAATGTGCCATTGTCCAATTACATCAAGATCCCACATATGGCCATCTTCTCTGCTGCCCGTGAACTGATCTTAGACCCGGATCCCTGAATATTACAAGATCCTGGGCCTGCTGCATGTGAATGGATCTAACATACCCTACTTATGATTCTTGCTGCTTTATAGTAGAGGTTTCTGCACTATTACCTCCATTTCTCACAGATGCTACCCCTATAGACATAATCACTAATTAACCCTATACTCTACACTGCAACACTAGAAGTGAATATACTGGTCTTTACACTCAGATGACATACTTACATATGACTCCCAGTTCCTTGATTCTCTCTTTTAATTCCTTCACATTTTGTGGTGAAGGAATTCATTCCTCCTTTACTTGCAAGCTCTCTTGCAGGGTCCAATACTCGTTTTGTATCTGTTTGTCAAGTAATGTATTGTCATACCATAATGTACTGTACCCAACACTGCCAGTTAGGTGGGATTTATATATATAAAGTATATAAATAGATACAAATAATAATAAATGTCAAAGTAAACATAGAAAACTATAGTTCTTGAAGACCTTACTTTTGGATAGAAATTGACTGACTAAAAACTTCTGCAAAAAAATATGCTGTGTGCTTATATAGAGCTCTTTAGTATTTGCCGAATTGCAATTTAATAAGGCTGATTTCTCCGCAACGCAACATTGCCAAAATCAGTTGGTAATGCAAGATTAAAACTTCGGGCTTCAACTGCGCTCCTTGCGATGGTGGAAATGGGCGCCATAGACGCTCATCCCTACGACCCGTACGACTTAGGCAGGGATCGTCGAAGGCACTCACTGTGCTGGTGGAGATAAAAGCCAAAGGTGCTCATCCCTACGACCCTGTAGGGCTTAGGCAGGGAGCGCCAATGTCTCTCACTGCGCTGGTGGAGATGAACGCCATAGGCGCTCATCCCTACGACCCCGCACAACTTGCATATCATACTACAATTTGCGGAACTACACATCAACACAAAACTCAAATACACAATTCAAAGTGCGAGACCCGTAGCACTTTGAAAAAATCGGCTATAAAAAATTACGGTCCATAACACTTACAAAAGGAAACCGCCACTTAGAAAAAAAAACATACGAGATGCACAAAATACAAACTTAACGGCCGTGCCACGCACAGCGAAAAACACGAAAAGCACACAAAACACAAACTAAAATACAAAAAAATAAAATACACACACGCAGCAAGGGGGGGGGGCAGCCAGGACGTCTGGGAATGAGGTTACACGCCAATTTAAAGACTTTCGCCACTCGAAAATCCCCTAAGCGAGACAAAAAATGGCCACTGAAAAAAACGCAAAACACTGCCAAGCACATACGCCTTTTACTCAGAGCTGTACGACCTACTAAATACACTATTAGGAAGGACGCAAAATGCTTCACACCCGCGAAACACATACACAATCGCAGCCATTTTACAACACTAACTGCAAACTAATAACAACAATAAAAATGAAAATGAGGCTACACGACCCCTAAACACACATAACACCACCAAGCACAAAAGACTTTTACACAGGCACGTACGAGGTATAAAATACACTATTAGGGACACCGGAAAATGCTCCACACCCGCGTAACACATACACAATCGCCGCTATTTTACAACACTAACTTACAACTAATAACATTACCATTACAAAATGCGGAAGTACCCAGCTGCACTAGCGGTTTCCCCTCGCGCACGCAGACTATTTACACTACACACTGCACACATTGCTGACACTTACACCTCAGCTCACCAACAGTGCAAATCTACATTATATGCTGCAGGAACATCGAAACAGATTGTTAGCTCTTCAGCACAATGCTTTCTACATATATGAATTACAAATAGGTAAAGTATATTAATTTATAACTTTACAAATTAATTAATTAACATTACAAAATACATAGACAGAAAAAAAAACAAATAAAAAACAGAATCATAATAATTGCTAAAGGCGCTCAGCGTGCCTCACAAGGAGCGCCAACGGTGTTTACAGGAGCACAACTACACCAGAGGAGAGGCTCTCAATGCGCGCCAAAAGGCTATCAGAGCAAACCTCGCAATGAGCGCCAATGGAGCTTTCATAACCAAACATACACCAACCAAGAGGCTCGCAATGAGCGCCGAAGGTACTCACAAAACCCAAAAACTTTCTTTGTGTACCAAACAGCATTACCTGCCTTACAATTCTATTGACGTCATTTTCTGATGGGCAAGTTGCTAGTGTATATATAATGATTATTATAAGGGAACAATCTCAAAACACACCATTTATTTTGCAGCTTCATTGTCAATGTGTAATGGAACAACATTTTGAAAAAGCGTCTTTTTGTAAACAGTTGGTGAAGCATCTAATTGCATCAATCTGGCAACATTTATATGCTTGAACATTAAGTATAATTTGATTTTGTGTTCTTATGTACTGTACATATTATTATTTATACACTTATATACCAAGAGATTAGTAATGCATTTCTTTTTAGTCTCAAGTCTCACTGTAGGCATTAATCCTCTAGGAGTGCTTATTTAATATATGCCATATTTACTTTGTAGCCATGTTTATAATAAAAACATAATTGTGTCGTGTTCCTTAGTGAGACAGAGCACAAGTATAATGTTGGAGGGTTTATAGTAGGAAGGAGTACAGGACAATTGGGTTACTATGTGTGTTTTTTTATAAGTACCTTATAAACAGGAAAATGTCTGTTCGGGAATCAGCTCTAGGTCAAATCCACAAGTCAATCCATAACATCTGAGATGGCCTGGAGTCTGGAAGGTTCCTCAAGAAGTGAATTGCTATAAATATAAGCCTTAAAAAGCAATATCCTTTATTAAAATTACATATGATTGAAAACACTCACATATTAATATTGATTCAGCTCCTTTAGTTGAGTCTTTTTATTTGTTCTTCTTAACCTTATTTATTACTAGGAAATTGCCCGTCAGAAATGACGGGAATGAAATTTTAAGGCTGGTTGGCATACAATGTGAGGCTTTTGGTCCTTGTTGGTTTTATTTTCAAAGGCCTACGTGGCTGGCGTTGTTAGTGTAAGTGTTACTGTTTTCGCCGTTGTGTATTTTCTAAGTTCTGCGTGCCTGGCGTTGCTGAGTCTCGTTTTCATCCTGTTTCAGAATTTTCACGTTTTTCGTCTGACATTTTTTCCCTCGCTTAGCAGATTTTCGAGCAGCAGAGAGCGGCAAATATGGCTCCAATTTGTTTGCAACTTCACTCCTAGGCTTCCTGGCTCTCCCCCTGTGCTGTGTGTGAGTGTGTTATTATTTTTGTATAATTATTTTGCTTGTTTTTGGCTTTTTTGTATTTACGCGTTTGAACAAACTGCGGCGCTCATTGCAGCTCAAGTCCAGCGTGCCTCAACTGCCGCAGTGCAATGAGCGCCTATGCAGCCTAAGTCCTGCGTGCATCAATGGCACACTTTGTGAAGCTCGCAGGTGTCCCTTGCTGTGTGAGGGTCGCAAAAGCAGTACCAACATCGTAAACGTTCCGGAAACTGATAACAATATATGTGACTAGTTATACTCCTATTATATCTACATTGGTAAAAGTGAATTCGTAAATTAATAATTTAAATAATTTAATAAGAAAATAAGAAGAAAAGCAAGTAGAAGATACATTTATATATCACTATAAAGACACGGAATATTATTTTATGAAAAATATTTTTTTACAAATACTTATTCTTTTTTCTATCATAATTAACCAATGTAAAAATTGTTGTAATATAAAATATTTATTCTCTTATAATAAAACTTGGAAGTGAAAAACATTATTTATTAGCATAAAAACATCTTAAAATGTACTATAATTTGTTTCGATCTTAAGTTCAATGTATCTTCCTACCAGAGTGGTCTTGTTTTCATTATCTAATTATCCCATTAGGGGATTAATTGCTTTTTTATTGTTTGTGGTAAAAATAGATGCCACAAAAGGAGGTTATTAATGTTATCAATCAGTGAGACAATTTTCCATTATGAGTGCAATAAGACCAAAACTAGGGCCAACATTGCGCCCCTTTAACATTTCCTGTTTCGCAAAATGGATGATCCATTCTGCAGAGTGAAAGGGTCACGGGCGCAAGCAATGTGAGTCCCAGACTGGCAAAACTGGATGGTGGAGCAATAAGGGTCATGCCAGGCGACAACATGATTCAACAGAATACAAACCATTGGGTCAAGGTCAAGAATAGACCAAGAGAGTAGGCCTTAAAGGGAGTTATTTGGTATTCATTAATTCTATTCACCATAATGTCTCAATTACAAAATGTTATTGATCACTACCAAATAATTACTGAGAGAGTGTATAATACTGGTTTATCATAGAAAAAAGGAAAGAGAAGACACTAGAAGAAGAAGAAGATATTAAAAATATATATTTTATTGATAACATTTAAAAAATTGACAGAAAATCTAAAAACACGTTGTTTAAAAATGATAAAATCATCATTGTCTTCCACACTAGACCAACAACAATTTTATATATCAAATAATATGAATGATTTTCCTAATGCATCAATCAATAATATATGTATAGAGTCACTAATTAATTATTGATTTAAATACCATACATATCAATCACAACATCGCTTGAGATAACAATCTGAAAAAATAAATGAATGATATAATGAAATATAAGTGACTTAATAAATGGATAATGTAAAGAGGCTGGTGCTATAAACAATAGAATAATTATAAGTGATAAAGTGACACAATACTATATATATACTAGCGAATTGCCCGTCAAAAAATGACGGCAATCAAATCGTAAGGTAGCTAATGCTGTTTGGTGTGTAATACTAAAATATATAGTAGATGAATAAATGAATATACTTTACCTATTTTGAAGCATTGTGTTGAAGAGCTGACAATCTGTTTTCATATTGCTGCAGCATTAGTGGCGTGTAGCTGCTGTGTAAGCGTGATGAATGCGTGCAGTGTAAGAGTGTGCGTGCGCGAGACGAAACCGTTAGCGTAGTGGTGTACTTCCGCATTGGCGTAAAATGGCGGGTTATCTGTGTTATGGGTGTTTGCGGATTAGCCGTCGGTGCTTTGTGGTGTTTTTCGAGTTTCGGGTGTTGTTTTGCGAGTGTGTTGTGGTGTTTTTTACGTGTTGAGAGTGCTGTAGCCTCGTTTTCGTTTTGTTCGGCGGCCATTTTTTCTCTCGCATATCAAATTTTTTATTGTCCAAACTCTTTTATTTTTATTGAAACAAAGGTGTAAGTTGCATTTTTGAGGTCCTGGATGCTCCCTGTTGCTGTAGGTAAGTTTTTTATGTATGTGCTGTGTGTATGTATTGTGTTTTTAATTTTGTAATGTTCGCGAGTTGCGTCCGAGTGTTGCGAGGCTGTAATGTGTGTGAACGTGTGTGGTATGGTGTTTGCGAGTGTCGTAATGTGTGTGCCGTGTTATTTGCGTTGCGACGTTTATGGCCTCCAGCCCATGATGCCATGTCCCCCCAGGCTAAGCCTTCATGTCCCCCAAGGCCAGGCCTTCATGGGCCCGATCAGACCCATCAGACTACTTACATTCATCGAAGCTGTTCAGAAAATGTGCAGGCAGGGGAGACATGGCGGAGGTGAATTGAGATGCTCCAATGAATGTAAGTAGTCTGATGGGTGTAATGGGGCATGGAGTTCTGCTCCCTCTCTCCAGCGGCGGGGTATTGTGGGGAGGAGGTGGCTGCAGGGCCTCAGCGTGAGCAACGGGCTGTACGCTGCGAGCAAGGGCCTCAGTTGCTGGGATGGAGCGCCTTCGGCGCTCCATCCCAGCAACTGAGGCCCTTGCCCGCGCCCCTCGCTACGCGAGCCCGCAAGCGTGAGCAACGGCCCGTACGCTCACAACTATATATGTGATGTGATATATATATATATAATGTGTAAATATATATATAATATAATGTGTGTATATATAAATAAATATATTATATAAATATAATGTGTATATATATATATATATATATATATGTATATAATGTGTATATATATATATATATATATAATGTGTATATATATATATATATATATATATATATATATATATATATATATATATATATATATATATATATATGTTGTATAATGTAAATAAGAAGCCATCTAGAGTATATTGATTTCACATAAAAGTCCAGGTCCTCAGAGATAATCCTCCCTACCACAATATTTAAATATATATATATTAAATGTGACACATAAACTTTAAAAAAACAGTTCTATCTTTCCATTTGTTTTTGCAGAGTGAGACAGATTTACATACACAGCTATATTATATATTAGACTCGCCCCCTAATGTGCTGAGTGGCTACTGCTTGTGCTGCTGAGCATTCTGGGACTTGAAGTTTTGTGCAGTGAGTTCTGGTACACCCACTTCCGTTTTTTTATTAGCGCGACGCGAGGGGCCGCGGGCTCAGGTAAATACAGTGATTGAGTATCCAGTTGGTGACCAGGAGGGCCTCAGTTGCTGGCATGGAGCGCCTTCGGCGCTCCATGCCAGCAACTGCGGCCCTCGCAAGCGTGAGCAACGGCTTAAGCAAGCTCGTATGCTCACAACTATATATGTGATAGATATACAGACATATATGCTAAAAATATGATAACGTGACTGGTGCTAGGCTAGATTTGATTTTTACAATTGTAAACAAACATATATATGAAATTCAGAACATATATATTGAGATAACAATAAAGGGACTGGTGCTGTGCTATGTTGAATTTGATACACTTGTAAATGAACATACATATAAAATTTAGAATAATCCTCAAGAACAAATAGTAATATATACGCTTCAGAATATACATATAATGTAAATATGTGGAATCACATATTATAATTGTCAAACTGCGATTCGTCGTCACGCTTTGCGACAAATCCCAGTTTGACAACAATCTGATCACAAAGCCAGGAGCGCGGCATAAAGGGAGGGGGAAGTGGGGAAGAGACACAGGGAGGGAAATGGGGGGAAAGACACAAGGGAGGGGGAACAGACACAGGAGAGGGAGAGGGGGGAAAGAGACACAGGAGGGAAAGAGACACAGGGGAGCGGTTTAGAGACACGGGAGGGAGAGGGGGTAAAACACAGTGGGGGAAGGAGATACAAGGGAGGGAGGGGGAGACACAAGGGAGGAAGTAGAGAGGGGGAGAGACTCACAATAAGCTCCAAAGGCGCTCATTGCTAGGCCCGTGATGAACGCTAAAGGCGCTCATCGCGAGGCCAGTAAAGTTGAGAGGGAGAGACTCCCATTGTGTGGCAAACAGCATTGCCAGGCTTCACTTTTTATTGCCGTCATTTTTGACTGGCAAGTCGCTAGTCAAATATAAAGGGTCAGTCCCTAAACTATCTGATGTGGCTGAACTTGGGACTCATCACTTGCCCCCCATATTAATCTAGAAGGCTTCTCTAAACTAAACTCCTTGATATATGGCGTTACCACCAAAGCACAATTATAATGTGATGAACTGTGGCCCAGCCATTTACGCCTTTATTTAAAAAGAGCTAACTACACTATTGTAAATATATATCTCACCCTCTATTAATGATAATATCAGATCAATCTCATTTGTAAAAAATAAGCAATTAAATAAAGAATGAGTCTCCCCATATCATAATATGTAATTCATATGAAAATCAGTTTCTTGAGTATAAAGTATGCTGAATGGTAAAGAAAAGGAAAGAAAATCCCTTTGTAGTGGTGCACTCCTAGGAACCTACTATAATCAATACTAGCCAATAAAACTTAGCTTTTAATAGTTATTATAAAACCAATGAAGGTAATAAAAAACTAAACACACAACGCTACAGCTACCAAATAATAAATATATTAATACCTCTACTGGCTAAACTGCATTAATCATAACAACAAAGGGATGATTGGATACAATAATGAAGAGAAAATAGGCAAAAAGTGCTAAGTGCTACAACTAATACTAAAGTGAATTAGGACCCAAAATAGTCCTATTGTACAAATAAACTGGGAATTGATCAGCGTAAATTGACTAAGTGTTACTTCGGGATTTTTCCACAATGATAAGGTGCTGAAAGTGCTTGATGTTGCACTATTGATAATTTATATGAATTTAAGGTCCATACACATGATTGTTGTTTATATAAAAAGCCAAAAATTGAGGGAGTCACAATGATAGTACTAATGCTAATATAAAGTCTGCTGTTCCATGAATCTATCCCTCTCTAATAAGTATTTCATAGATGGGTATTAGCAAAGTTGTATGCAGATAATCACAATAAAGCTATCCTAATGGAACTTGGCGTTCCCATGACACTCTATAATGACGTCATCAGCCAGCAACTAAGAGAGCGTGGGCAGCGTAGCGTCAACCTGACGCATGTTTCATCAGGGGTAATCATTAAATATCTGATTCTCTATAAATTATAATATCAGATCCTCATTTATAAAAAAATACGCGTTTGTATAAAGAATGAGTCTCCCCATATCATAATATGTAATTCCTATGAAAATCAGTTTCTTGAGTATAAAGTATGACCTGAGGAGTAAATATTTTCGCGGCTTCTTCTTTGCATGACGCACTCCCTAATGATGTCATCAGTGGAAGACGGAACTGCTACGGTGGCCGACGCACATTTCGCAGTTTCTTCTTCTTTCGGGACAAACTTCTATAGAACGCAGAGAAGTCTAGTTATAGTATAATATGTTTCAGCAGTGTTAACTCTTTGTATTCCTTTTTGTTTCAGATGGTCAGCGGTCCAATCAGCTGGCAAAATCAACAAGATAAAGGAACATCCAATGAGCATAACTTATATGTTTGGCAACTTATATATACATAATATAGTATATTAGGCAACTCATATATATAATGCAATAAAAGTATTTACATGAGTGAATTATATGATTGATTCAATTACTATTTTATGTTGACACAGGATTATTTGATGAATCATTATTTCAATGCATGTTCTTAGATTATAATTTTAATCGACATTTGCATATTTTTCAATTATTAGATGAAGACGAAATCAATAATATTTATTAAATGTCCAAATTCATCTTCTTAGGACCTAATCTATTAAATATAATCTTATCAATTCAAGAGTAAGTATACAACAAAAATATGTATATATTATATCAATTGAATATAATCATATTATTATAGCTGATATTTATATTTCTACAAATCGATATGACTTTCTCATGTTGTTATGTCCAATATTATTATCTATATAATCAATAGGGTCCATATTTCTCCTAATAATTAACCAATTGGTATTAAAACTAATATCAATATATATTGTTAGTTTGGTGCATACTTGAAAAACAAGTGTATTTTATATTGAAGCGCAGGAGTCCTTTAATTGTATATGACATGAAACAAGGACATCAGAATAATATTGTTTGTTCTTACTTGCACTTATTTCTGCTTATCTGTCACCCTCCGAGAGACTTACAATGTTGTACTGAGCGCTATAAATATTGTAACATATATATTATTAATGCATCTTGTTGTAGAAAGCATCCTCGACCTTGTTACACTATGTATGATGTTATTGCTTTGCTTTTTTACTTTAAATAAATGATACATTATTTTTCAACAAGGTTTTGTGATATTAGACCTTTTTCCGCAGAAGATTTTGGAAAACACTTAGGAATAAGGACGTATAATGTGAGGCAGTTGTATTTATAGAGGGGGACACATTTCTACAATATATAGCTGTAAAGAATATATGTCATTCTAATTTATGAATCTAATGTATCTCTTTATTTTATTAAGAAGGGTTTTTTATGCCTTAAATCTTACACTTCTTACCTGTTTGGGTCTGCCCTGAAGAGCAGTGGTTCAAATTAGCCTGTCAGAGACCTCTCTCAAGGAGCATGTTGCAGAATATTGCCACTGATTGGTTACTATGAGAGAACCACTGTACTAAGTATAATGCCTGCTAAGGGGAGAAACCAATTAAGAAATATTTGTAAGAGTTTAGACAGAAAAGGAAGCTTTTAAGCACTTCTTAAGAAATAAAGTACACAAAAATAAAGAGAAACCATGTTCAATCACTCAGTTGTGTCCGATTCTATGTGACTCTATGGACATCAGCACACCAGGCACATCTACCGTCCATAAGTTTATCTTACTACTTCCTTCTCCAGTGGACTATGATTTGTCTAAACTCTCTGCTATGACCTACCCATCTTGGATGACCCTACATGGTGTAGCTCACAGCTTCATTGAAGTACCCAAGCCCCTTCACCATACATATATTATATTCCTAAACTAAAAAAGTAGAGGTGCTCATATGAGAACGAACAATACCTAGGAGGTTTGTTCTATAGACCTGGTTACCTACTCAGAGGGCAGCCTCTTTTAGCTCACAGGCGAGGCCCACAGGGGCAGAAACGTACATCTGGGGTTTGCTGTTTCTCCTGTACAAGGTAGTATTGTATGGTATTTTGGGTCTGGATCACTCTATTGGGTGAGACTAGACTCATATACTACAGGATATTTCTCCCTGTTCAGGGCACAAGTGAGATAGGAGGCTGCTCTCAGAGTAGGTAACCAGACCTAGAGACCAAACCTACTTAGGTATTCATTCTCAGATGAGCACCTCTACTCTTTCGGTTTATATTATTTTCCTATTAAAATCCAAAAACCTTTGTTGTCCCCTTAACACTATGAGGGAGGGTCACTGAGCCATTACGTTGATCAAGACAGGCTTTGATGGTCTCTAAAACCTATATCCCAGCCCCACTCTTCACACTATTCTTGGTATCTATTTTGGAAACAGCAATATGTAAGTTGGTGAAGATGTCCATTGATACATTCAACATATGTACATGCAAACAGAAAAATGGTCACTTTGACTCACTTCCGTACCTATACCAAGGAATTAGTCAAGTGAAACAATAATTAATATGACAATAAACATTAATGGGCTAACCTGGCCTTGCAGAACTTCAGTTCCTGAGGGACGATATCATAAAATCGAGACAATTTCTGAATATTTTGGGCAGTTACTAGGTTATTACATGAGCAAGTTTTCCCCACATATTTAATATAGGCATGGACATCAGAACCACTGTGATGCTCAGTAAACATCGCTCCTCATCATAACCTATGTGATAGCTTAGCTTATTCTTGTTTGAGAGTTTGATCAATCAGTAAAGAAGCTACAGACAATGTTATGTTTTATATAAATGTGACTTAATTAAATGTAGCTTCCTCTATGTAATTGTTATATAAAATGTACAGTTTACTTACCTCTAAGAAGCCCCACGCGTAAAAGCTTCTCACTTTATGGAAATGAAAGTGTAATGATAATACCCTTCCCCTTCTTCCTGTTCTCTCTCAATTAGGGTGAAATGTTTCACAGCTGTGACCTAACACAACTCCCACAGGGCATGGTTTGTAAACTACCAGTGTCTCGTGCTGCTACAAGCAGGCCTCCTGTGATCTGCTTGCAGGAACTTAAAACTATTATTATAAAGTCCCTCCCCTGAGGATGTGGCGTTAGGTCACCACTTTGAAACATGACACCTATATAATATAGAATAAGAAGAAAAGGGGGAGGTCCCAGAAGGAGAAGAAAAGGAGGAGGTCCCAGAAGTAGAAGAAAAGGGGGAGGGCCCAGAAGGTGTGAATTTGTTACTCTCGGGACTTCTTAAAAGTAAGTGCAGAGTCAATTTTGTAAGACAATTACATTCAGGAGGAAAACATTAATTGATTAAGTGATGTAGTTAAAACATTAATAAAGTATGTTTGATAATGGGAAAAATTATTATAAAAAGTAAAAAAACCCTTTAACTTACTAACAAGTTAATGCAGCTGCCTTGTTTGAGTTAGTTGTTAGCTACTTTCTCAACAGGGTAGGGGCGTAGGAACTGGGGGGATGGGGACAAATCCCCCCTAGATTATATGAACAGGAGACACAAAAAATAGCAAAATTAAACTTAATTATGCAATAACATATTTGGCCACTAGCATTATTGAGCACCATGGAGCACTATGTTTCTCCCTTTGATCCATAATTTATATTATATTATATATATATATATATATATATATAAATATATATATATATATATATATATATATATATATATATATATATATATAGTAAAATCCCAGTTATCCTGCACCTAACCATCTGGGACTCTCAAGCAACCAGCACCTGTCTTAACTCCCCATTTTCAAAAAACTCCTGCTAAACCGGCATAACCAGCACTATCCAGCACTATTTGGCAATTCGAGACTGCACAAAAAAAAAACTAACTTTTTTCCTATTTGTTTTTTCTGGGCTAATGTGGCCCAGTTTAGGTGCTAATGCCATTTTAAATGCATTTCAAGGGGTTTTGAGGGATTTAAGGGTTGTTTCCGGATTTACAACACAAAAATACGAGACGCGTTATGACCCATTACGACCTCGCAAAAATACAACCTTAGCGCTCGAAACACGCAACCCGAAAAACATTAGAAACACAATAAATACACACAACAAACACAGAAAAAGCTTACCCACAGCAAGGGGGGCACCCAGGACCTCTGCAAGTGAACTTACACCTCCATTTAAGTCCAAATTACAGAGTTTAGACACCCGAAAATCACCTAAGCGAGAGAACAAATGTCCGCCGAACAAAACGAGGCGAAAGAACCCTAAACACGCAAAACACCACCAAACACTTACGGATTTTCCGAAAAAGTCGGACGACACCCGAAAACAAGGACGAAAAATCAGCCACAGCCGCATACTACACATTAGGCGCCATTTTAGAACACTAACTTATACAATCCGAAAGAACACAGCTACGCTAACGGGTTTGCCTTGCGCACGCACACTATTTACACTACACACTGCACACATTCATTACACTTACACAGCAGCTCCACAGCACTGATGCTGCAGCAACATGAAAACAGATTGCCAGCTCTTCAACACAATGCTGCATATATTACTTCACAATAGGTAAACTATATTATTTTTTTATTTTATTAATTATTCATTGCCATACCAAAAACAAACAACGCTGCTCATAGCACACAAACAACCAAGAGCCTCGCAATCAGCGCCAAACAACATTATCTGCCTTACAATCTTATTGCCATCATTTATGGACGGCCAAGTCGCTAGTAATTTATATTTATAATGTTTAATTATATTGGGGACTGGTGGGTTGGACCCAGCAGCATTAAGAATTTAAACAAAGACATAAAAAAAAAGGGCCCCAGTGCATTGACAGTAGATCCACCCCTACTGCCTTTCCTGTCAGCAGAGTTCAATGTACCACTCAGTGCCATAGTTTTTGTCTCTTTATACTGTATCCCCCCAGTCCTACGCCCATGCGACATGTAGACATACATCCATATGTTGCTATTGAGAATACCATACTTCTAAATATGCAGACATTTGTTGATAATATAATATCTTTACTTTTTAATAGCTTTTCGTGTCTTACCATTGTAAGCTTCTTTCTCAACAGGGATATACAAATGTATGGTATGAAACATTTTATTAAATTCAGCTATCTTCATTCAAGATTGGGAACTGACTCAAAAAAATAATGGTGGCTCTGGTTACAGCAAAGTGGCATCTATTATTTAATAAACTAAATGTAGTGATTTTAATTGCAATTGCCTGTATTCAGGAGTATAAACAAAGTTCTGATGGCACATATGAAATAAAAAAAACTATTTGGTATCTGCCTAAAAGCTTGGCTTATTTAGTCCTCAACAAAGCCTTAGGCTTATCCAAGACCTTCATAAGTTCCTGTATTGTGTTTGACAATGCCACATGAACTGGTAGCTGTTCAATTAATCTCCCACACTTTCCAAAACGTTGTACCCTATATTACCCCAATGTCTTCCACCTTTAAACTTCAAATCATGACCTCTTATTTTTGAATTCCATTTTTTTCTGGAAGGAACTTCTGTCCTGAACTTTGTTAGATCGTTTAATGTGTTGAATGTTTCTAGAAATCAGACTACAGTGATCCTTTGATTTTATGGGTCAGCCATAATGATTTGATTTTATTGCTTGGCCATAAAAGACAACATTAAATAGAGTTTATATTGCACATATCCTCTGCCCTTTGAGATTATTACGTACCTTATAAAAAACATGAATTCTTTGGCTATTGGTTCAGAGATTACTTTTCAGAGAGAGAACTCACACAAATGTATTCATCTCTGAATATGAAGGCTCATTTGAAATCTCCTTCAGCATTAAATCCAGATGCAATGCAATTTTCTTAGTAAGGATTATTTTGGTGAATTAGATTTACATGTCTCCTCGAGTAATCCTATCTTACCTGCCATGAGGAAAATGGATTGACTTGGGTTAATCACGCAAAATAATTTATACATCTGTACTAGGCACATCTCCAAATAAAAAAAAAATATATAGAATTTAGAAAATGTGATCAGCAAATGGGTCTGAAATTGTTTACTTGGATGTAAACATTAGAACTAAAATGTTGCTTATAAAAAATGTCTCAGAGAATCATTGAAAGTATGATGAACTTGGAAATAGAAATGTCTGGGCAAAATGGTAAAACATTCCAATAAAATAAATTATATCAAAGTATATGTAAATACTCAAAAAAGTTAAACATCTTGAACAAAATAAATTATATCAAAGTACAAATGGATTTTCCATTTGCTACATAGAAAAATATTTTTGATTGATATTTTCAGATAAATTTACCAAATCATAGTTAGGTGCATTTTCTTATGTCTAATAAGTAATGGAAAATTACCTTCTACTCAATAATCCATGGAAATCCATGATTATTGGGTTGAGATTAGTGATGTCGCGAACATCAAATTTTCTGGTCGCGAACCGCGGACGCGAATTCCATCAAATGTTTGCGAACGGACGAACATCGGCAAACCGCTATAGACTACAATGGGCAGGCGAATTTCAAAACCCACAGGGACTCTTTCTGGCCACAATAGTGATGGGAAAGTGGTTTCAAGGGGACTAACACCTGGACTGTGGCATGCCGGAGGGGGATCCATGGCAAATCTCCCACGGAAAATTACATAGTTGATGCAGAGTCTTGTTTTAAGCCATAAAGGGAATAAATCACCTAACATTCCTAAATTGTTTGGAATAACATGCTTTAAAACATCAGGTAGTGTAAGGGTTACACCCGCTTCACAGTAACAGACTAATCTACCCGTTTAATGCACCGCAAACAACCGCAAACAGTCCCTTTGCACAACCGCAAACTCCCCATTTGCACAATGTTGGATACCAAGCTAGCCATGTCCCGTTCCTTGTCCTAACTAATGTCATTAAAGGTCTCTTCCTCCACCCAGCCACCAAGGGTCCCCGAAAGGTCACAACAAGCCCCCTGGGACGCCTGCTGTGTTTGGTCTTCCACCTCCTCAAAGCCACCTTCCTCCTCTGACTCCTCTTCTTCAGACTCCTCTCTCTGCGTTGCCTCTGTCTGCGTTGTTATAAGGTGTGTACTGTTAAGTAGTACTTCCTATCGGTTTAATCCCTGTTACATCCACTATTAGGGGACGTGTATATGGCATGGATTTTTGGAACAGGGAGATGGAAAAAGATGCTTGGCCGGACCTCCTACTTCGAATTTGGGGCACTGCACGTGCAATCTAAGGTGCCACCAGATAGGAGTGGTGTATTAAGTTGTACTACTCATTCCTATCAGTTTAATACCTGTTATGTTACCTATCAGGGGACGTGTATATGGCATGGATGTTTGGAACAGGGAGATGGAAAAAGATGCTTAGTCGGAACTCCTAATTCTAATTTGGGGCACTGCACGTGCAATCTAAGGTGCCACCAGATAAGAGTGGTGTATTAAGTTGTACTACTCATTCCTATCAGTTTAATACCTGTTACGTTACCTATCAGGGGACGTGTATATGGCATGGATTTTTGGAACAGGGAGATGGAAAAAGATGCTTGGTCGGACCTCCTACTTCGAATTTGGGGCACTGCACGTGCAATCTAAGGTGCCACCAGATAGGAGTGGTGTATTAAGTTGTACTACTCATTCCTATCAGTTTAATACCTGTTCCGTCACCTATCTTTCCTCCCAATAGCACATTCTATATGTCATCAACTGGCCTATGTGTATTTAGAGAACCACACTTTTAGGCCTTTAACCTGGGACAAGGTGGCTTGGCTATCAGAATTGCCTCAGAGCCTTAAAAACTTGCCAAACCCCCTAATCAGACACTCACTATCATACTGGAAATGGTCTAAGAAACACACAGGTTTGTTCCCTGGATCCACCCAAATTACCCCAATTCTTGACCACCCTCAGGCCCCGAAACACATGAGCACAACATCACAACACTGGTGGAGGTCAAGGAAACTAGATAGACTGGGAGACTGGTTAGTAAAGGGCCAGATGCTCACCTATGAGGAACTGAGGTACAAGCATGAGCTACCGCTGTCAGAACATTACAATTACTGTAGGCTGAGGCATTTCACACACTCCCCGACCCAGAAACAGGGGACACCGGTCTTAAATTTGTTCTCCAAAATTTGTAAAGATAAACCTCTATCAAGGAGGATCATTGGGTCGCTTTACAAATATAAAACATTTGTTACTGGTTGAAGCGACACTGGGGGAAGGACCGGAGTGGGGGAGCCCTGGAGACCCTTCAGAAGCAACCGGCGGCAAAATCATCCCAGGAAAGGAGAGGTCGCTCACTGAAGCCTGCCTTAGGGTAACCCAAGGGTGATTGCCCAGGTTAGATATTGTAAATAATAAGCTAATACTGCTGGAGGGATGATAGGTAATAGGACTTTGGTGTTCCCTGTAGATATACTCTTTACTATTGTCTGTTTTACCATGTTTTAGGTATCTCTTAAATTGCAATCACAGTACAAAATAAGAAAAATGATTAACCTAAAAAGTAAAAATAAGAAGGAATAACCAGCTAACTTTCACAAAATGTCTTTATTGTTAATATGTATTTTTGCACAACTGTTATGCAAGACTGTTCAAAAATGCTTTATTTTTCATTACATGCTGTACGCCTTCTGACAATAAAATAATTTAAATGCAAAAATTAGGTATTGTTGCAGCGACCAGAAAAATTGATGTTAGTTTGTGGACCATTATTAGCTCAAGGCAGCTCATCTATCAGGCCCTTTTTAATCGAATGTATCGCCCACTGTCAGTCCCTTCGGGATCCATCCCTCATTCATCTTAATAAAGGTGAGGTAATCTAGACTTTTTTGACCTAGGCGACTTCTCTTACAGTGACAAAACCTCCTGCTGCACTGAAGGTCCTTTCTGGCAGGACACTTGAAGCGGGGCAGGACAGAAGTTCTATGGCAAATTGGGATAGCTCAGGCCACAGGGCAAGCTTGCACACCCAGTAGTCAAGGGGTCCATCGCTCCTCATAGTGTCGATATCTGTAGTTATGGCGAGGTAGTCTGTTACCTGACGGTCAAATCGTTCTCTGAGGGTGGACCCCAAAGGGCTGTGGCGATGCAAAGGACTTAAAAAGCTCCGCATGTCCTCCATCAACAACACGTCTGTAAAGCGTCCTCTCCTTGCCGGCGTGGTCGTGGGAGGAGGAGGATTATGTTCACCTCTTCCGCAGTTAGATTGCCTTTGTGCTGTGACATCACCCTTAAACGCTGTGTAAAGCATACTTTTTAATTTATTTTGGTAGTGCTGCATCCTTTCCGACTTCTGGTAATTCGGTAACATTTCAGGCACTTTCTGCTTATACCGGGGATCTAGTAGCGTGGACACCCAGTACAGGTTGTTCTCGTTCATCCTTTTTATACGAGGGTCCCTCAACAGGCACACCAGCATGAAAGACCCCATTTGCACAAGGTTGGATGCCGAGCTAGTCATGTCCCATTCCTCAACCTCAGTGATCTCACTGAAGGTATGTTCTTCCCCCAGCCACGTACAACACCACTGGTACCAGATAGGTGACAACGAGCACCCTGGGATGCCTGTTGTGGTTGGTCTTCCTCCTCCTCCTCAAAGCCACATTCCTCCTCTGACTCCTCTTCCTCACAATCCTCTTCCAGCGTTGCCGCAGGTCCAGCAAGCGATGCTGATAAGGCTGTTTCTGGCGGTGATGGTGACCACAACTCCTCTTCCTCTTCAAGCTCATCTACGGCCTGATCCAGCACTCTTCGCAGGGCACGCTCCAGGAAGAAAACCATTGGTATAATGTCGCTGATCAGGTTTGTCACCTCCTCAAAAGAACGAATAAGCCTACAGGCATTGCGCATGAGCGTCCAGTAACGTGGCAAAAAAATCCCCAGCTCCGCAGAGGCTGTCCTAGCACCCCGGTCATTCAAATACTCGTTAACGGGCTTTTCTTGTTGGAGCAGGCGGTCAAACATTAGGAGTGTTGAATTCCAACGTGTCGGGCTGTCTAAAATCAAGCGCCTCGCTGGCATGTTGTTTCGCCACTGGCTATCTGTAAAGTGCGCCATGGCCGTGTAGGAATGCCTGAAATGGGAAAACATTCTTGGACTGCTTCAGGATGTCCTGGAAGCCTGGGTGCTTATGCACAAAGCGTTGTACAATCAGATTACACACATGTGCCATGCACGGCACATGTGTCAACTTGCCCAAATTCAATACCGCCAACAAATTTCTTCCGTTGTCACGTACCACTTTGCCGATCTCCAGTTGGTGCAGAGTCAGCCACTGATCCACCTGTGTCAGGGCGGACAGGAGTGCTGGTCCGGTGTGACTCTCTGCTTTCAGGGAAGTCAACCCCAAGACGGCGTGACACTGCCGTATCCGGGATGGGGAATAGTACCTGTGGAGCTGGGGGGGTGCCGTTGATGTGGAGCAAGACATAGCAGCAGCAGAAGAGGACTCAGCCGAGGAGGTTATGGAAGAGGATGGAGAAGTAGGTGTAGTGAGGTGGCAGCAGGCCTGCCTGCAAGTCGTGGCAGTGTCACCAACTCCTCTGAAGAGCCACGTATTCCATGCATGGCAGCCGTCACCAGGTTTACCCAATGCACAGTGTAGGTGATATACCTGCCCTGACCATGCTTTGCAGACCAGGTCTCCATGGTCAGATGGACCCTTGCTCCAACACTGTGTGCCAGAGATGCCATTACTTCCTTTTGCACAATCGAGTACAGGTTGGGGATTGCCTTTTGTGCAAAGAAATTTCGGCCGGGTACCTTCCACTGTGGTGTCCCAATAGCTACACATTTTTTGAACGCCTTAGACTCCACCAGCTTGTATGGTAAAAGCTGGTGGGCTAAGAGTTCAGACAAGCCAGCTGTCAGTTGTCGGGCAAGGGGGTGACTTTGTGACATTGGCTTCTTACGCTCAAACATGTCCTTGACAGACACCTGACTGTGGGCAGATGAGCAGGGACTGCTCAGGGCGAGACACAGAGTGGAGGATGGTTGAGAGGGGGCAAGCAGGGCAGCTGTGGTTGACGTGGCTGAAGATGCTGGACCAGGAGGAGGATGGCGGCTTTGACTTTGTGTGCTGCTTGTACTTATTTGTTGATTCCATAGGCGTTTGTGATGTGACATCATGTGCCTTCGCAAAGAAGTTGTACCTAGGTGGGTGTTGGACTTCCCACGACTCAGTTTCTTTTCGCACAGGTTGCAAATTGCATCACTGTTGTCACAGGCAGACACACGAAAAAATTGCCACACTGCTGAGCTCTGCAATTACGGCATTCTGGTGGTGGCAAAAGCATGCGTTGACTGGCGTGCTGTCTGGCTGACCCCGGGTGCCGATGCATGCTGTCTGACTGTGCCACTAGCTACTTTCGATGACCTCCCGCTGCATCCAACTCATCTCCTCCTCCTCTATGTCTCCCCATCTGAACTTTCCTCCTGTTCTTCTTCTCTTATAGCCGGCACCCATGTGACATCCATGGACGCATCGTCATCATCAGCCGCTTCACTTGTATCTGACAACTCAACAAAGGAAGCAGCACCGGGTACAATATCATCATCATCATCAGACCGTACGTCCATGTGTGTAATGCTGCCTGACTGGGACATATCCCTGTTATCTACATCCTCTGGCACTAATGTTTGTGCATCACTCATTTCTTCCAACTGATGTGTAAATAACTCTGCTGATGGATCAAGTGAAGCAGCTGTGTTGCTAGTGTTGGTGGTGGCGGCAGGCGGGCAAGTGGTAACTGGAGAGGTGCCCGAAGCTAAGCTGGAGGAGGATGGTGCGTCTAGGTTCCGAGCGGAAGCTGTAGAAGATTGGGTGTCCTGTGTTAGCCAGTCAACCATGTCCTCAGATGCGTGCAAGCTACTGTGACACCAGATATGAGTGTCACTGCGCACTGGCAAAAGTTGGCAGACTAGATGCAATAGGCCTCACACACACGCCTTTAGGCAGGCAACTGATATTCAATCGATTACAGTAAAAAAAGGGTTGTTTTATTGCACTGCACACTACGGTTGCACTAGATATGAGTGTCACTGTGCACTGGCAAAAGTTGGCAGACTAGATGCAATAGGCCTCACACACACGCCTTTAGGCAGGCTACTGATATTAAATTGATTACAGTAAAAAAAGGGTTGTTTTATTTCACTGCATACTACGGTGACACCAGATATGAGTGTCACTGCGCACTGGCAAAAGTTGGCAGACTAGATGCAATAGGCCTCACACACACGCCTTTAGGCAGGCAACTGATATTCAATCGATTACAGTAAAAAAAGGGTTGTTTTATTTCACTGCACACTACGGTGGCACTAGATATGAGTGTCACTGCGCACTGGCAAAAGTTGCCAGACTAGATGCAATAGGCCTCACACACACGCCTTTAGGCAGGCAACTGATATTCAATCGATTACAGTAAAAAAAGGGTTGTTTTATTGCACTGCACACTACGGTTGCACTAGATATGAGTGTCACTGTGCACTGGCAAAAGTTGGCAGACTAGATGCAATAGGCCTCACACACACGCCTTTAGGCAGGCAACTGATATTCAATCGATTACAGTAAAAAAGGGTTGTTTTATTTCACTGCACACTACGGTTGCACTAGATATGAGTGTCACTGCGCACTGGCAAAAGTTGGCAGACTAGATGCAATAGGCCTCACACTCACGCCTTTAGGCAGGCAACTGATATTCAATCGATTACAGTAAAAAAAGGGTTGTTTTATTTCACTGCACACTACGGTTGCACTAGATATGAGTGTCACTGCGCACTGGCAAAAGTTGGCAGACTAGATGCAATAGGCCTCACATACACGCCTTTAGGCAGGCAACTGATATTCAATCGATTACAGTAAAAAAAAGGGTTGTTTTATTTCACTGCACACTACGGTTGTACTAGATATGAGTGTCACTGCGCACTGGCAAAAGTAGGCAGACTAGATGCAATAGGCCTCACACACACGCCTTTAGGCAGGCAACTGATATTCAATCGATTACAGTAAAAAAAGGGTTGTTTTATTTCACTGCACACTACGGTTGCACTAGATATGAGTGTCACTGCGCACTGGCAAAAGTTGGCAGACGAGATGCAATAGGCCTCACATACACGCCTTTAGGCAGGCAACTGATATTCAATCGATTACAGTAAAAAAAGGGTTGTTTTATTGCACTGCACACTACGGTTGCACTAGATATGAGTGTCACTGTGCACTGGCAAAAGTTGGCAGACTAGATGCAATAGGCCTCACACACACGCCTTTAGGCAGGCTACTGATATTAAATTGATTACAGTAAAAAAAGGGTTGTTTTATTTCACTGCATACTACGGTGACACCAGATATGAGTGTCACTGCGCACTGGCAAAAGTTGGCAGACTAGATGCAATAGGCCTCACACACACGCCTTTAGGCAGGCAACTGATATTCAATCGATTACAGTAAAAAAAGGGTTGTTTTATTTCACTGCACACTACGGTGGCACTAGATATGAGTGTCACTGCGCACTGGCAAAAGTTGGCAGACTAGATGCAATAGGCCTCACACACACGCCTTTAGGCAGGCAACTGATATTCAATCGATTACAGTAAAAAAAGGGTTGTTTTATTGCACTGCACACTACGGTTGCACTAGATATGAGTGTCACTGTGCACTGGCAAAAGTTGGCAGACTAGATGCAATAGGCCTCACACACACGCCTTTAGGCAGGCAACTGATATTCAATCGATTACAGTAAAAAAGGGTTGTTTTATTTCACTGCACACTACGGTTGCACTAGATATGAGTGTCACTGCGCACTGGCAAAAGTTGGCAGACTAGATGCAATAGGCCTCACACACACGCCTTTAGGCAGGCAACTGATATTCAATCGATTACAGTAAAAAAAGGGTTGTTTTATTTCACTGCACACTACGGTTGCACTAGATATGAGTGTCACTGCGCACTGGCAAAAGTTGGCAGACTAGATGCAATAGGCCCTTACACACACGCCTTTAGGCAGGCAACTGATATTCAATCGATTACAGTAAAAAAAAGGTTTGATTTATTTCACTGCACACTACGGTTGTACTAGATATGAGTGTCACTGCGCACTGGCAAAAGTTGGCAGACTAGATGCAATAGGCCTCACACACACGCCTTTAGGCAGGCAACTGATATTCAATCGATTACAGTAAAAAAAGGGTTGTTTTATTTCACTGCACACTACGGTTGCACTAGATATGAGTGTCACTGCGCACTGGCAAAAGTTGGCAGACTAGATGCAATAGGCTTCACACACACGCCTTTAGGCAGGCAACTGATATTCAATCGATTACAGTAAAAAAAAGGGTTGTTTTATTTCACTGCACACTACGGTTGCACTAGATATGAGTATCACTGCGCACTGGCAAAAGTTGGCAGACTAGATGCAATAGGCCTCACACACACGCCTTTAGGCAGGCAACTGATGTTCAATCGATTACAGTAAAAAAAGGGTTGTTTTATTTCACTGCACACTACGGTTGCACTAGATATGAGTGTCACTGCGCACTGGCAAAAGTTGGCAGACTAGATGCAATAGGCTTCACACACACGCCTTTAGGCAGGCAACTGATATTCAATCGATTACAGTAAAAAAAGGTTTTTTTTATTTCACTGTACACTACTGTGACACCAGATATGAGTGTCACAGTGCACTGGCAAAAGTTGGTAGACTAGATGCAATAGGCCTCACACACATGCTAGCAGGCAGGCATATGCAATTAGATTACACAGAAAAAAATAATAAAATAAAATAAAAAGGGTTTTTTGGGTTGCTGTCCTTGCAGCAGATATCAAAGGAGTCCTTCAGGTGTGTAGTTAAAGCTAAATACACAGCCTGGCTATCTATTTCCCTATTAAATCAACAGCAGGTAGAATATATCTCCTCTCTCAACGAATGCAGCTACAGAATGGTTCTAAAATGGAGGCTGTCATACAGATGGAAGGCTCTGGAAGGGAGTGTATGCTGCTGATTGGCTGGAATGTGTCTGCTGACTGTAAGGTGCAGGGTCAAAGTTTCCTCAATGATAAAGAATAGGGGGCGGACTGAAAAGCACATATGTTCGCCGTTCGTTGCGAACATGCGAAAATCGCTGCGAATAGTTCTCCGGTGAACTGTACGGGACATCACTAGTTGAGATTTGTAAATGTTGAAACACAGTGGAGTATACATAAGTGTTAATAAAAGTGGGTACAAAACTGGAGTTAAACACAGCAATACAGTAAAGCTGTAGACATGTTACGGACAATAGGACTGCTAAGCGCTGAACAGGGTCATTTTAACATAGGGTAAATAGGGATAGGGGAACTCATGGAAAAAAATACACAAAAGCCAATGAAAATTCTAAATTTTTGTATGAAGTTTTAAGAAACAGCAAACATAACAACAACACAATCTGAACCGTTTAAAAAGAAAAACTAAATTTAAAGAAACAGCAAACTAAACAGTACACTTTAAATGACAGGTGTGGAAGCTTCAGGGTCATCCTGCATTCTTTAGAAACAAACTCATCCAAAGCTGCATCTCACATTTATACTCCTTCCACTGTCCGGATCATTGGCTACAAATTAATCCAGAATATCATGGATGGACCGCAAACGCTTGGTGAGGAATTGGTGGAAAGTTGTTTTGGTTACTTAGTGTGAGAATCACTGCTTTCCTGGTCTTCCTGAATTTTCTGTTCTGCCAGTTGTTGGAGGTCCTCATTTGTAATGCCTGAAGCTTGCACCGACTCCTTAATGTCCTGGGTGTTTGCATCTCCTAGTCCAGTCGTATTGACCAGGTCTACAATCTTGTCAATGATGGGCTGTTCTGGTTCCACATCTGCACAAAGCTCTGGCCATATCTTCCTCCACACTAATTTCATACTTTTTCCAAAAATCCATCATGGATTCTTTGTCTTTGCTCTCTGTTTTGTCAATGAGCTGGTGGAATGTGCAGGGAAGATAAAATTGCCTTGAATGTTGCATTGACCCCTGATATATTGGCTGGATGCATGCAGTAGTGTTGAGAGGCAAATAAACTACTTCTGCTGGGATGCAGCAAACAATCTCAGACAAGTTGGTTGGGTGGCTTGGATTGTTATCAATTATCAGGAGCGATTTGGCCTCAATTTCTTTACTCCTGCAGTAGCATTGCACGGATAAACAGAAATGTTCACTGAACCATGGGGACAGGCAATGTGGATTTTGGAATACCCTTCATGGCTCTAGCTGTTTTTGAATGGTACACCAGCAATGGTTTGATCTTGAAATCTTTGACTGTTTTGAACCCTGGTGCTTGCTTCTGCTCACATGATATGAAGGTGCATCTTGGCATTTGCATCTAGAACAGTCCAGTCTCATCAAAATTGAATACTAGTTATGGTGGATAATTGGCTCTTCCTACAATCTCTTTTAAAGTAGCTTGAAAGGCTGCAACAGCTTTGGTGTCAGCGCTCGCTGCTTCTCCTGTGATTTTGATTTTATACAAATTGTTTCTTTTCTTGAAGAGGTTGAACCAACCCCTTCTGGCTGTAAAGCTTTTGGTCACATCTGGTGTTTGGCTTTGTATATGACCATAGACGCTTCTGCCCTTCTCCATGATTATGGCCTTGCTGAGTGGCATGTTGTGCCCTGTCCATCACAGATTCACACGGAAAGCCGCTTCTCCATTTCCTCCAGGGCGCAGTATCTGGATCGGGTAATCTTCTTGACAGAAAATGTAGTACTGGTGGTTGCTGGAGATTTGATCCTTATTTTTAAGGATAGTGCGTATTTTGTAAGTTGGCAAATTTAAATCTGCTTCAATGTCCACTTGCCTTTCTCCTTTTTCCAAGTGATCCAGTACTTGCCTCTTCACATCTAGAGATAAAACGGGATCCCACCAAGAAAAAACAGAGTTATAGTGGGACACAGTGTTAAACAAGGATCAACAGATATAGAATTATTGCAGGGTTTAGTGCAAAGGGGAGAATTATAGGAAAAGGAGTGGTATAGCGAATCAGCACTATAAGGGGAAGCGTTCAGCAGGGTATACCTGTATCCTCATTTCCTCTATGGTAAAAGTTATTTATCAAAGAGAGTTGCAACTTATTCCAACTTGATACATAGTTCCCCACAAAAGACATAGGGAGTTGAGATATGTTATGTTTTAACTTTGCTTAAATCTATATAAATATACAACAATACGATCCAAATCAATGGTACATGCTTCCATTTATAATATGTGCCCATTATTTTGTCATAGCTTTTAAATACAAAGCACATGAGTTAGCTAACCTACTAGCAGACAGCACTGTTTCGTCCATGAGTTAATCATTGTGATGTTGATTGCTTTCTCATACAATGAATCTGGTTTCAATGTTACTTGACAGAAATCTTACGGTTGTTAAAAGAGTAAAAATAGTCCAGCATCATACATACAGAGCTTAGTTAAAAACAATACACTTTTGTCTTCACATATATGTCTAAAACAAATCAGAAACCTAGCTTCTATTGCAAATTCCTAGGAATATAATGTTTCCACTGCAATTCACACAAGTGACACGCAATCTGTTTCACTTGAGGGACTCATATGTGACACTTGAGTTCTTTAAAGGACCTAACCGTGCTTTAAACCTTTTTTATTTAATCCAACGTTAACAGTGAAATCATTGTTGGAATGGAGTGAGTTAGTATTAGAGGATTAGAGGTATAGATAATCAATAGAAATATTAAGGAGTAAAATTTTGTAGTTTTAGAAATATATAATGGACTGTGAATTGTTGAAGCGCTCTGTTCTAAAGAACAGGTTGGGGCTAAATACCATATGGTGGGCTTTTTATAGCCCTTCTACTTCCTGTATATGATGTCACTCCCGGTGTATGATGTCACTTCCGGTGTATAATGTCACTTCCAGTAGGTCCTTAAAGATGTGTCATAAAGGTCCTTGTTGGTAAATGTACAAACATTGTGCATATGAATGTCTCCACTCCTAGGTAAAGAATGTATAACTGCATAACAATAAATAGCATGATGAAAAATTATAGATCCAATAAAAACATAAATTGGAATGATGAGTAATTATAAATTCAATTAAGGCACACTGGGAACTCACTGGAGCTGGGGGATGTGATGGGGCAATTCACTGGGGCTGGGAGAGGTCACAGTGGAAATTCACTGGGGCTGAGGGAGCAAACAGATGCAATTCACTGGGTCTGTGGGAGATGTATTACCTAGGATGTTATGTAGATAAAACAATCAGTAAATGAAGGGACACAGACCTTGTTCTGGGTATTACAGAAATCTAAATGAAAGCTGCAGCTCATTGCACAGACCAAAAAGATACAATGTATTATGTATGCTAATTTTCCCTGGGATTTTCAGGGGGTGTCAACATTGATAGAAAACAGTTTGCAAATGCAAGAAATTTAGCAAACTTTAGGGTAACTGTTTACATTTTTATTTTTATATTTTTTCATGCAAACACGTTTTTTCATACACTACCAATTCTCATCTATCAGATGCACGCATAATCAAGCTCACTTGCATTTACCTTTAACATAGCTAGCAGGATTCACTTTGGCCTTACACATGGTGTAAACTGCAATATAGGGAATTGACATTGGGCCCTTGTTTTTTAGATTATTCTACCCCACAATTCATGATGGCAAGTCTGGACAAGTTATTAAAATGTAAAGATATTAAACTATCAACAAAGATTTATATAGTTAGAACTATGGTATTCCCAGAAGTAGCGTATGTTACTTGGCCATATAGAAGGCTAAGTACCCTAAAATTGATGCCTTTAACTTGTGGTGTTGGAGAAAATTGTTTAGAGTTCCTTGGACTGCAAGAAGAACCAGTCAATCAATACTACAGGAAATTAAGACAAACTGTTCACTGGAAGGATTGATCATAAGGCTAAAACCATGTTACCTTCTTCTTGGTCATATCATGAGAAGACTGAATTCCCTAGAGAAGAATCTGATACTGGGAAAGATTGAAGGCACAAGAAGAATGTGACATCAGAGACTGAGATGTATAGATCAGATCATGGAAGCAATAAGCATAAACATGAGGGAGCTTGGAGGTCAGTAGCTAACATATGTGCCTGGCGTGCTGCAGTCCATAGGGTCACAGAGAGTCGTACATGACTGAAGAACAACACTCTACAATTGCTGAAGTTTACAAAATAAAGTGTATAAATGTACCAAGTTGACCTTTAACAAAACTACTCTGGTCCAAACTTGATGTATGGATTCAGACATAAATACTACTGGATTCTAAGGATATTCAGAGAAGTGTATTTTGTTTACTTTCCACAGCTAGGAAATTATTATTCTAAAAACAAAGATTGAAACTAAATTATGGTAATTGAAGTCACGCTGAGGCAAAGCTTCACACCAATTATTTCTTCAAGTCTTACAAAAGTTTATGATTTATCGTCTTGTATGGCTTATCTTAGAAGATTTTTATTGTTTTACAGAAGGATCCAATCATGCCCTTCTGACCTTATACATCAAAAATTTTTCATGAATTTATTTTTTTATCTCTTTCTATATAATGATTCAGACATATGAGTAAAAGATAAAATAGGCATGCTCTTCAATTGAGCAGAAGGTCATCAAAACATTCAAGATGGAACCGTAAGTATACAAATGCTTCTATGGTTATGGCTTACACGGGTGCTAATGTTAGGTTGTTACATACTTCACAAACATGTGATGTTGTTCCAAAACTACCATGGCGCTTTATGGCTAACCACATAAAAGAGATTTAGGACCAAGGTAAGTAAGAGTAACACAAGAGACAAGATAGATCAGACAAGATCAGAGAAAGCAGATATGACAAGTCAAGGAATTCCAGCCCATATCAATCCAATTGTAGAAGAGTATATTGTACATGACTATTGGAGTAAATATGAGTAGGCCCAAAGATAGCCATATTGGCTACTGCTATATTGTTTACTGAATAAATTAAGATTTAGTCAACAAAAACCTTCTTGTTCTCTCTCATGTACAATGCCATGTTTTACAACTGCGATCTAAAGAGCGGTGGGCCAGTTCGGTCCTGGACGGCCACATACATGCCTGGATTTTATGAAGGTAAGTCAGAAAGGATATCTTCAAATTAAGGCTTGTGTGTGGCTTTCCAGGACCAAACTTGCCCACCCCTGATCTAAAGCCACACCTACATGCAGCAAAATAAGAGTATGGTAGTATGAAGCTCCTCCTCTGTGGGTCAGGCCTTACATTACAGCTGTGAAACATGGCACTCAAAACACACATTCAGACACAATATCAATATGGATGTCGTTGAGAAGCACGTACCTTCAATAAAAATATGTTTTCACAGGGTTTTGGTAGCCATATTGGTGTTTTTTATATGGTATGAAGTGGCTAGGTGAGGACAATAGCCAGACAGTTTAGAATATATCCCATTACCGAATTACCTTCAATTGTTTCACAGTATTAGTAATAGTAAACTCTCTAGAACAATGGTGGGCAACATGGCCTTACAATGGAGCCAATGCCAAAAAAATAGGATTTCAATATATCTCTGCTTGTGTATTCAAATTCTCTCTGCTTTGCGCACAGGAATTACTCAACTTAATTCATTCTGATTGATCGATCAGGTCTCAAGCAAACAGATCCTGGCCATTGGTGGCCCACATAGGACCTAGCTGTCCAACACTATTCTAGAATATGTAACTCAACTGTTTTGCAATCTATGTTCAATGTCTTATTCTATTGTATTTGCCTCTGTAGAACTGATAAATTGTTCTTTCGAGTATATTTTACCTTTCCAATGTTATATAAAATGTTGGCATTGTTTTAAATAGAGTTATATAAATAATAATAAATGCTGCTGGTTTGGGACATAAAATAAACAACTTACAAATAATAATGCCAAATACAAACAAATAGAAAACATCAGAACAAATGCAGAACAAACGTGAATGGGTTATTTGACCTCATTAGGATTCATATTCAATTCATGATGAGAACGCTGTTAAAAAGGCCACAACAGAAGAAAAATCATATGAAACTAATTAAAAGGAAAGAGGTTTGCAAGGAGTAAATTGAATAGAAATTCTTAACATGACTGTCTTTTTCATTTGACAATTTCAAACAATTTAATGAATTTGCATATTTTATTAAATGCCACAAGCAAATGATTTTACATTAGCTGTTCAGTTATTACACATTACAAGGCTTCAGTGCATTCTCTTTGTGCACAAGGATAGATAACGTTCCCCTGACATTCAGAAAGCAATAGAACCAAGTTTCTCTGCTTTAAATGTTTTATAAAGCCTGCAACATACTGAGATAAAAAGCTTTTCTTAACTTGTTTTTTAGATTATTCTAATGTACTGAAACCAAAGTGCACAGAGGGCTAAAGAGGCATCCAAGGTTTGACCTTACAGGACAGAAATCACGATAACTCCTGTATATCATCAGATAGAGAGTTGGAAATCATAAGGGAAAGGTGATGACATTTTTTTAAATTCTAAATGTTTTAGTTGTTGCTTGTGTAACACCAAAACCCTCACATGAGCAATTGCCTAAATAATGAGGATGGAGGTATGACCACACAACCAATGAATGGCGCTGGGTTGTGTCAGCTCTTCGGGCAAAAAAGTAGCAGAAGGACCAAGAATAGTCAGTTTTTGAAAGTATTGTTGTCATGATCCCCCTGACCACCCTATGGACTGACATGATGTTTCCTATCAGGACTGCCTCCTGTGCATATGTGGGATGGGGAAACTGTACCTTGACTGACCCACTCGCATAGGAACTGGGTCTAGTAATGTTATCGCTATTTAAAATGTTTTTATGTCATGTTGATTACCCTATGTATGTTAATTATTGTATTCTATGTTGCTTCTCTATGATGTTAGATTATGTATGTTGCATGTTGGGTTCATGAAGAGTTAACTGATTTAGGATGTGATGATGTAATCTGTATCTGTCATGTTGAGAGTCAGTTAGTTAGTAAAGTTTGCTCCGACGGTTGATACATAAAAAAGTTGTATCTGTTATGAAGTCTCCACCGCAATAAAAGCAGTCCCAGCACCACTTGTCCAGATGAAGTATCATGTATGCTGATCCTGTGTGCTTACAATTTTAAATGCTGCATCAAAGGAAGAGGATTTTAGAGACATCTGCTGCCTTGGTGAAGAGATAAAAAAAATGAAAGGTCTGCTGGGTGGGTTTGGCCATAAGAGCCTTATCAAGATCGACATAATAAATCAGATGGGAACAGTTGTCATCACTAGAGAAACAATGGAATAACTGGCATGGCTTATTCTGTTATATTTTGTATGTGTTTAGCAAGGGGATGAGTGACTGTGATTGTCAATCCACTGCAGATTCCATAGTTCTGACTGTCAATTCAGATCAGGTCACAGCACAGGAAAAAATGCACTTTTAATGGTCAGGCTTTCTAATTTATTGAATGAATACACCCCTTATATGTTCACAATCTTCTGGGTTTGTTTTATCCTGTGAACTCAATGAAAACATTTTTTAAAATCGCCTGAATTGAAACAAGGAATTGTAGCACTGTAAGCAAATAGTTTATTACTAAGCCTTCTCTCCACACGAGCAAGTGTAAAAAGTCATACAGCTACAATGTAATTACACAGAGGCTGAACATAAGGTTATGTTGCCTTGGTTCATGGGCCTCATTATTTATACACATAAACTCTCTTTTGCTAAAAATAGCTCTGACACCAATTCAGCAGCAATTTTAAAAAGGAAAAATAATATTTAGATGTCTATTTTACGGCTAAGTGCTCAGTTGGTTCAGTGTTTCAAAGTATTCTATCATTCACTTAAAATAATATAATTTTGTAAAAAAATATTTTTTGTAGATTTTAAATACTTAAATTTGTATTTCTAACTATAGACAGTTTTTTGAAATAGAGCAGATCACTCTCAAGAGCCACACGTATTATTAAATCTTATTGAACATCCACATATTGTGCACTGTACAGGCGTTAACAACTCAAGCGCATCCTCTAGTAAAATATAACATAGTTTTGTTGTTTTGACATTCAGTCATGTCCGTTCAGGCACATCGATCCACTGCCCCTCTGAGCTCCCCCAAATTCATTTTCGTTGCTTTAATGACCTCATCTATTCATCTCCTCATCTGCCATCCTATTCTTTACATGCCTTCAGATTCAGAGTCTTCTAATAGAACTCAATAACTCAGCTGGTGCAGCTTGTGATTGGCTGTATTTGACACATACATATCTTAATATGTCAGATTAAGATCCTACATTTTTAAAGTGTTGTAGCAATTTACATATCAAATTTAGCAGCAATCCTTTAACATTAATACATAAAAACATCATCATCCACTTTTAAACACATGGTATAAAATTTGGTAGCTTTAGCCTGGCTTAAAGCTGATTCTGTATGATGTTGTTATTATGGACAGAATTACTTCAAGGTTTTAAAACTATTCAGAGGCAATGAGTCCTTTTCTGTTTAATACAACCATAAATTAGTATTCAGACCTAAAGATTCAAATTCTAAATTATGGAAATAAAGGTCACCCCGAGGAAAAGAATTACACCAATTATTTTTGCAATCCTTACATAAAGTTTATGATTTATTGTCTGACATTTTTCTGTTTTATTTGACAAGCTTTTACTCTGTTCTGTGCAGCGGGATCCAGTCATGCCCTGCTGACCTCACAAATCAACACTTTTCAGCATGGTTTAAAAGACTGATAAATTCTTACAAAAAAGAAGGTTTGCAGATGGGAAATCATTGTGTTGTTATCAAGGTTTATTTGTTTCGACCTTGCTGGTACAAATAAGCTCAGAGGAAGCTTTATCATTGAACCTTTGTCTTATCAATTTAGTGGCTGATAAAGAACTCAGCTGACGTTTGTTACTGAGCCATGAAAGGGATAGTAGCTCCGAGTCTTTTAAAAAGCATTTTAGCACAAACATTAGAGACAGATTCACATGGGTAGTAAATATATAGCGATTGCTAAAAAAAGAAGATTAAAGGGTCACTGAAGTCATTGAAAAATACTCTGCTTCACATGTAGAATAGTTAAAAACAAGTCGAAAATGTGTAAAAATTCTGCCTGTAACTTTTATGGCGCTAAAAATGGGTATTATAAGAGATCTTACAGAGATATGTTCTCATGTCCTGATGGACAATTAATTATAAGCTCCATCAAAATGTTCATATTTGTACTGCAATAATAAATCCCACATAGTTTTCTCTTTGAAGTTAGGATGTCAAAATAATCCAGAGGAATAGGCTTTTTTATTACACACATTGTATTGATATTTAATTGTCCTTGTGATATTTGGTCCTGGCAAAGCTTTCCAAATGTAGGAAGCTCTACACAGCTATTGGATAGAATTATTACAAGATTTTGTTGTTGTTTAGTCGTTCAGTCACGTCCGACTCTCCATGACCATATGGACCGCAGCATGCCATCTCACTCACTGCCTCACTGAGCCCCATCAAGCTCATGTTTATTGTTTCAATGATCTCATCTATCTTTTTACGCCTCTGTCTCCCCCTTGATGAAAATATTTGACCCTGAGCCTCATGATCATACCTACTCCTGAACAGTTCGTCTTGATTTCCTAAGGTACTGATTTATTAGATCTTCTTGGAGTCCAAGGGACTCTAAGTAGTTTTCACCAACACCACAATTCAAAGGCATCAATTCTATAGTGCTCAGATTTCTTAATGTTCCAGCTCTCACAGCTGTATGTTACTACAGGGGAATACCATAGCTCTAACTATCCAGACCTTTGTTGACAGTTTAATATCTTTACATTTTTACTAGCTTGTCCAAGCTTGCCAAAGCTTTCCTCCCCAGAAGCAAATAACTTTTAATTTCATGGCTACAGTCACCATCTGAAGAGATCTTGGATCTTAGGAAAATTAAATCTGCCACTGCCTCCACTTCTTCCCTGTCTATTTGCCAGCAACTGAGATTCCCAATTACTTTGATATTCTTCTTTTTTAATACTGAGCAGCAGAACAGCTTGTGTACTCTCTTTTTTTACCTTGATGAATAGGCCCTTTAGTTCCTCCTCGCATTTAGCAAACAGAGTAGTATTATCGGCGTATCTATTGTTGTTGATATTCCTTCCAGCAATATTGATTCCGGCTTTGGATTCATCCAGTCCAGCCTTACGCATGATGTACTCTGTATATAAAGTGAATACATAAGGTGACAATATACAACTTTTTCACACTCCTTTTTTGATCTTGAAACATTCTTTTGTCCCATATTTGATTCTTGGTCCACATTTAAGATTAGCTGGGTTATATACAAACTTTTATAAAACAGTGAATTATGGATCAATTTGAAAAAAAATCTAAGCCGATCAGTATTAATCAATCCCATGTGTTTTTAACTCTGAATAAAGAGTTAAAGAAGCATTTACAATCTCTTTATTATGTCTAGAAAATGTGCACAATAAACATTAGAAAATGCATACTAGAAATACGATGTACATATATATCTCTGACTGGTTCGGACCAATATTAAAGGAAGAAAACACTATAGCAAAGTGGTTCCTCCTATCTGGAAGGCTCATATCTACCTCTAAAAGCTAGCGTAATACCCATATGTATGATGGATAAGTATCCAGCTCTAAATGGAATATATATATATATATATATATATATATATATAAGTGCCTTAATTGGCATTTACTTAACTATCCTCACACCCTGAATAGACTGCTAGTCCATAGACTACATATAGGGATTAAGCTAGCTTTTGGGGGCACATCCAGAGCTGAGCCTTCCAGATAGGAGGAACTCCTTCGGGAGTCACAGATAGACTTTTTGCTATAGTGTATTCTCCTCATTAATATTGGTCCGGTCAGAAATCTATATGTATTTTTAATGTTTATAGTGCCCCCGTTTTTTTAGACATAATAACGAGATTAATAATCCCCACTTAAATTCTTTCTTTATTTAATGTAGTTATTGATTAATGAAAATACAGTCTTCTTATTTTCATGTTACTTTTAACTCTGATAACATGTATATCATTTTTTTTTTTAAATCTCACTATTTTTCATGTTGGATAATATGTTCAAGACTAGGAATATTTCACCTTCACACAGTAGCTTTTTCAAGGTTTTCCTTCCCACAGATATTTAGGTATTTCTAAGCATTTTTGCAGGACTAGGTTGTGTGAAGTTGCTATAACTCGGAGGCTGCTTATGCCAGCAAATATTAATTTGTTTGACAGATTGCTCATACGGTGTTTCGAGCTCACTTGCAGTTTGTTTCACTGCCTCCTGCTATTTCAGTCCTGTAAAATGTAGCAAGAAACACACTTTTATTCTGTTTCTAGTAGATCAGAATAATGCAGGTGGTCATTCCTGCATATGTCCCACAATGCACTGAAAACCAGTACCCAAACTCATTTTGTATATATAGATATTAGCTTTATTCTGCTACTAGCTTTATTTTGTTAAATGACCAGTGATGAAGCTAGTGAATGGAGGGCCCCGGTGCCTGTCAAGTGAAGGGAGCAGCTAGACTGGTCAATAAATGGATCCCACCGGTTAGGTCCTCTCCTCTGTGGTTTTCTGTTTATTGTTATTAGGGATTCCCTGGAAGGGGGCGGCTTCGGGATCTGAGCAACATGGCAGTCAGCAAGTGACTCTGTCCAAAGCACTGAAAAGGGAATATATTTAATGCATAATGTTTCTTCACTATGTGTTAAGCACATGGCAATAAGTAGGGAAGTATTCGGTATCCATAATGTAAGGATTATGAACTGCTCAATCTGGGGGGGGTTGAAGTATATACATATATAGAGCTCTATAGAGGAGGTGCCTATAATCTGGGAGTATAAAATCTGGGGGGATTTGTCACCCCCAGTTCCTACACCATTGGTACTGCTCCCATTCTTCTGAGCTCAGGAGCCAAAGCATGGAAACCCACAACACCACAACACTTTACTTCAAGATTATCCCCCATCAAACTGCTGTCACTATCCAACCCATGGGGTCAATACAAATGCCAAACACATATATATATATATATATATATATATATATATATATATATATATATATATATATATATATAAAATCACAACAACAATGGTAATCGGATCACCTTTCTGTAAGTAATTATCTGCCATTTTAATGTAATAAATTATTATCCCTTATTTACTGCCAGTAGCACAGGGTCCTGATGTTTTGTACCTCCTGTACCATCCAAAAACACTGTAGTTATTTTTTGGGGGGCAAATCAGAATTTATAAATGCAGGAATACATTTTCTGTTTTTTACATCACTTTATGAGAGTTGGATCATGAGGTGTGTTTATGTTTCTAACAGTGAAAGGAGTGGAGAGAAGGGTAAAGGGAGAGGTCAATAGAAAATTATTTAAGTGTCAGGAGGGGAAGCTGTACTGTTGGGCCTTGTGACAGGCCTGAGAGGATGTCCATCGGTGGGCATAACACTCATACTGAGTAGACCTAGGAGATGTGCATCTCTATTTGTATCTGGCAGGAGATATACCTCTGTGTCCCAATGATGTGGGGGATCTCATCAGGTTTGGATTTGCTGTCCTTTGGTGCAGACCTCACTTCCTGGTACTAGGCTCTACATGACATAACTCCACCCCTCGTCAGCAACAGGCATGGGCTCAGCCAATCAGGTAGATCTACAGCCTACATATTGCATTGCACAGTGCCTGTTGTAGGACATTGTGACTTGGGTGTGGAAGGCTTCCACGTCTTATCTCATTGAGACTTTCAATGGCTCTGTCTGTTTCAAAACTCCTGGGTAAATATTGGTTTTAGTCCAGAAACTATGAACTCCTGTCTAGTGCCTATCCCAAAATAATACTCCAGACACGTATCCAGGCCAGTCTGTACACCAGAGTCTACATTACTCCAGACTGCTTTTACCTGCCAGTCAGGTCTGCCCTTGTGATCCTGCCAGCTAACTCAAATTTTGCAAAGAGGTTTACATGCCAGTCACGAAACATATCCTCTAGACAATTATTTTAAAATGGACACCATCCCCTTCTCCCTCACAAGGCAAGGCAATGCCCGTCTCACACACATTGTGGATACCTACAGGGTCCAGCAAAGGCATCAAACTTTATTGATGCTAAGTAAAATCTAGCTTTACGAGATTTATTCATTTTTCCCTCCGTAACTTATGTTATTGCAATGACAGAGTCAAAGTTTCTGATTGTATATAATTTTTGTCATTGGACACAATCTGCTGGAAGTAACAATGCTAATTTCAAATGTGGGTATTAAAAAATACCTTGAATTTCAGTTTCTTTAATTACTCATTTGACCTAAGCATAAGTTACCATAAGTCAGAATAATTATTAACATAACCCTCACCCACAAGTAAATGACAATACACACCGTAATTGGGTAAAACCAGGACACAGCTGTAACTATATAAACAGGAGGTAGCTCCAAAAGATGCCATGGCCTCGTCAATACCCACCTTAAGGGATTAATTAAACAATGACAGCCCGCTTCATTTAGGTGCACCCCATCTTTCAGGAAGTATTCTTTTTGTCAGCAATCTCCAAGTCCTTATGCCTGATAGAAACCCACCCCCATTTCTCCTTACAAACGAGGACATTATTTTGTTGACTCTGCACCTAGCCTTATCCAAATGATTGTGACCTTTAGCACCTCTCCAATGCAGCCTAGGAGTCATTTGAGACCAAATGATAAGTAGCCCCGGGAATAACTCTAACAGTCTTAACACATCCCTTTTCATTAACCTAATAGGATCTTTCGTAGGGATGAAACCCAAATCATTCCCTCCTGCATCAAGTACTAACAGGTCAGGAGCCGGGGCCTGCCTGGCAAGACTCACAACCATCAATAACACTTGTTCCCATTTCATACCCTTGATGCCAAACCTTCAGGAAACTCAACTGATGATCATTATCTCTGATGCCTGCTGCCTTTCTTGCCCAATAAATGAATGAGTGTCCCACAATCCATAAATGCGAATGTTGTCCTGAAAAAAACAAATACAAACAACACATTTCAATTTTTATTAACAATTGTTTAATACCAAACAGCATATGATCCACATATATATATATATATATATATATATATATATATATATATATATCACTGCTGGAACCCTAACCAGCCATCCCCCTTACACCCCTTTACTCCATAAGTCGAACTGGGTCGGCGTCAGTCCAACATTAGCCTGTGGCGATTCTTCCCTAAAACGTGACCATTGTTCCGTAGACAAAGCATCTGCTATAACGATTTTTACGCCCATAATGTGGGCAGACCTCACCAGTATATTATATTCCAGACATTTCAATACCAATTGCCTCAGTAATCTCACTACTGGCGGCGAAGAGACAGTAATTGAATTGATCGCCTGCACCACACTCAAATTATCATACCTAAAAACCACATGTTGATTTCTCAGCCTTTCCCCCCAGAACATCACTGCCACCACAATTGGAAACAACTCTAAAAATGTCAAATTCTTCAAAAATGTTTCTCCTTTCCATGCAACTGGCCAACGTTCTGTGCACCAATGCCCCCCAAAATATACCCCAAAACCTATGGAACCTGATGCGTCAGTAAATAATTCTAATGCTTCGTTAGAAACTGGATTCTTGAGCATTAACTTTTTTCCATTGAAATTCTTTAAGTCAGCCCTGTGTTTCTCAAGTATCACATATATAGAACTGCATCCCTCGCGGGCCGCTATTGCGGAAGGTGGAGGCTCCAACGTTGGCTGTGTTTGTCCGCAAAAGCAGACCCTCGCGAAGCAAGGGTCCACATTTGCGGAGGTGGAGGCTCAAAGGCACCTCACACGCGGTTAAAAACACACACGCACGACTTAGAAAAAAAAAGGACCTTGGAACCAACCTTAACGGAACAAACACTCACACACACGAAAAATACGACCATAACGGCCGAACCGTGCGCACCGAAAAATAGTCAACCAATTACTAAAATACTCACAAAAAATACATAAAAAGCTTACCCATACCAAGGGGGGCCATCCAGGACCTCTGAAAGTGGTTACACCTCCATTTAAGTCCAAATTCCCAAGTTCAGACACACGAAAATCCCCTAAGCGAGAGAAAAAATGGGCGCAGAAAAAAACAAAAACGAGGCTCAAAGCCCAGGACTGCCCAGCCACACACACACGCGCACTTCTTAGAAAAAAAACGCACCTCTGTCACTCATGGGGGTCAATATAGACCCCTGTAAGCCCTTCATTAACCCTGTCACTCATGTGGGTCAATACAGACCCCATAAGCACTTCATTAACCGCCTCACTCATGGCGGTCAATACAGACCCCCATAAGCCCTTCATTAACCCTGTCACTCATGGGGGTCAATACAGACCCCCATAAGTACTTAATTAACCCCCTCACTCATGGGGGTCAATACAGACCCCCATAAACCCTTAATTAACCCCATTATGGGCCTGTTACAACCCAACATTAACCACATAAGTGCCATGACATTCCTCAAGGACCATCAAGACACTAAGGGCCTCATTCTATTAGCGGCCGCAGCCGTTGCAGGGCCGCAAGGACCGGCCGCAAGCTATTCTGCTATTCTATTCCCCTCCGGCCGGGGATTCCGGCAGGCTTGCGGCCGGCGCCTTGCTATCTCTTGCGGCCACTTGCGCCGGAGGAAATCCTTTGATCTAAAACGGCCGCAAGGAAATCGGACGTAAGAAAATCCTATTTGCAATTCAATTGCTCCGGGAACCCTCTCTGCAAGGCTAAAACCGAGCCGCAGCTTACTTGCAGGAAAGAGGTCCCGCTAGCACCAATTAAGCACAAAATATAGCCCAAATAAAGCCATCCTGCACTTTGAGAAGACTATAAAGTGATTTTCGGTGTTAGCAAAAATAGCACAAAATTCCCCTATACTCAAATTCGTAAATAATTTTTTTTTTAATATACGTCAAATATCCATGTAAAAAGTCCAGAGTGCTTGGAGCACCTCAGACCTGGCCACGCCGCAGCCGGAAAATAAACAGTTAATTTAAACTCGGGTTTGGGCTGATGTGCAAGCTTGAGAGTGGGTTACTTTTAATCCTCATGTACCCCAATATGATCCCTAGCATTTACAGAGCTTTACAGAGCTGTCTTGAATTTATTTTTGACTTTTTAGATTTCAGAGCTTACGGCCGGTTGCAAGATTTACGGCCGGCCGTAAGAGGAGATCCTTGCGGGGCCGTTTAATTGAATTGCGATTTAACGGGACCCCCGCAAGGAATCACAGCCTTACGGCCGGTTTACGGCCGATAATAGCATGAGGCCCTAAGTATAAACACTACATTGCACTATACCCCCCTAATAAAACATTAAATATCAACTAAACAGCCTCTACACTAACATATGAACACCTACACTACCTACCTACCCCCTAATAACCCCCACCACTCTAATTACAGAAAATAAAAAAGCCTAAAGTCACAAAAAAATAAGCTACATCACAAAAAATTTAAAATTTACATTAAAGAAAAAAAAACAACCTAAGTCACAAAAATAAAAAAAGGAACATTACAGAAAATAAAAAAACACATTACAACCCCCCCCCCCCACACACACACTACAGAAAAAAAAATTACACACCTCAAAAGGAAATACATATAATTAGAGATGTCGCGAATAGTTCGCCGGCGGATTGTTCCCGGCGAACATAGCATGTAATAATAATAATAATAATAATAATGCACAAGAGCATGCCCAGCCGGTACATCTACAAATTATATAATAATAATAATAATAATAATAATAATAATAATAATAATGCACAAGAGCATGCCCAGCTGGTACATCTACACATTATATAGTAGTAATAATAATAATAATAATAATTATAATTATAATAATAATGCACAAGAGCATGCCTAGCGGTACATCTACACATTATATAGTAATAATAATAATAATAATAATAATAATAATAATAATAATGCACAAGAGCATTCCCAGCCGGTACATCTACACATTATATAATAATAATAATAATAATAATAATAATAATAATAATAATAATAATAATAATGCACAAGAGCATGCCCAGCGGTACATCTACACATTATATAGTAATAATAATAATAATAATAATAATAATAATAATGCACAAGAGCATGCCCAGCGGTACATCTACACATTATATAGTAATAGTAATAAGAATAATAATAAAGCACAAGAGCATTAAGGTCTTATTATGGAGAGATCTTACATCTCATGGGTTATCGACCCCAATTTTGAGATAATTAAGCACATGAGATAAATTCGTTAGGAGAACTGGGGACTCGTTAATGTGATTTCGGCTTCAAATGCCCAACTTTTCCCAACTCGTGTTTATATTTATTTATATTTGTACTTTTCGTTCTTCAAGTACTGGGACCTCCAGAGTTACTGAATACTGTTGTGTTTTTATTCCTCCTCCCTTTGACAGATGTGCTTGGCGTCCTGAGGGCCATAGGGTCACGTATAGTTGGACATGACTGAACAACTAAACAGCAGCAATTATTGCTATGTTATATTATTATATTACTGTACTAGACCCTGGTCAGACAGCGCTGCGCAGACCCTGAGTCGACAGTGATTGGTGGGACCCGGTGCAGAAACATTTAGGGCCCACTTTGCAACTTCTCTATAGACATTGGGTGCCTTTTAGGTTTAATTAAAAGTTCTAATATATAAAAGTTTAATTAAAAGTTCTAATAATGGGAGATTTTAATTACCCTGAAAAAAACCGGATAAATGAGACGAGCAGATCATCTAAGGGGAGCAGGTTCTTGAGTACACTCAGGGATCATTATCTGGCCCAGGTTATACAAGAACCTACTAGAAATGGGGCCATCTTGGATTTAGTCATCACAAATAATATTGATATAGTATCAAATGTTGGAATAGGGGAACCTTTGGGAAACAGTAATCACAACACAGTCTCATTTGAGATTGAATAAAAAAAAAAACATTTTAAGGGGACAATAAAAACTCTTAATTTTAAAAGGGCAGATTTTAACGGTCTAAGGCAGCAATACAAAGTATAGACTGGGACAGATAAAAAATGTATTCAGGTCTCAGAGCATAATAAAGTGATTTAGATTTGTAACTGCTTTGAGAGTGCTATCGCTGGCAGCCAATGAGCAGTAATCCAGATATATAACTGCAGAGTAAAAAGTTAAACATTTTAGTGTAGTGTAAAGTCTACATTGTTAGTTTCCATTACTAATTAATACTTATTAAATGAATGCACGATAATAACTATTGTGAATGAACAAATGTATTAGGAAGTGCGAAGCGTTAATGTATGTAAAGTAACCGCAGTGTAAAATATGCTATTAAGCGTATTTTTTTTATATATATTTTTTTTAATAATAATAAATTCATTAATTACTAAAATACTTTACCTATTTGTAATTAATATATCCAGTGATCAATATCCTGAAGAGCTAACAATCAGTTTTGATTTTCCTGCAGCTTACAGTGTACATTTGGACTGTTGGTGACCTGAGGTGTAAGTGTAAGCAATGTGCGCAGTGCACAAGGGGAAACCGCTTGTATAGTAGTGTAACGCGCCATTTTAGATTTGTAATGTTAAAGTTAGTGTTGTAAAATGGCTGCGATTGTATATGTGTTACGCGGCTCGCCAGCAGTTTTCATTATTTCTAATAGTGTATTTTGTACCTCGTCTGTTCCTAGGTAAAAGTCGTACATGGCTGGCGATGTTTTGCGCTGTTTGGGGTCATGTAGCCTCATTTTCATTTTTTCCGGACGCCATTTTTTTTGTCGCTTAGCCGACAAATGTTTTACAAGTGCCAACTGGGGAAGACATTGCAGATATCACGTATATAGTTGTGAGCAGGCGGGTTGTTGCTAACGCTGCGGGCTTGCGAAGCGAGGGCCAGAGTTGCTGGCAAGGAGCGCCGAAGGCTCCCACGTCGGCTGCAATGAGCCGCAGGCGGGACTTACACCATCAAATTTACGGACTTACCATCCAAAAATACGGGACTTAGAAAAAAAAACATTACGAGCTCACAAAAATACGACCTTAACGCCCGAACCGCACGCTCTTAAAACATTAAAAACACAATAAATACACACAACAAATACAAAAAAAGCTTACCCACAGCAAGGCAGGCACCGAGGACCTCTGCAAGTGAAGTTACACCTCCATTTAAGTCCAAATTCATGAGTTTAGACACCCGAAAATCACCTAAGTGAGAGAAAAAATGGCCGTTGAAAAAAAGAAAACGAGGCTACAGGACCCTAAACACGCGAAACACATACGGATTTTCCTAAAAAGCCGTACGAGGTAAAGATACACTATTAACAAGGACGCTAAATCATCCACACCCGTGTACCACATACACATTCCCCGCCATTTTACAACACTAACTTACACAATGCGGAAGTACCCAGCTACCCTAACGGCTTCCCCTCGCGCACGCAGCCTATTTACACAGCAGCTCCACAGCACTGAAAACCTACATTGTATGCTGCAGAAACATGAAAACAGATTGTCAGCTCTTCAGCACAATGCTTCCTGCATATATTACTTACAAATAGGTAAAGTATATTAATTTAGTAATTATTTCATTAGCATACAAAAATACATATACACAAAAAAAACATTATCACATTAAACATAAAAGCCATTCACTGCGCGCCTCACAACGAGCGCCAACGCTGCTCATAGCACACAAAGCCTTGCAATAAGCGCAAAAAACACATCACCGCCGACCAAAGAATAACAGCAAAAGCGCCTATCAGAAAAAATACAGCCAACAGCCTCGCAATGAGCGCCGAAGGATCTCCGACCGCCAACAAAATGAATGTCTCGTCCAAACACCATTACCTGCCTTACAATCTTATTGCCGCCATTTTTTGATGGGCAAGTCGCTAGTAAATATATAAAGATCAAGATAATAAAAGTATCAGGAAATGTAACACAAAGTGTCAGATGCACGCGCGTCTGAATAATACAACAAATACGGATTTTTGTCATAAATGATATGATCGCAGTATTGGGTCATAAACCCTAAACACTGGAATCTGTTACATACAATTTACTGATGATGTCATTAATGGGCTTCAAGGGGGGGGGGATCTCTTTTCATACTTTTTGAGCGGTGCAAATTCAACATACGCAGAGCGGAAACGCCACGTCTGTGGGACACACACAAAGGGGTTCACTTTGGAAGAAAAACAAACAAATATGAAATATTTAATAATCATATTTTGATGTTACCAACAGATAAGGAAACAAAACTGAGGTTATTATATCTAATAGTAGCAAGCCTGGGAATACTGGGAGTAATAATACTGCAGCAGGAGGTCAGGACTAATGTCACCTATAGACCCCCAGACAGATAAAGGTCAGTACTAATGTCCCTCTATAGACCCCCAAACAGATAAAGGTCAGTACTAATGTCCATCTATAGACCCCCAGTCAGATAAAGGTCAGTACTAATGTCCCTCTATAGACCCCCAAACAGATAAAGGTCAGTACTAATGTCCATCTATAGACCCCCAGTCAGATAAAGGTCAGTACTAATATCATTTTATAGACCCCAGACAGATAAAGGTCAGTACTAATGTCACCTATAGACCCCCAGACAGATAAAGGTCAGTACTAATGTCTCTCTATAGACCCCCAGTCAGATAAAGGTCAGTACTAATGTCCCTCTATAGACCCCCAGTCAGATAAAGGTCAGTACTAATGTCCCTCTATAGACCCCTAGTCAGATAAAGGTCATTACTAATGTCCCTCTATAGACACCCAGTCAGATAAAGGTCAGTACTACTGTCCCTCTATCGACCCCCACTCAGATAAAGGTCAGTACTAATGTCCCTCTATAGACCCCCAGTCAGATAAAGGTCAGTACTAATGTCCCTCTACAGACCCCCAGTCAGATAAAGGTCAGTACTAATGTCCCTCTATAGACCCCTAGTCAGATAGAGGTCATTACTAATGTCCCTCTATAGACCCCCAGTCATATAAAGGTCAGTACTAATGTCACTCTATAGACCCCCAGTCAGATAAAGTTTTGAAATGTTTCTTGGATAGCATTGGGGCTAAAGGAGGTTTGGCCATCAGGTAGTCTAAAAATACCGTATATTATGTCCTCTCTTGGGGGGTAAAGACACTAATAATTCCTCCAATAAAATTCTGTTTTTTTATGTGGGCAAGGTCCCTGGTTAGCCCCTTGTGTTATCTGTTAAAAAGAGTGGTGCAGAGACTGTGGGGGCTGTTAGCCTCCTTGTCCCCGTGTGGCCGTTTAGAATCCATGCTGCTACATGTTTCAGCTTTATTAAGGTGTAATTGTACAGCGTTTGACTCAAGTAGCTGCCTGTGCTGGGTCAGTTTGGCTTAATTGCTGGGCCCTTTTCCTGCCAAGATGGCGACCGTCAGTCCATGGGCCTCTATGTCCCCTTCACTACCTTTGTCCCCGCTTGTGTGCTTATTTGGGATGGCCCCCCTTTATATCTCCGGCCCGTGGCCTTCTCAGGTCCCCCCCTCAATCTCTGAGTGTGGGTATGCAGGGTTGGGGTGTTGAATCAGGCCTAACTTCTTCTCTGCTCGCTGCAAGATCAACAATACCTAATTTTTCAGGCATGTGTACATGCCTAATTTTTCTGGCCTCTGGTGCTGCACTGTGCCTTCAACAACCAAACCCCCCAAAAAAGGCACATAACAGGGATTAAACTGATAGGAGTAGTACAACTTAACACACCACTCATATCTGGTGTAACAGTAGTGTACATTTAAAACAAAAAAACATTTTTTCTACTGTAATAGATTGCATAGCAGTTAGTTGTCTGCAAGCGTGTGTGTCAGACCTACAGCGTCTACTCTGCCAACTTCTGCAAGTGCACAGTGCCACTCATATCTGTTGTCACAGTAGCTTGGACGCATAGTACCAATCTGTCAAAACCGGTAATGATGAATGAGGTCTAGAGTAGCCTGGTTCCCTTATCCTCTACAGGTTGAGACCTAATGTTTGGGTGACTCCAGACCAACACATGAGTACAAGCAGCACACAAACTCAAAGCCGCCATCCTCCTCCTGGTCCAGCATCATCAGCCACATCAACCACTGCTGTCCTCCTTGACCCCTCTCAACCATCCGCCACTGCATCTCTCGCCTTGAGCAGTTCCTGCTCATCTGCCCAAAGTCAGGTGCCTGTAAAGGACATGTTTGAGCGTAAGAAGCTAATGTCTCAAAGTGCCCCAATATTGAAGTGATACGACCAATAAAGCATCCTTTTCCATCTCCCGGTTCTAAAAATCCAGGCCTTATACATGCCCCCTGATAGGTAAAGTAACAAGTATTAAACTGATAAGAGTAGTACTTACAAACACGCCACTCCTATCTGGTGGCACCTTTGATTGCACATGCCGTGCCCCAAAATTGAAGTGATACGACCAACAAAGCATCTTTTTCCATCTCCTGGTTCTATAAATCCAGGCCTTATACACGCCCACTGATATGTGCTGTAACAGGTATTAAACTGATAAGAGTAGTACTACTTAACACACCTTATAATAATGCAGAGAGAGGCAACACAGTGAGAGGATTCTGAAGAAGAGGAGTCAGAGGAGGAAGGTGGCTTTGAGGAGGTGGAAGACCAAACACAGCAGGCGTCCCAGGGGGCTTGTTGTCACCTTTCGGGGACCCTTGGTGTTGTACATGGCTGGGTGGAGGAAGAGACCTTCAATGACATCAGTGAGGACAAGGAACAGGACATGGCTAGCTTGGTATCCGAACCTTGTGCAATTGGGGAGTTTGCGGTTGTGCAAATGGACTGTTTGCGGTTGTTTGCGGTGCGTTAAACGGGGAGTTTGGTCTGTCACTGTAAAGCGGGCCTAACCCTTACACTACCTGATCAATGCAACATCATACCTGATGTTTTAAAACACGTTATTCCAAACAATTTAGGAATGTTAGGTAATTTATGCCCTTTATGGCTTAAAACCAGACTCTGCATCAACTATGTAATTTTCTGTGGGAGTTTTGCCATGGATCCCCTTTAGGCATGCCACAGTCCAGGTGTTAGTCCCGTTGAAACAACTTTCCCACCACTATTGTGGCCAGAAAGTGTCCCTGTGGGGTTTTAAAATTCGCCTGCCCATTGAAGTCTATGGCGTGACATCACTACATATAATACATACAATACAATACATACAATATAATACATACACTATAATACAATACAATACAAATACATACAATACATATAATATAATACAATACAATTAAATACATTACAATACACCCCTATCTAATATACAATACATCCTATCTATTATTATTATCCTTTATTTATAACGCGCCAACATATTCCGCAGCGCAAATCTAATATACATCCCCCAATCTATCTAAATAAATACCACAATCTAATATACATCCTATCTATCTAATATACATCACACAATCTATCTAAATAAATACCATAATATAATATACATCCTATCTATATAATATACATCACACAATCTATCTAAACAAAATAACACAATCTAAAATACATCCTATCTATATAATATACATCCCCAATCTATCTAAATAAATACCATAATCTAATATACAATACATGCTATGCTATCTATATAAAACACATACCCCTAGCTAACATACAATATATACTATCTATATATAAAATAATCTAATTCTAAGCTAAAATAAAATAATTAAGACCACTTACCTTTACAGATGTTCATTCAGACCAGGCACCTAGGGAAAAAAATAAAATAAATTAGTGCAACACATTTACAGTACATAAATAAACATTCTAAACATTCTAAATATTATACTCACCTTTCCGGCATGTCCCGTCCTTCTTCTTTTCTTCTTCTCAGGCGCGGCACCTGTTAAAAAAAACCATAACGTTAATACACATACATAAACATAAAAACTAAATAAAATAAACATAATCTACATTGTACTTACCTCCCCGCGATGACTCCGACCTCCTCCTCTTCTGCCACGCCCTGTATAAAAATTTTTTTTTTTTAAAAGTACTCACATCCGCACTCTTGGACATCCCCGACGCTAATGAGGCTCCTGGAGACTTTTCCGGAAGAAAATAGTCATTGATGCCTTCTGATTGGTTGAAAACGCTGTGTATCAAATTCACCCAATCAGGAGGCGCCAATATGTGTACCAATCAGAAAGGGATACACCCTAAAATTCCACTCTGATTAGATAATGCACCTGTCAATCTTTATTTAAACCAATTACAAGGCGCAGATGCCTTCAGCCAATCACAATTGGAATACACCCCCACAGGGTGTTTGGCTGGAGGCATCTGCGCATTCTGATTGGTTGAACTGACAATATCCAATCCCAATGGAATACACCCCCACGTACTGATTGGTGAAGGCATTTGCGCCTTCTCATTGGCTATTGTCAATGTCAATCAGTATTACAGCTAATGGGAAGGCGCAGATGTCTTCACCAATCAGTACGTGGGGGTGTATCCCATTGTGATTCGCTGATGGCAATAAAGCCTTCGGATTGGTTCAAATAAAGATTGACAGGTGCGTTATCCAATCAGCGTGGGATTTTGGAGTGTACCCCTTTCTCATTGGTTCACAATTGGCGTCTTCTAATTGGCTGAATTTGATAGACAGCGTTTTCAGCCAATCAGAAGCCGCCATATCCAATTTTATTCTGGAACACTCCATAGGAAGCTCATTAGCGTCGAAGACATCCGCCAGGGCGGATGTGTGTTGTTTTTTTTTTTTTTTTTTAAGAGCGCGATTGATTAAGGGACAGAACACGAGAAGGCCGGAGACATCGCGGGGAGGTAAGTACAATGTAGATTGTGTTTATTTTAATTGGTTTCATGTTTATGTATGTGAACTAATGTAATGTTTTTTTTAACAGGGGCCACGCCGCAGAAGCAAAGATGGAGGACGTGACATGCTGGAAAGGTGAGTAGAATAATTAGAATATTTAGAATGTTTAGTTATTTTATGTAAATGTGTTGTATTAATTTATTTAATCTTTTTTACTCTAGGTTGGTGATCTGAAGAAACATCTCAAAGGTAAGTGGTCTTAATTATTTTATTGTAGCTTAGAATTAGGGTTGCTATATAGAGATGGCATGTATTGTATATTAGATAGATAGGGGGATGTATAGTACATAGATAGTATTTATTGTATATTAGATAGATAGGGGGATGTATATTAGATAGATCGTATTGTATATTAGATAGTGGGTGTATATTAGATAGAGGGATGTATATTAGATAGGGGTGTATTGTATTGTATTTAATTGTATTGTATTTAATTGTATTGTATTGTATTTAATTGTATTGTATTGTATGTATTATATGCATTTCCTTTTCAGGTGTGTAAAAAAAAAAATCTGTAGTGGGGGGGGGGTTGTAATGTATTTTTTTTATTTTCTGTAATGTTCCTTTTTTTATTTTTTGTGATAGGTTTTTTTTTCTGTAATGTACATTTTTTTTATTTTTGGTGATTTTAGTTTTTTTAATTCTATGTAATGTAGATTTCTGATTTTTGATGACTTTAGTTTTTTTGATTTCTGTAATTACAGTGGTGGGGAGGAGGTTATTAGGGGTAGGTAGGTAGGTTGGTAGGTAGGTAGTGTAGGTGTTAATAGGTTAGTGTAGAGGGTGTTTAGTTGATATTTAATGTTTTATTGAGGGGGTATAATGCAGTGTAGTGTTTATACTTAGTGTCATGATGGTCCTTGAGGACAGTCATGGCACTTATGTGGTTAATGTTAGGTTGTAACAGGCCCATAATGGTCATAATATACCCTTATGGGACTGATGGGGTTAAATAGAGGCTTATGAGGGTCTGAACTTACACTTTGGGTCATGAGTGTCCTGGATGACCCTCATGGCACTTATAGTGTTATTACATGAGTTCATTACTGTGTTAGAGGGGTCTATATATTTGAGGCACACAGTACACTCACATTGTGTGACAAACAGCATTTCAACACTTTCTTTTATTGACCATCATTTTTTGACGGGCAAGTCGCTAGTTCTTATATGATGATGAGGCTGCCCGACCCCTGCTGTGGCTAATGACAGCCTCCTTGCAAATATTCACCCGATGGGTATAATTCGACAGGCAAAATTTGACTTTCCTAACAAAGACTGCAAAACTTTAAACTTAACTTTTTTTGCTGACCCAATTTCCTGCACTGTCTGCCTTAAATCGACTACCTTTTCCCATGGTAAACTGCACTTGAATGCCACAGAATCAATGTGTATACCCAGGAATTGGAATGCCTGACATGCTCCAACTGACTTTTCCTCCGCCAACGGGATACCAACTTCCCCCGCCAATGCCTGAAATTCCTGAAATAAACTCCAGCAATCCTGAGAATCATACAAACCAATAAATAGAAAATCATCGAGATAATGAACAACCTAATACAAACCTGTCCTACGACAAATTACCAAATGTAAGAAAGTGCTGAATTTCTCAAAATATGAACATGATATTGCACAACCCATTGGTAAACATAAATCCACAAAGTAACTGTTCTGAACATAACACCACAAAAGATGGAGCAAATCCGGATGTACTGGCAACAATCTATTTAATCGATTTAATATCAACCTTAGCTAACCAAGTGCCTCTACCTGCACCCCTGATCAACTTAATTGCTTGCTTCACTGATGAGTACTTAACTGACACCGAATCCTTGTCAATACCATCATTTACCAAAATGCCCTTAGGATATGACACATGGTGAATTAACCTAAATTCGCCCTTCTCTTTCTTGGGCACCAAGCCAAGTAGAGAAATCCTCAAATTCTGTAAGGGGACCGCCTCAAAAGGACTCACCATTCTACCTTTTTGAACCTCCCCCAGCAACTTGTCCCAAACCAACTGAAGCCACTCCCTTGCCAATTTCAAGTTAGGCGGCTTCCCCAACGGGTAAATATCCATTGCCGGAATCTCAAAACTTACCGAAAAACCTTGCTCTAACAACCTTGCGTCCTCCTCCCTCCCAGGGATTCTAGCGTATAGTTTTAGCCACTCCACTATCTTTCCTAACTGCACCGGACTCTTCCCCTTTTCCAGCCTGTTCCCTTCCTTTTTTTACTTCTATTCCTTTTGAAACAACGAATATGAGGATAACCTCCTCCGCATTCAGATCATTCATGCTTAAACTTACAAGCAGCCACCTTAGAACATGTACCTTCACCGTAAGCAAAACAAAACCCTTTCTTACCACCTGCATCCTGCCCTACCTTCGGAGTCGTAATACCCCCTGGACGTAATGGGATAACTAGCTTAAGCCAACTCCCCATGTCCCTATCGTCCCATTGCATGCGAGGTCTCACCGCTATCCTTTGCCTAAACTTCTCGTCATACTGCTACCACGCTAGACCCCCATACGTCCTGTGTATACCTTCGATCTCATCTAGGTAGCAGAACAGGGAGGAGCAACACTCATTTTCCCCACACTATGCTTGCAAATATGACATACGCCTGTAACCAATTACCAAAGTTTTGGGAATTTTTCTATACCTTCTCCTTCTCTCTTCCTCCTCTTTTTCAGCATCATCTTTCTTGTCGTCATGTTTAAATTCAATGAAACTGTCTAACGGGAGCAACCAAAAAATTTCTATAAACTCCCAGTTCCATATTTTTTCTTTAATTTCTTTTGGGACATGCTCTCCAATAGGGCCAATTGAACATACCGCTGACTATTTCATTGCCGTATCAGTCACCTTTAACACTGAAACCTGACCACTTCCCCCCGCTGGAGTCTTGAGTGTCTCAACATCCTTCGCCCCCACCTCTACACCCTGATCCATTATATCCCCGTTGGAGGATGACCCCCCCGACTACCAACTGAGTTTACTCCCTCCCATTTCCTGTCCCACCCAAGCTCTGCCTGGGCCCATGTCCTTTCCACTTGCAAACTTAGTCCTGTTAAACCTGCCACCATCTCCTGCACGCTACCCCTCCCTTAATTCTTTCCCCAGGGGCTGCCTTTATTGTTAATCAGTAACTATATAAACATATTAAACCCTATTGTATGACAATTACAATGACTCTTTAATGGCAAAATGATATTGGTAACCTGGGAAGCTGAAGTGTCACCTGCCCAAACTGAGGCCCAAATTCAATTGAGCAATTGTAAGCTACTGGAGCCCGTAATGGAGCCTGTAAACTAATTTGCTATTCAATTGGTGTCTTTTAGCTACTTGCAAACAATTTGCGGGTTACAGGCTGAAAACCCCTGCAGCTGTCAAAATTGTAAATCTGTCCCAGGCTTTTTTTTTAAAGCCTGTAAATGTTACAATTGCTAAAATCGGGGGTTGCTATTCAATTGCTACAAATCCGCAAGCCCGCAAATCCCACAAGTAAATTGCAAATATAGAAGAAATACCTACAAGTACCAGATAGGACTTGCAAGGGTGTTAAACACCTGATCATAGCACTGTAAATGCAAATAAATAATCAATACTGCACTTTAAAAGACGGGGAAAGCGATGCAAAAAAATTTTTGTTGTTGTTTCGTTTCTGTGATATATCAATCTCGTAATCAAGGAGTTAATACAAATTAGGCCACCCACATGGACTAGAACAATTCCTTCATTCATTTTTATTATTTTGTACATTGCAAGTCTGATCGCACATCAAACTTCTAAATGCTAATTGATTGTGGTATAACCTCCATGTTTTGCTGATGTCATGTCTCATTTACTATTGGCTGTTTCTAACAGCCACATTAAATTCGGGCTACGTGTTAAAACGTAGCCCGTAACATAGATTTTAGCAATATCTGCTATTATATATATTATCGTAATGCGGGTTAACACGCAGCAAGGCCGAGAAAGGCCTACGTGTTGAGCAATGTTGAACTTTCGCCCGTAAATCCCTTTATCTGTTAAGCCCGTAATCACTACTTGTTCAATTTAGCTATTAAATTGCAACAAAGTCACTTGCAAGCTAGCCCGTAACACACAAATGGAGCCCGAAGCCCAACGTGTGCTCCAGGGGATCTGCAAGGAGGGTAAAGTCCAATAGGTAGTGCTTGAAATGCAAATAAAAACACTCTACTGTACTTTTATTAAAAGTGATTTTAAGTCTTAGAATTAATAGCACAACATTCTTAAGCCGGCAAATCAACTCAGAAAAATACTTCATTTCATGTATATTTTTTGTGTTATATTGAACGCAGCAATAAATGTGTTAATACATATACTGTAACTCTAATGTGATAGAATATCCTATTTGTTGCTATATTAATATTGCATTTTGACTGGAATGTGGGCTCGCTCAAAGTTTGTAATTGACCCCCCTAAGACTTTGAAATCCATCCTCCATGTTCTTCTTTACGCAATGCTGATGATCCCTGTTTACATTGGCTCCATCTAAACCCGTAACTACGGGCTTGCTTAATTGATTACGTTCTAGCCCCAAATACGATGGAAGACACATGGTTACGGTTTTGCTCGTAGCTCGAAGCCTTTCTAATTTAATAGCACCGTAACTCAAATTTCAAGCATGCAGCCATTACGAGCTTCACGTTGGAGTTACTGGCTTGGAATTTAATGTGGTCCTTAATCGGTAGTTACAGCCTTGCTTAATTGATCATAAGCATGCTCTAAAATGCTACTTAGGGGTGCATGGTTTACGGTTTAGGCTTTCGGCCATGTTTTCAACTTCTAACTGTTTCTTATACCCTGCTTGGCTGTCTCCACCTTCCCCATCCTTTCCCCATTTATGGCTGGCATAATTATCTCCACTCTCCTCCCCTTCCTCACATACCTTTATTCTAAGGTCTCTCTCCCATTCCTCTCTAACTCCCCTATCTTCCTGTAATGTATGTCCACCAATCCATTCTTTCTATGTCTTTCAGTGCAAATTCACTCTGCTTCAAGGCCCACTACATCTGTGAGATTCTCAGAATATTGCCCTCCCTCGCTACCCCTCACCCACCCACCCCAACTCAGATTAAATTTATAGAGCCATGGAAACCACCTGACTTTCGACTTGCAGATATATCATCTCAACACTAGGGGTCAGCCAGCAAATAAAACTCTATCTTTCACTTTCTTCCTGACCCTTGCTATTCCTGTTTTGTTACTCCTTCCCAGTTCACTGCCCTTTAATTCCCTTTGGATTGTAAGTAGCGAGTTTCCAGTCTTGTAGGGTGCTTTGGGATAAAGCACTTTCTGCTAAGATTCTAAGCTCAAAACAGGGCCCTTCAACTTTTGAATTTGTTAAACTTGTATTTCCCCTGTTCTTATCCCCTGTACAGCGCTATGGAATATGTTGGCACGATACAAATAAAAGATAATAATAATAATAAGGTAGCTGCGGGCTTTGATCAATTGAATCGCTCTGTAACTGTTGCAAATTTCAAGCCAGCAGACTTATGGCCGGTAATGCAAATGAATAAGGCCCTAGATATACAATCCCAGAAACTAATTAGCTTACATAACCCGATAACTCCACAGCATCGGTACAAACTAATTTTTCTAAGTTATAAGAAAATATAATTTCAATAACATTCATCAGTAATGTACTTGTTAAAATGAAAAATTACAAAACTTATGTTTTTTTTTGTGAACTTTCGTGTGAATAAGTAGTAATATTAGAGAAGTTCATAATCAATATTTTAATGCAGTTTGCATTTTCAATACTGCTGATTCAGTGATGTTCATCCCATCTGATGTGTAATCAATATAACGTCAGAGAATAAAATAAGGATGATATAGAAAAACAAAGCTTTATTAATTGAAAAAAGCTGAGATTAAAGGTCTTCTGTACTCTAAAATGTTTAAAAGTGCATGTTTTATTCATTACAAAAGTATTTTTACCTGTGGAAAATAAATTATATTAATTGAAGAAGCTAAAACATCAGACAAAGAGGTAAAATATAATTTTGGTCTGCCTTAGTTTAAAGAAAGCATAAACAAGACTTGTGGAGACTCTGCTAATCATGATTTCTTTAGTGATTTACATTAACACCAAATGGTTTCAAACAGGGACGGATTTACATTTTTGTAGCCCCTGGGCAGTGAACTCTAAGACGTCCCTGTGGACTACCATTGTTTGCTTAGTGAATGCTTTCATACAACACACACATACACATCACTCACATACACATCACTCACATACACACACCACTCACAAACACATTACACACATCACAGAATCACACGTTACAACATCACACATACACACATCACATATACATACACATCACACAGATACATCACACATCACAGACACTCGCATACACACACACACACATACAGACACACATCAGATCACAGACACTCGCATACACACACACACATCAGATCACAGACACTCGCATACACACATGTACATCACATACAAAAACACACACACACATAACACATGCACACATCACACATACACACATCACAGACAAACACATCAAATATACACATCACACATCACAGTCACACACATCACACATACAGAACACACAGATACTCACATACACACAAATATATATACATCACACACACACATTACATTTATACACGCACATACACATCACACATGCATCCATCACACACATCCATCACGCACATCACATACATACACACATACACATCACCCAGACATCACATACATACACACACATATACACACACATAAACACATCGCACACACTCGACATAAACACACATACACACACAAACCATTTACATACAAACACATACATACACACACAAACACACACATACATCAACACACACATACATAAACACACACATCCATCACACACACATCCATCACACACACATCACGCACATCACACACATACATACACACATCACATACATACACACAAACACATACATACACACAAACACACACATACATAAACACACACATACATAAACACACACATCCATCACACACACATCACGCACATCACATACATACATACACATCACCCACACATCACATACATACACACCCACACATATATACACACACAAACACATCACATAAATAAACATACACACACACACAACTTACATACACACACACACTATTTACATTTATTTCGTTTACTAGAGGGCAGAATATAAAGTTACTTTTCTCTTGACTCCCAGGATCAGGCTCATCATGGGCAGAAGCAGCTCTGCTGACATAAATAGGAGGGCTGGGGAGGAGCCAGCAGGGCTGAGGGAGGAGCCAGCTCCAGGCCTCTTGCTGATGCAGCCCTGTGTACTCTGGGTAAAATGTTCCCTACTCACTACCTGTGCCTGCTGACAGTCCTGTATTTAGTTCTAGGAAGTGAAAATAAGGCTCCACTCTCAGAGGACCGCTCAGGCAAGTGCATATAACACCTAATGGATGGTCCGTCCCTGGCAAAACAACCAAATGTGTTGCAGTTCACACATCCATAAGGCTCACTGTCCCTCGGTTTTCCATAATCAATTGGGAAAGAGGAGTAGGGGTTTAAAATCAATGATGCTGTTTTCTTTCCTGTCAGGGTGATTGCAAATTATAAAACCTAAGTGTGGAGGGATTTACCATGGGGTATACATGAAAATTCAAATAAACCATGGTCCCTTTGGTTTCCCTTATAAATAAAGGGGCATTAACAGCCCTTCTACTTTATTGCCTCTGATCTCTAAATTAGCACTCACATTCAGTGCTTCGATACCTCAATTAATTTTTGTACTCCATAGTTGGGTCACAAAACTCTGCCAATACATCAACTGCAATCTCCAATCTCAGTCAGTCCCTATATTAGTTGTAAGGCCTAAAGCACCTACCCACTTTATCATAGTGCACAGTATTTGGGTTCTCGAGGATGCCACTTCACTCCTGTTCCTAACCCATCATGTGCATCATCCAGGATGGTCATATTGTAGGTGTTGGGTGTATTATGTCATAATGAAAGCTGAGAGAATACACACAACTCACATGTACCACAAGTGTTAGTGAATTATTTTGACCTCATTAATCTGTGCCTAGGGGTTCCCTGGTGGTCCAGTGCTTAGGATTCAGTGCTTTCACCACTACGACTGAATCCAAGTCAGGGAACCAAGAGGTCACACCACCCTGAAGCTGAGCAGGTTTGCGCCTGGTCAGTACTTGGATGGGCAACCACCTAGGAATACCAGGGGCTGTATGTTGTGGCCCACTGGAGAAGGAACTTAAAGCCCACTCCAGTGTCTTTGCCATGAATACCAAGTGCATCAACATGACCATGGACATACAACGTTCCTGGTGTGTTACAGTCCATGAGGTCACGGAGAGTTGGAAATTATTTAAAAAATATATATGTGCTCTGTGTGTGTCCTTGACAACTTGATTGCTCTTTTCTCTAATGTCGGTGTCCAAGAACCAATTTTGCCCTCTAATCCATTTGCTTTCATCCTCCCACCAAACATCTTCCTTGTCTCCAAGTTCCTCCTCCTAGATGTTAGCCTCAACCTTGTGCCTGGGATCTAGATTCTGGTAACTGCTGCAAGCCACAGACTTTAAAGCGACATGGAAGGTTCTGGATTTCACTAGGAATATAATACACCAGTGTGTCTATTTACTGCTGTGTACTTTATTATATTGACAAGTGCTTAAAACTACTAACTGATAATTATTAAAATTTATTTTAAACCATAATCCCAAAATAGGAAGTATATTTCAAAATTAGATGTTGTGTTTGTTTTCTAGGCCTCTTTTTTGTGGTAAATTTGTCGATTATAGGATATTCTTCTATATACCAGTCTTCCAATAAATATTTTTCTTTCAGTTCTTGCCAAGTTATTGATGATCTTTTCTCAATAAATTCATCAAAAAAAGCCATCCCTTTATTTAATAAACTTTTAAACATAAAGATCTACTTTTTTTGTAGGTTATTTTGGTTTTAATTCATTCTGTAACAAAAATTCGATTTTAATAGTGTCTAAAGTGATACCAAGAGATGTGAGACCTTGTTGTTTTTCATTTTTCTCTCTTGTTATCCAGAATAAATATTGTATATTTTCACAACTACTTAATTCACGTGTCATCAAAATGCTGTATAATGTTCATACAACAGTAATAAAATACCTCAGGGGTTCTTTGTAAGTATCTATACAAATAAATTGCCATCTATTTTAAGAACTATAGCTATGCTTAGTTTATTGGCCATGTAAGCTATTTGGTAAAAGTAATGTAATTGTTTTGGACAATTATGATTAGTGAAATAAGTCTCCTGTAAGAATAAAATAAATTGTTTGTTTAAAATGCTTTGCTACAATTAAATGGGAAATTAAAACCTTTCACATTATTAGTAACTATTGTTATTTTGTTTGATTTGTATTTAAATTCCCATTGTTCGCTTGAATTATCTGTCTGCTGAGTTACCTTGTAAAGACGTGTTACCCATTCATGGACTGGAGAAAACACCAACCCATAGGAGGGAAGAAATTAGGAAAACCGGAAGGGGACATTGGAAAAAAATATAAATTACCCAGAAATATAAACATATAAACAAACTCAATTTGGTCGGTCATTACCCAATATGATATAGCATGCAAATGTATTCAACATAAAAATATATTTACGATATTGTAACTACAAATATTTAGTGACCTCTTTATTTATACATAAACACACACATACATACATATGACTACACTGAAGTACTGTAAATATACATACAGTGGATATAAAAAGTCTACACACCCCTGTTAAAATGTCATCTTTCTGTGCTGTAAAAACAAAGACAAACTTTTATGTGACCTATAAACTGTACAACTCAATTGAAAAGCAATTGAATCAGCATGGCACATTTTGACTTGGCAAGATTTGCCCACTGTTCTTTGCAAAAACACTCCAAATCTGTCAGATTGCGAGGGCATCTCCTGTGCACAGCCCTCTTCAGATCACCACATAGATTTTCAATCGGATTCAGGTCTGGGCTCTGGCTGGGCCATTCCAAAACTTTAATCTTCTTCTGGTGAAGCCATTCCTTTGTTGATTTGGATGTATACTTTGGGTCGTTGTCATGCTGTAAGATGAAGTTCCCCTTCATGTTCAGCTTTCTAGCAGAAGCCTGAAGGTTTTGTGCCAATATTGACTGGTATTTGCAACTGTTCATAATTTCCTCTATCTTAACTAAGGCCCCAGTTCCAGCTGAAGAAAAACAGTCCCAAAGCATGATGCTGCCACCACCATGCTTCACTGTTGGTATGGTGTTCTTTTGGTGATGTGCAGCGTTGTTTTTGCGCCAAATATATCTTTTGGAATTATGGCCAAAAAGTTCAACCTTGGTTTCATCAGACCAAAACACTTTTTCCCACATGCTTTTGGGAGACTTCAGATGTGTTTTTGCAAAATGTAGCCTGGCTTGGATGTTTTTCTTCGTAAGAAAAGGCTTTCCTCTTGCCACTCTACCCCATAGCCCAGACATATGAAGAATACGGGAGATTGTTGTCACATGTACCACACAGCCAGTACTTGCCAGATATTCCAGCAGCTAGTATAATGTTGCTGTAGGCCTCTTGGTAGCCTCCCAGACCAGTTTTCTTCTCGTCTTTTCATAAATTTTGGAGGGAGCTCCAGTTCTTGGTAATGTCACTGTTGTGCCATATTTTCTCCACTATATCTAATGCCTTGGAAATTATTTTGTACCCTTCTCCTGACTGATACCTTTTAACAATGAGATCCCTCTGATGCGTTGGAAGCTCTCTGTGGACCATGGCTTTTGCTGTGGGATGCGACTAAGAAAATGTCAGTAAAGACCAACTATAGCAGCTGAACTTTATTTGGGGTTAATCAGAGGCACTTTAAATGATGGCATGTGTATGCTGACTCCTATTTAACATGATTTGGAATGTGATTGCTTAATTCTGAACACAGCTACATCCCTAGTTATAAGAGGGTGTGCAGACTTATGCAACCACATTATTTTTCTTTTTTTTTTCTTCCCTCCACCTAAAAGATTTCAGTTTGTTTTTCAATTGAGTTGTACAGTTTATAGGTCACATTAAAGGTGGAAAAAGTTCTGAAATTATTTTTCTTTGTCTCATTTTTTTACAGCACAGAAACCTGACATTTTAACAGGGGTGTGTAGACTTTTTATATCCACTGTACATGTATCGCACTAATACACATACATATATATACAAGAGCGTATATACACATAAATATATAAATATATCCTCCTCCCTGACAGTCGGGTCTCACAAGATCATGCAAGTCGCATGAGTTCACGAGAGCTGCCGATCTGCAAGTAAAAGGAGGTGCCTATAATTGGGTAGCATTCCCATCCCCCTGATTTCCTATGCCCCTGAATATATATATATATATATAAAGACTGAGATAGCTGTGAGTGTCCCGTAATCTAGAGGAATAATCAGAGCTTTGCTGTATATAGTGATTCTGTTTTTATTTACAAATTATATTCAAAAAGATGATGAGCATTTGAGAGATGCACCTCTCTATTTCAAGTCAAAGAAGTGCAACTCTCGAGAGCTCATCCTTGTCCAATAAAAAATGCTTAACTATGTACTGCAATAATCTGATTATTTAGTCTTTAACCTAGACTTAATACCTGCACTATGAGATATTATTAGATATCATTATTTTTAATTGATAAGGCACCTGAATCTCTATAATATCTTGGATCTTTGAACAATACACAGATTATATGTTTTAACATTAACTATTTTGTAAACTATTTTAGTGACTTAGTGGCTTTGCATGTAACTATGTAACTGATATAAACTTACAAATGTACTGCCAGTTTGAAGAGGTTATCTATAATGCCCCTTGGCAATGTGCCACTCTCTTCTTGGATGGTGGGGTTGTCCTGTGCTCTTTGGCACAGCTTTGTTTATTGTACCTTTAGAGCTCATTAATGTGATACTTGCTCTGCAGGGGATGATGTTGATTGGATCTCCAATGCATTGACTTCTCCAGATATATCCATACATGCGAGGGTGTGACCCTGCTTTGAGGGGTTGGATTTTCGAGTATTATTAGTACTTTTAATGTCCTTTGTTCTATTCTGCTTCTCATATGTTGGGGCTGGACTTGAATACTTGGACTCCTACAAGCATTTAGTTCCCCCCCTAGGCCTCCTCTTAGGAATGAATGCTGTAGATCGTTTAGAACACATTTTAAATCTCATGGAAATGTCCAATGGTGTAGTATACCTTTCTATTGGAACCAAAATGTTAATGGCCTCATGGCTTTTTTATTTTATTTTAAGTGGTGATAGGTCTGCATACATTTGCACAGTGGTGTCATTAAGATTTTGAATCCTTTTCCCAGCATTTTTCATTAATAATTTTCTGGCAGAGATTGTAGGCAAGCATATTAGGAGATCATGTGTTATATTTTGTCTCTTTTTTATATTGCAGTCTATGCGCACAGCCAATTTCTACATCATAATTAGGAAGCAAGTGTTTGAATAAACTGTTCATGACAATCACAACTGTGTTGGGTACTCCACGCGGATGATTATGAAATCATCTAGCCTTATTTCCCAGGTCCTCTAAAAGATATTCAAGTATTCGTAATTTGTTTGAATTATATTAAATTTCTTCATCATTCACATCTATTTTGTTAGCCATCTCATCAAACTTTTTCACCAAGTAATTTGTGTACACACCAAATTTTTTAATCATTTTTAAAAAATCTGCTAAAACCTCCTTTTCTTCTTTCCCGATAACAGTCTTTAAGTTATGGAACATTTTATTTACCTTTTGCTGTGATTTGGTTCTCTATATTCTTATTTGTATCATTCATGCATAGCAGAGCAGATTCATATTCCACTATAATTGTCTAAGTATAACCATGGGGGTCTCTAGAACTCCATGGCACCTAAAACTTAACCACCTGCACAAAAGTTTATAAAGACATCTAAAGTTAACCACATACCATAAATTAACCCTAACCATGGGGGTCATGGACTCCCATAGCACCTAACATTAACCCCTATGTGCAATGAGGGTTCTCAAAACCTCCTAATGGCAGCCTATTTACCTACTTTATGTAAAGTAAGCCCCATAAGGTCCCTATGTCTAAAGTTACATAAACTAAAAAAATAAATAAAAAAAATAAAAAATACATATATTAATAAAATAAAATACATAAAATAAAAAAAGATTATCATAAAATAAAATAAAAAGAATAAACCTGTAAATGGTTAAAATATATACTTGCCTACCCTTTGAGGTCCTCCAGTGATGATCAACGATACCCTCTTTAAGCAGGCTATTAATGTTGCTTGTAAAATCAGGTCCTCTTCTATCTTAAAAAAAATCCAGGATCCTCATCTTCTGCCCTGTTGTAATTAACCTGTTTTTTGTAACCCCATCCCTGCCATGGAAATGGGTTTATATAGATAGACAGGATAAAGGGAAGATGTTAGGGCTAGTGTAGTGTGTTCCTTGGGTACCATTCTGCATCATTGCTATGGAGTCTACTGGGCTTCAGACTCAGAGTCTCCTGACAGCAATCTGCATGCATACTTTAGGTCTAGAGAGCAATGGGATACAGCCTTGGTGTGTGTCACCGATGTTGAGGAACATTTCTTGGAGAGGAGTGATGGAATGTCTCCCTTGTATGTAAACAAACTAGCTCCCACAGTTAAGAAGGAGCCATTTCTCGCTGTTACAAGGCCGAAGAGAATGGAGCTCTCAGTCATCTCCTTCCATAGAATCTCATTCAAACTTAACAGGAGCCATCAGCATATATTGGAAAATAAATATCTGAGGTAGTATCTTGGTAATTTACAGCCACCTTAAATTTCCCTGACGTGTAAAACCATAGCTCGTAACGTAGCTCGCAAGACCTACGGCTATTAAATTGGCCTCTTAAAGCAGCCGCGCAGACAAGTTGCAGGGTAGGAGCGAGAAAACCCTATGGGATGTGAGAATTCGACTTGTGAGCCCGCAAATCCTTTGATCTGTCAAGCCCGTAACTGCTATGTTCCAATCACGCTATTAAATTGCTTCAAAATCACTGGTGTTCAACCTCGTAACTCGCAAATGTAGCCAAGAAGCCAACGAGTGCTAGAGAGGACCTGCAAGTGGGGTAAAGTCCAATCCGTAGCACTGTAAATACACATAAACACACATTACTAATTTTATTAACAGGGAAAGTGATGGTAGATCTTAGAATTAATAGCACAACATTATCAAACCCGCAAATCGGCCCAGAAAAATACTTAATTTTTATTTTATGAGTAATTTCCGTGTTATATCAATCCCGGCAATCAATGTGTTAATACATATCATAGAACTTGCATGTAATAGAATATCATATATACGGCTTTATCAATATCACATTATATCTGGAATGTGGGTCCAATCGTAACTCGTAGTTGAACCCCGTAAGACTTTGGACTCCCAACTCCATTTTTCAGTGACGTAATTCTGACGATTTCTGTTTCCATTGGCTCTATCCCAACTCGTAGCTACGAGTTAGACTAATTGATCAAGCTTGGAATTTAATGTGGCTATTAGATTAAATAAAATTGGAAACTATGTAATCATTTGAACGGCAAGTATTTCGCAAACCATGCAAAGACTAAGAATTGTGGTTTGAGGTGTTGGTGAATTGTCTATGGGTGGCGGAGAAAAACAACTCAAAGCAAGACTTGAAGTAGATTGCAGATTTTTACTTGGCCATAATCCCGGCAAAGGCAAATTCAGAAATCAAGGAGTTTTGTCTTAAATTGTGTTTCTAATTACAATTGTATTATTAGACAAAGTAGGGAAGTAAAAGACCAGTCAGTTGTACTGTTAAATTACACGTCTTTGCTTCACTATCAGCATTATTTTTCCTTGATTGCACTCCATATCTATTATACATGCAAATAGGCACTTTGTTTCAAGCCTAAAGAAAAGAAAAAAAAACTCTTTTGTTCTTGTTAGGTTATATTAGGTGAGACTAAAAATACAAGCAGGTATCTAGAACAACTAAAATGCCACTTCATGCAAATTACCTGATGAAATGTTTCGACATTGTATAATATTTGTAGAAAATAGAAAAGCAGCACTGTGCAAAAATACCAGAATCATGGAGCACATGAAGGGTTAACTGAAAAGAAACAGCAATACATGAATGTGTGTGTGTTTGGGAAAAATACCAACTAATGCACCATGACATTTTTATATACGTAAGGGGTCTCAAAAGCTGATACTGGGACAAGTGGCAGACGCCATGTCCAAACTTGAGATGAGGAGGACATACATCTTTAAATCTATCACTATCATTTGTCACATTTTGAGATAGACAAGGAGCTTATCTGAGGGGTTAAAATGTACTTTATTTAAATAGGTGCAAGAACAAATCTAAATTGTCTGTGTTACATGTAGTATCACCTCTGAAAATGTTCTAGATCTCAATGGAGGTCTCCATGAGCATTAGAAGGTAACCAGACCCTCCCCAGACCAAAAATGCTTAAGTGGCATTGGTGTAAAATAATGGGTTCTGTAGGAAAAACCCTACAAAAATGTTAGTGTATGAAGGTGGATGGACATCATTTGATGTCTCAGATATAGCAATCATTTATACTATTTATAAGAATTAGATACAATGATTAATCAATTATTACAGCAGTGCCAAGAACAAGAACTAGAAATTGATGACCTTGTACTCATGCAGGTTTTGGCCAAGTTACCTTAAAACGGACACAGTTGACTATTTTTCTTAATATTCAATATTAATTGTAATGGTTCTAGGAATGGTACTATATATAAGTTTTACAGTTATTATTGTAATTATTATTATTACTAGCAACTTGCCCGTCAAAAAATGACTGCAATAAGATTGTAAGGCAGGTAATGTTGATTGGGTGCAAAATTTATTTTGTTGGTCTTTTGAGATTCTTCGCCGCTCATTGCGAGCCTCGCGCTGATTTAGTGTGCTTCGTTTCGGATGTCGTCCGACTTTTTCGGAATATCCGTAGCTGTTTGGTGGTGTTTTGCTTGTTTAGCGTCCTTTAGCCTAGTTTTCATTTTGTTCGGAGGCCATTTTTTCTCTCGCTTAGGTGATTTTCGGGTGTCTAAACTCCGAAATTTGGAGTTAAATCGAGGTGTAACTTCACTTGCAGAGGTCCTGGGTGCACCCCCTTGCTGTGGGTAACCTTTTTATGTGTTTGTTGTGTGTATTTATTGTGTTTGTAATGTTTTTGGGGTCGCGCGGGTTGCTTCCTTGTTTTCGGATCTAGTACGTCTTTTTCGGGCAATCCGTAGGTGTTTGGTGGTGTTTTGCGTCTTTAAACTGCTGTAGCCTCGTTTTCGTTTTTTTCGGCGGCCATTTTTTCTCTCGCTTAGGGGATTTTTTAGTGTCTAAACTGTTTTATTTGGAGGTAAATTGAGGTGTAACTTTTTATGTATTTGTTGTGTGTATTTATTGTGTTTTTCATGTTTTCATGTGCGCGGGTTTCAGACGATTTTTTGCGAGGTCGTAATGGGTTGTAACGTGTCTCGTATTTTGCTTTCGTAACTACGTAAATTTTGCGAGGTCCTCATTTGCTGGCAAGGAGGGCCTTCAGCGCTCCATGCCAGCAACTGCGGCCCTCGCTTCGCTGACTTAAATGGATAACTATGTTAGCTCATATATAAACTAATGCTCCCTAATAAACTGTAAAAAACATTTCCAAATGATCTACTTTTTGTATAACTGCATTGTTAATGTAACCATTATGCCACGGGATGCTGTTTTCATGTTCATCTGCTGCAGTGTTAACAACTTTTCAGCTTGTTTGTTTCAGCTCCCACTTGGTGAAAATTGTCCTCTTTCATAGTGTCCAATACACAGTAACGCAAAGCCATAGTGAAATTGTTTCACTCAAGTGTGAGATTCAAAAGAAAATTGTGAGTTTATATAAAACGGTCACTGAAGTTCTGTAGTTCAGGAAAAGCTTCTCATGTCTGTGACACATGCAAGAAACTATGTGGAAGTGGTAGGGTCAAAGGAATTTAAGAATGGCTGGGTCAAGCATAAGGCAATAGAATGGACAAACCAAATGGGCCTTTTTTTTTGCTTATTATTGTTTGCTTATATACCATCTAATATACAGTATGTTTCTTTATTATCAGCTGTGTACGCTATAAACATTAAAATATTGTTAGAAAAAATATTGCACTAAAGTTTGTAATTTTCCGGACAGATTTTCTGATCTACCCACCAAACATGGGCAGTTAAAACAATAACTGCTTATAATTCCTGATAAACCAAAGTCTTACGATGTTGAGAATAATGATGACCCCATAAATTTGGCTCATTCTTCACACTGTCTATTTCCTGGTCTCCCTGCAAACTTTACTCTTCAATGGTTCACAAATGCCAAGGTTGACCCCCTGCATCTGACTCTGATACTAGCATGAATGTATGCTACTCTCGAGATTTAAAGGGATACTGTCACTGAAATTAGTGCAAGCACCTGCACTGGCCCATCCTGACTATTTATACACATCGTCGGCACCTATCCAGTGCCTGATCTAGAGTTCCTTGATTTTGGATCCTGCTCCTCAGGTTCGCTTTGCCTGTGCCCTGTTTGCCTTTTACTTCTGCCAATGTTACTGTGTACCTACCATCTGCTTTGCCAGTGTTGCTGTGTAACTCCAGACTGTGCCTGTCTACCTTTCACCTGTGACAGTTTTTTCACTGCAAGTAGCTTCATGGAGCACTGGAAGCTAGCATACAGGGCACTAACCCCTGTGCAATAGTCTGCATTGCTCAAATTCCAAAGAGGCAAAAGAGCAGAAACCTGAATTTTGTATTCTGACAAATATCATTGGCTTGAATACGACACACCCCTGCAAACTGATTGGCTATAGTAATGAAGAAGACATGGAGCAGTGTGTAGGCAGTCTGTTACAAATAAACTGATTTTATTTATTTGATTTCTTAGTGAAAAATACAAATAGGAGATCTTTATCTTTAAGTTATGTAGTCCAAATTGTGCCCGGCATATCTAAGTTTCTCAGTTTTTACCTTCCTCTAATCTAGCACATGCTGATTATATCAGACGCACACATTACATGGAGTCATTCTATACACATGCAGATTTATTTTATTTAAAAATAAAACTTGTTTTCCACACCCCCAGAGCTGCTTACATAGGCACAATGTGGCTACCAATGAAACACTGAATTTGGGTACAGTTTTTAGCCTTTTACTAACCTTCAAGCCAGCAGCAGCACAATGCACAGACCTACAAAGCATTATCTGACTTCTGGGTGAATACAGGGCTACACATCCTATGATGCTTTGGTGTCCAAGCAGGCTTTACAGATTGTTACAATTCATCAGCTGCCTGTGATTGGCCAACATGAATTATGCATTTTATGCTAATTTTAGCAGGATATGCAGGGGTGGTTACTCACACAAGCAACTACTTACTTGCAGACTCAAGAGATTTATCAAACATCAGGGAGAGTTTATTAATATTTATTTTGGGATTTTTTCATGCAAAGACTGTTAGTATGTTTTCATACAAATACTGATTTTTCTCTTTCAGATGCATTCATAATCCAGGAAACTTAGATATTCCTTTAAGTGACCCTTTAAGATGCAAACAGGTCTACTGACATCACATTTACAGTCAAAACAATGCAAATGTCAATGTAAATTTATTGTAAGAAAATTAATTTTTTTAATAACATTCAGTTGATAAACTACTTTTTACGACATTGAGTTTTTTAAGTATATCATATTTGGTACTCCCACTTGGTCCTGTAAACTCATCTGTACCAGACTGTTTGAAATTCAATGAGAAATTTGTGCAAACTTATCAACTTTATGGGTGTTTTTTATGCTTGACCTTGACCACCATCCAGGATAACAGAATAGCGATACAGACACAATTTAATATATTTGTTTGTATAGGTAGTGATGCAATACATCCAGACACATCGAAACAGAATCCCTAACACATCTGAGCTGACAACTCGAGGAATTAATAGATTGGACACTTCCTTCTTAAAACATTTATAACTTTATTAAAAACAACACATTTTGTTATTGAACCAATATTAGCTAAACTGAATCATGACCTGAAGGACATGACCTGCAAACCAAATCATGATCTGAAGGACATGACCTGAGCCGCAGTCAGTTTAAAGGTCTTGTTTTTTTTTCACTTAATAGAACCCCTCATCTTTGGCTACAAATTATTTAGTCAATCTGATTTGTATATTGTCCATCTGGTGTTGTCCATGTGTAAAAACATCTCTAAGGCACTTGGAAGGGGGTATTTACTATGTACAGACAATTATCTTGACATAATTATACTAATCTCTGGCCTGCTTCATTTTATACTCCAAGGCCAAACTTTCCCATTAATCCAGGTATCTTGGCATTCCAATCTCCTTTCCCTCCAGGCACACCCACTGCAGTGCATCTTCTTGACTTTAGCCAAACCACTTCATTAAATCTGGTGCTAGCAATACTCGCCCTCTGCTCTTTCCCTCCTTCTGAGCTGTGGAGTTTGTCTTCCAGTGAAAAATTATATATCTGGATGTGCTTCTCCATAAGAATATTCTGGGAAGATACTGGAGTGGGTTGCCAATTCCTTCTACAGTGGACCACAATTTGTCTGATCTCTCTGCTATGACCTGCCCTTCTTGGATGACCCAACACGATTTTTGGATAACAGTACATCTTCATTGAGGCACACAAGCCCTTCAACCCCTCAAGCTAGCGATACAGGATAAATCCCCAGAGCTCTGATAGCAATAAAAGATAAATACTAAAACTTTAGGAACAACTTGTGTTAGGGTGAATTTTCTCCTTTAAACAGTCAGTACCTTGTTTCAGACTAGTTCATTAAAAATAAAATCTTCACCCAAGAGAATGGCTTATTGAAAAAATGATCTTTAATGTCAGAAAGTAGGAGTATGAACCACATTCAATATAAAGCATTTTATAATTTTCATTTGATTACCTGAACAAATTAAAACATTTCTGGATCACTAACATGTGGCATCTTTTAACGGATGAAAAATCCAATTAGTTTGAGGCATATTGCAGCATGTTTCCTGTGTGACTGCTGTATGGGCAAGTCTCGAAGTGTATCCCACAGGTCAAAACCTTGATACCAAACGTAGAAAACATGACGATGTAAAGTAGCTTAATTGGGGTTAAGGTGAAACAAGAAATAGAGTTTTTTAGAAGTTAATTATTTCTGAACCTGTTACTTTGTGAAGCCTGGGCAATTACTTTGTATTTCACTGGCTGTACTTTCTGACCCCAAAGTTGCTGATGCAAAGTCTGGACAAACTTTATTTTTATATGTAAATTCAATCATAATTAGGAAAATTAATAGTTAATTGGAAATACGTATTCTTTAAAAATATCTAAAAAAGCAACAAAAGTAAAAGTTCCAAAGCATATAAAGATACATAGCATTGGACTGTATAGTGATACATTTTTATTGTATAGACATTATTAAATTGCAATTCGGCCAATTGAATAGGGCTCTATAAAAACACAGAGCAATTTTTTACAGAAGTTTTTAGTTAGTGAAGATCTTGCTTTTGGATAGAAGTTCACTAACTAATAACTTCTGTAAAAAAATATGCTATGTGCTTATATAGAGCCCTATTCAATTGGCCGAATCGCAATGTAATAAGGCTGTTAATATAAAATGACAAGTGAAACAACCTTCTTTTTCAGTTATTGTACCTGATTTGAAAAAAGAAAGGTGTATCTCTGGAAAATTTGACAGTTTGAATTGAACTTCTCTCCGATAAAGATGATTTTACTGTATACTGAAATACTGTCGCATTTCGCCTCTGGATCTATCGGTTGGTAGCAACATAATCACAAATTAAGATTATAGAATTTTTTTTATGTTTTATTGCAAAGACTAAAGAAATTCAGTAAAAGTATCATAGACAAGTCTCAGAATAGATATATCTCAAATCTCATACATTAAAAAATAATAAAAAAGAGCCAAAAGATTAGTAAGAGGGAAAGGTCATAGGAAAATGTTGGTAAAAGTTAAAAAGTTTGCTAAACATTTATTCTTATTAATATTACTGGTGGCAAAAATGGTGATATCTGTGCCTGGGTGAATCCAAATCACTGGTTAATCCAATCAAGCTAAAATACTTAGATGGACATCTTTGAGTTTTCCAAGGACTGGAACTTAGAAATACTGTACCATGCCATCCTGTTAATCTAGTGTAAACCATAACCTATTTGTTTAAATTAAACATTAACTAACGTTTGGTTTTAATTAACTGACCTTGTCAGTGTTCATGCAGTTTCATGTATTAATTCATGTAATTATGTATATTGTCACCCATTTCTATTTGCTTAGCTATCTATTGCAATGCTTCCATAAATTAAAATGTGTTATAATTTTGTGTTATCCTGCCAATATGAACCTCTGCACATGCCCATTTGGACCATGATGTTGTAAATGAACATGAGCATACAGACAAAAAAGGACACTTCTGAAGTTTTATTTTTGTTTTATATAATTACTCTAACAATTAATTAATTATTGTTTCCTCCAAATGTAATTATCATATAATATTTATATTTTGCTTACTTTTTAACTATCCTAAGTACTTTGGGAATGCTCCATGGACATGGGATTCCTAGCTCAAAGACAGGGCCCTCCTTGCTTTGCCATGTGTTAATTTGTATTTATCTTTGTCTGAACTTAACTTATGTACAGCGCTACGGAATATGTTGGCGCGTTATAAATGAACTTTAATAATATAATAACATCTAATGTAATCCAGTGTATCTGCTTCTGGAATATTCTCCCTGTGTGCTCCCTTGCATGCTGCCATTTTTCACATCTATAACCTGACACATTGCATATCCTGTTATTGACAAGCAATTCTCAACATGAGGTGTAAAATACTTTTGGAATTGGCATCCTTGTTGTGCAGTTTTAAGGTGAGATTAAACATTTTTTAGTATGATATTTCCTTTATTTTAGGTGTTTTGTTGGTTTCATGGAGAGGGACCATTACAGATAAGAGAGGCTTAAACAGAAAATGTTCTGTTGGTGACGTCTGAGACTGCGAATATAACAGAAAAACATCTTTTTACTGTAGTTTTACAAAGGAACAATCAATTTAATTGGAAAACAATACATTTTTTTAAGATTATTGCTCTCCATGGGGGGAAAATGATACTCATGCAAAGGAAATTGTTGCCTGTTGCACTGATAAGCAGACGGGAAACTGTTATAATTCATATGATTAGAAATAAAATACATTTTCCTTAAGCTTTGTGCTTATCAGGTGAAGCAAATGATACCCAGTTGTAAACAGAAATGCCTCCTATTGTACAGATAAGCAGATGGAAAATGTGTTATGAGAGATTACATCTTACAAACACACAATCAAAACTCCAAATTTCTTCACTTTGTCTGGATTATTGGGAGATTAGACAAATAGAGGCATGGCAGCCACCATGGATTTGCTTCCATAGGGAGGGTTGGAACGGTGAAAATGCAGTAAGATTCTTGGGTTTGGTACCATTTTAATGGCTATTTTGTAAGATGTTAAATACTTCATTAAATTATTCAACTCGTCTTGAGAACAGATGGAATTAAAGAGAACAAAACATATCAACAGGCATATTGTTCGGAGAGTTTGCACAGTGCATGATTTATAAGGCAGAATGACACAAAGCAGACAAATTCAGAGACCCAGCCAGTGAAGGTTTGGCAAGCAGGTGGCATTTATTATCATTTATGGATGAGGAGTGGTGCTGAGTGATGCAAAGTTAGTGCACAATTAAGAAACTGTATTGAGGGACAGATGTTGTGGAAGACCTGTTCAAAGATTCAGAAGAAAAGTCATTTGTATGTTATATTGTATTTATATTAATAAGATAAATATAGAAGAGAAGTGGAAACTCTTTCATATATTATTACATTAAACAAAGGATACTTTAGAGTAGGGAACAATGTGCCAAATTCCCTTTTATTGTACAGAGTAACAGGAATGCAATATCGGAAAGGATGTAACAAAGTCTCCTGGAGGTGAGTGTGGTGTACCCACAGGGTACAAGATCGTGTAATCCTCTTTTGCGCCAGATCATTGATGAGCAATTCAAATAATACAGTTGTTAGAGACATCAACATCCTCTTCTGTGCCGTGTAACTCACCACCATTTGCCATGGGGATGAAAATAATAATAATTAGGTGTAATTTGGAACACAGTAAGGGGTCATACCCCTTCCGAATTGCTACCTTGTCATGGTGAAGGGGCTTGTTTACTTCAATAAAGCTGACCTATACCATGTAGGGTCATCCAAGATGGGCAGGTCATAGCAGAGAGTTAGACAAATCATGGATCACTGGAGAAAGAACTGGCTACCCACTGCAGTATTTAAGCCAAGAAAACCATATGGATAAGCACTACCAAAGACATAATGATTGTGCCAGGCATGCTGTGTTCCATAAAGCTGGACTCTACTGACCAATAAGACTCATAAGAATGGGTTTGTATGGCTTCTTTACTTTGTAGATGCTCTAGACTGACTCTAGATGACAATTATTTTCTTGCTACCTACACTGACCCATTGTCCAAGATATTGACCATTGTGTCTGCCTAAAGTCCACTGCTACTTGAATCTGGACAGTAGCCCGCATGGCAATGCACCTCAGTTACCTGTTCCTCCTAGTGTTGTTCATCAATCGGCATTACAGAGTCGCTGTTTAAAGATGCTGGAGACAGAAAAAGAGACTTGTGCTCTATATAATTTCTAGGCGCCATACAAACCCGAGCAGCAACATGTGCACAGATTTAAAATGTACAATATATTGCATTGATGCCTCAAATCTTATACTGGGGTTGTTGCATTTTGTGTTATGCCACAGAAAACAAATACATTATTAAATCCTTTATTAAAATGTTTATATTTTTACCTGATTTTTTTAAATCTGGGTGATTAACCTTACACTATTTATGTCCCTATATTTAAAACTTGCAATAGAACCCATTACTTGAGCTGAGACTGCAAAACTGCCATATGAGCCATATGGATATATTTATATGCCTTGAACATACTCGGCATTTAATCACATGTGTAATGTGATGGCACATACAGTATTTGTGATTCTATTATACTTAATGTCCCATGAAAATTTCTTTCTGAAATAAAGCTGATGTTTAACTAGTAGATGTCTTCAGTACACAGTCTTTGAATGCTTGGAGTATATTCCAATAAAGCCATGGATGGAATCTAAAAAAGTGTTGTGTTAATGAAACCCATTCACCACGTATCTAATTTCACACAACTATCAGTATACAGCTATCTGAACAACATATGCCTTGGCAGATGGTGCAGTCAATCTCAAGGAAGGAATAGAATGAAATCACTCATACACTATTTACTTAGTTTAAGTCGGTTTGGTTGTTGTGGAGTATATGCTCATTTCTTTTTTTTGGATCAGAATGTTAAATAAATATACAAAAAAACATGAACATTGCAACAGTTACATTGTCATTTTAAATGTTTAAGCAACTATATGACAATGATATATTTCCTCTGCCTTAAAATTTCCTCAAATAGATCATATATGGAAAAGAGGGTGTTGATTTGAAACTGTAATGTGCAGCAGCACACTAATCATTTAGAGGTGGCTGCCAGCCTTACAATAGCATATCTCACCTTATTTTGGCACTTTTGCAATTCTTTCCTTTAGGAACCTCCTTGCCAGGGAAAGACTAGAGTGCCTGATGCATATCTTAACTCTTATGTTGGGCATCCATGCCTTGTGCACTATTAATGGCTCAGCCAACTGTTGTCACACTGAGAAATACATTATTTAAAAAGATTTAGATTTGTTGGTAAATTGAGCTCAATTGCACTCCTCACTGTTAAGATACTACTGGCGAGGACCCCGTGCACCCCACTATTCTCCATCTAGGTCGTGCCTTTTGTGTTCCATTTCACAGCTCCCAGCAGAACCCCGCTTAGGTGAACTAAAGGTTCAACAGCTTTCAAGCTCAGCCCTAAGGTTACTGACTTATTAAAAATAATAAACTCTATTACATTTGATTAGGATTAAATGATTAGGATCATTTTTATTAGGATAAAATCATAACAGCAGACACCCCGTTAGCTAGAATGTCATACACAGACTGCCGTTTATTCTCTCTTACATAGATATCACAACCACAGCAAGACTTCCCCCACATGCCCGCCTCATCAGTCCCCTCCTCCCCGCATTACCATGGTTGCCAACGCCCTCCTAGTTTTCGCGTCTGATTTTACACAGAACAATAAACTAACTTCAAATGTTATGTCTATCTTTGATCATGCAGGAGATACTAGGAGGTAACGTAACATCTGGAGCCATATACACATTCAAATTCCTGCAGAGTTAACTTAGTTGTCATTGTGAAAAAGTGTATTTGTTAGTTACAGGTAACATAATACTACTACAGTGCACATAACACAATATAGCAACCACAGCATTCATTACTGTGTCCCACACTACACAGGTTATTAAGGTCATAACAAAATAGTCCATGATAGAACAAAATAGTAATTGAGTTCAGGGCAGTGACAGTTCCATCTTGGGCCATACAGGCCCTTGCTGGTGGGGTTCAGAGGTCTCTTATCCTGTCCCTCCATAAGTCAGTAATGACACTCACCACATTATAAAACTACTAAAGTGTAACAATTACCACAACATCATTAGCACATCAGAAGAGCAATGTAGTACTGCACAGCTGTGACTTACAGTAAAATAGCCACTTGCTGCATAATTTGCAAAAAACAAAAAGTTTAGTATAGGTTTATTATTGAATTACATGCATCATTAAATTCCTAATTTAACAGATCCCAGGTTTTGAATAACGAGTCATGTAGCCTAATTCTTAGGTTCTTTGTTGAGAAAGAAGTCTTGATCTATTATGTTCCGGTGTTGACCTTATGTTTTAAAACCACAAATTCTGTTAGATTACATTTAAAGGGCCATACTAAGCAATAGTTATGTAGGGCATAAAAAAAAACATTTTCTCTCCACCCTCTGAATGATGTATTGTCACTTGAGTGGGAGCTGCCCAAGGAGAGTACCCAATTTAAAAACTTTTGACACCACTCTGTAAAACATACATTAGTAACAGACATGTAACATGAGCTGTGAGCAATGTACACAAATGCACTTTCTAGTAGCTTCCCATTTTTATACTGCAAGTATGGTGCGCCTGTTTGGAGAGTATTCCCCTCTGGGCGACTCCCACTCCAGAGACGTTATTCAGAAGTTGGAGAGATAAGGAGCTCATGCTGCCTGGGGGCATGATAAAAAAATAGTAATTCACTGTTTATATGATCAGTAAAATTTCAATCAAGCCGTACCTAACTATTGTTAAGAGAGTCCTACCACAATCAAACCACATGAAGGTGAAATATATTGGTTTCAACTTTTTATCACAGGTTTTAGGAAAATGATCCAAAAAGAGAAAACATGTATACTATAATTTATTATTATATAGTCTCAAACATTTTTACAAAACAAATATTTCAACTGCCAGTCCTCCATTCTCCTACGCTAGAGTTCTTTATGGTAACGTGACCAGTTGTGCAACCAGGCCTCACATACCAGATCTCAGTCTCAATTATTGTATTTATGACCAGGATGAAGAATAGAACATGTTTGGATGACATTACTGACATAAATGGACAGTCCATTTCAGAGTTTTCATTGATTAAGTCGATTCTACGTTTGAGGGTATGTGAATACTGTGGATAGATAAATAAATTCTTACAAGATATGTGTCAATCCAGAGAATGCTGTGTTAATAACCAATATTTATTTTAAATGTTATGGTTCTTCCTTTGAGATGACATTTCATGGGAGCAGAGAGAATAAGTGTGTATAATCATGTTTTATGTGTTAATCTAGGAAAGGGGAACATGAATAGCACTTTCTTAAAGGAACTATTTAGGCAATTATTTTTTATAAATAATTTAACTAGCTTAAAACTGAATGAATTGTATTATCTTCAGTGTAGTTGTGATTTAAAATGTACTCTTCACATACATTTAGGAAGCTCCCATCGTTGAAGATTCTTATCTTCTGAAGCTTCCCCCATTCTTCCAGGCTTCCCCCATGAATGCTGCCACCTTCCAGAGCTGGCCACCCGCTAGGGGTGGGGCTTAAAACATTCTACTAATAAGATAATAGTGACAGTGGGTGTCTAAGCAGCATAAGGCACTGGTATTGTGGAGCCTCTCCCTTGTGGACATGGGCTTAGGTTACAGTTGTAGAAGGTGTCTGATATCATGAGAGAGAATTGGAATACAGGGGAGGCTCCAAAAGCTAAGAATATGATACTCTGGGGGGTTCTTATTAGGATAAATTGAATCAAGGTAATAACTTTAATAGTTAGGGATACAAAAAACCTGCAAAATCAACGTTGTTAAATAAAAAAAGATCTTTGAAATACGCCTTTGTCACAACCTGTATGTTGAATTGGGTATGATAAGAGCCTATTGCCCAAACCTCTTCCCACAGTAGTGACTGGTTCACGTTACCTCTATACAGCAGGAAGAATTTTTAGCCCTTAGGTCAGACTGGGAGATGTCTGTGGTCTTGTATAGCATAAAGATCTTTCTAAGTTCTGAAAAAAACTTACTCCAGGAACCAGCATCCAGCATCAATAACGAAATTCACACATTAATTATGTGAACCAGTTAAGCATCTTTTTATTGAAAACAGACACATTTTTGCCACATCTTTAGCAACAACAGACCAATCAATTAAAATGTGCGGCCATAATTACACCCAACCCTTCTAGCTCATGTTATCAACCCTGCCCCTCCGTCTAAGACATTCACCCATTGTTTTCCCTTTCCACTGTTGTATCTTGGTAGGGGGCAATTAGATACAAGAGGCCTGGAGACACCAGTCTGAGGCTTGTGATACACAGAGAGAAATACTGATGTTATGTGACTCCTAGGGGTTAATTATCTCCCTAATCTTGTTAATAAGGGACTAATCCACTATGAAATATTGGGCATATACAACATTTCCCTTGTAAGTGCTAGCCCCCCAAAGCACAACACAGATATACATCCCATCACTCCCATCATGTTCATACGCACACCCCAACTATAAACATGGGTACCATAGTATGGGCCTAGTGGTAACCAGGCAGCTTTAAACAGGCATAACAAGGAACAACACATATCTCCAATGTTAACCCATCTCAGTGAGCCCCTTTCCCCTGGCACAATAAGCTTATCCTATAAGGCTGAGGTCATCAGTCTGTAAGGTATTGCACAGCAGGTGTCTTGGCATGCTTCAGCCATGACATCCATCTCTTGGGAGAAATCAATCACTTTAAGTGTTAATTTGTGTGAGCTTAATCTGCTCTGAACACTATGCTCTAACACTCATTCATTCTTAGTGACGTTTCCTGTACAAAAGAGTATCACAGCCTAATTTTAAAAACATTCCTCATATGTAGCATACATGTTTAATCATAGGGATGCTTATATTTGGAGTATTGCTTAAAAACTGGTTAAAAAGTACTAAACCACCAAATATTGAGGTTGAAGAATACGTCCTCCACTGGATATAGCACCAATATCATGCAATCTTATACACGTGAAATCTTATGCACATAAACATGATGAAGAAAAAAGTGTTTATGGTTAGCCACAAACGCAATACTTGTGGTTCAGCCACAATTCTAGCAGCTTTGCACTGCTCAGTACTTCTCCCAATTGGGTGTAAAGCACCAGGGATTTGTAGGTCAAACAATTCAAAATGAATCAAGCAACATAGTTAAAACATTCATATACACAAATCACAAGTGGGCGTCTCTTGCAAAACTTCATATAGCCGACATACTTTTCGTCAATATCCATGACTTCATCATGGTTATGGATGTATTAGCGAATTCATACACAATTGAAAAGGGATTTAGCTAGATACTGGGCCTTCCAGAGAGGAGGTACCTTCATGGCTCATGAATCCCATTCAAAGCTTTCATATTTCCACCAGCAACTTTATAATGTTGAATGTACTTAGGATAACACTGCTATTTGTTTTTAATTACATTTCATGTGTGTTTTCTGTTATTATTTTGCAGGATTTGTAATATTATTCAAATAAAGCATATATCCATATTTACACAAATCGAATGCACTCCTTTTTCATAGAAACTCGGGTCCCAAATTTGGGGTGCGCACTAGATCAGATGGCGCACTAGATTTGATGGTGCACTAGATTCGATGGCAAAAAGGAAAGCACAGGACATATCGCGACACCACCATCTCTCGCTTCCCGGCTCTCTAGAGTGGGTGACCGCTGGCAAAGTGGCACCCAGAGAGCCCCAGCATAGTGGCACACAGAGCCTGGTACCCAGAGAGCGCCAGCACAGTGGCACAAAGAGCCTGGCACCCAGAGAGCCCCAGCACAGTGGTACACAAAGCCGTACACCCAGAGAGCCGCAGCACAGTGGCACACAGAGCCTGGCACCCAGAGAGCCCCAGCACAGAGGCGCACAGAGCCTGGCACCCAGAGAGCCCCAGCACAGTGGCACACAGAGCCTGGCAACCAGAGAGCCGCATCAGTGTCACGCAGAGCCTGGCACCCAGAGAGCCCCAGCACAGTGGCACACAGAGCCTGGCATCCAGAGAGCCCCATCACAGTGGCACATAGAGCCTGGCACCCAGAGAGCCCCAACACAGTGGCACACGGAGACTGGCACCCAGAGAGCTCCAGCACATTGGCACATAGAGCCTGGCACCCAGAGAGCCCCAGCACAGTGGCACACAGAACCTGGCATCCAGAGAGCCCCATCACAGTGTCACATAGAGCCTGGCACCCAGAGAGCCCCAGCTCAGTGGCACACGGAGACTGGCACCCAAAGAGCTCCAGCACATTGGCACATAGAGCCTGGCACCCAGAGAGCCCCAGCACAGTGGCACACAGAACCTGGTACCCAGAGAGCCCCAGCACAGTGGCACACAGAGCTGACACCTAGAAAGACCCAGCACAGTGGCACACAGAGCCTGGCACCCAGAGAGCCTAAACACAATGGCACACAGATCCTGGCACCAAGAGAGCCCCAGTACAGTGGCATACAGAGCCTGGCACCCAGAGAGCCCCAGCACAGTGGCACACAGAGCCTGGCACCCAGTGAGCCCAAGCACAGTGGCACACAGATCCTGGTACACAGAGAGCCCCAGCACAGAGGCACACTGAGCCTGGCACCCAGAGAGCGCCAGCACAGTGGCATGCAGAGCCTGGCACCCAGAGTTCACCAGCACAGTGGCACGCAGAGCCTGGCACCCAGAGAGCCCCACCACAGTGGCACACAGAGCCTGGCACCCAGAGAGCCCCACCACAGTGGCACACAGAGCCTGGTACCCAGAGAGCCCCAGCAGAGTGGCACACAGAGCCTGGCACCCAGATAGCCCCAGCACAGAGGCACACAGATCCTGGCACCCAGAGAGCCCCAGCACAGTGGCACACAGAGCCTGGTACCCAGAGAGCCCCAGCACAGTGGCACACAGAGCCTGGTACCCAGAGAGCCCCAACAGAGTGGCACACAGAGCCTGGCACCCAGAGAGCTCCAGTATAGTGGCACACAGTGCCTGGCACCCAGAAAGCGCATTACATACGCCAGCAAAGTTGTTTTTTTGATTCATGGGTTCCAAATTTGCAATGTGCATTATATTTGATGGGCACTAGATTTGTGTAAATACAATATGTGTATCCTGTAATATGTTTGTTCTTGTTAGTAGCGTTAACTTTTACTTATTTTGCATTGTTCAGGTTATTCCACAATTTCATTTTTTATTCTATAAGAGTTGGGATATTGATTTATTCTTTGCCAGCCACATGTCAACAAAACATTTAGCATTACATATTTCAGTAGGTACTGAAATACCATTCCCTGGTGCCATTTTATATTCATTATTACCAAGTTTAGTCAATGGTTCTATAATCATACAAAAAGCGGAATAAATTATATGATATTGCATTCCATTTTTACAATTAGTATAACTGCATATGGATTAAAAAAAAATATAGTCACCTGTACCATACAATAGTTCATGTTTTGACTAATTACATACCAAACTGTGCCAAGCTTTGCTAAGGTAAGAAACGCGCAAGGGAAAATACACATACAGCTAACCTGTTTTAATATTCCTGGGCTATGGTTTTGTAATATAACAGCTGGGTCAACAGAAAAAATGCCAAACCAAAGAACATTTTTTAAATCCAGTTTTCCTCTAGATAAATATGCTAAAGAAGCAAATCAAGGGCAGCTGCAGCATTAGTAATAAAAATATATAAATTAAACTTCAAGGTAGACAGCTTGCCAGGTGCCAATGCAAATATACAGAGAACCACAGGGACAAAGGGGGAGAATGCATGGATTAAAATGAAGCATCAAATAAATTATACTGCGGATGGAAATTCAACCTGTTTTTGTTTATTTAATGGTCGGGGAAAAAATCAGAGTTTTTTCTGATGGTCCGGGATGACAGTTAAATATTTCTGAATGATTAAACTGTCCCGATTCTATAAATCGTAGGGCAGGAAGAAATATAGACTGAGCTTTAGTTACTATTTATTATTCATTTTATTGTCAAGTCCATTGTTTCGGAAACTTTTTATAGCTACGAAACAATACAAGTAATGTGTCATGTTTACAATTTTAGCTTTTTCTACCATTTTTACCTCTTAAGAAAATATACTGGTAAGAAATAACATATTTGATAAAGTAGCTTCGGAACAACAGTTTTGTATACTGCATTAAAATGAGTTTTCATGGGATAAAAAGTGATATTTCTTATGCAAATGGAAGCCAAGACTTTCATGCCATATTTCTTACTTATTTAGGGCCTCATTCAATTGCGATTTTGTTGATTGAATAGGGCTCTATATAAGCACAGAGCATATTTTTTCACAGAAGTTTTTAATTAGTGAACTTCTATCCAAAATCAAGCTCTTCACTAACTAAAAACTTCTTTAAAAAATATATTCTATGTGCTTACGGTATATAGAGCCCTTTAGAATTTGCCGAATTGCAATTTAATAAGGCTGTAAATACTTAGCACATGTTTGTATTATTATTAACAACAGGTATTTAAATGCAGTTACATCATTTATAAATGCTTCATTGCAGTATTTCACTGATTGGCAGCTGTTTTGGTTTAGAATTTGTGTCGCTAGCAGCTTCTGTAAAAGAGTGACTAACTGTTCAATTATGTGCCATTACATTTTCCTTATAATTTGGAAATTTATATTATTGTATGTTGTCATTAATCACTTATCAGACATTGGCTAATGTGTTCTTAAATAAGAACCTGTTGGGTGAGCAACTAAAGACTCCATTGCTCCTGTGGGGAATTTTACGAGTAAAGTTGACTTGTAAATCACTATCTAGCATTCACATCAAAACCTTCCCCACCAGAACTGTGCGCTGTCAAATAGCAACACATTGCAATAAATGTGTAGTTTTGGTCGGGCCCCTCTCTTTCGGCGAGGAGTAGCTGATGAGCGGCTGTGCTACCCAAAACGATCGCGGACTGAGGGCCAGATTGTCGATATATGATACCTGGGATACTTGGTGCATGGACCAGGACTAAGCTCGGGATATATGGACTGTGTAGCTGAAGTGAGGTTATGCTGTGTAGCCTGAACTGAGGGTCAGATTGTCGAGATATGCAAACGTTATACCTGGGATATGGACTTCTGCGCCAAGGCCCTCCAGCAGAGGAAATACCCTGCAATGAAGTATGGGGATTTTTGATCGACGTCTGGGCACGAGAGGAGTAAGCAGAACTCAAAGGATTTTGGGCTAAGGGGATAAATACGGTGAAACCGTGGGCATGAGCAATGACTTAGTAGGTAGGGGCCAAGAACAACAATATAGGGAGGTAGAAAGCAACACACAAATGTGTAGCAATGGAAGCATAACGTGACGTGAATCCCACGCTGGATTGGTAGCTGACGGTGGCGGGTGCTACCTAACCCCTTGTTAGCCTGTTTGGGGGCTAGGGAGATCCAGAGAAGGGCGATGTGTAGTGGCTATGTGCCAAACTTTGGCTGTGGACAATGCCTAGGCTTAGTAGATATGGCCCAAAAGTGCAGTAAAACATGAAGTGAAAGCCTGAATACCTTCTACCTTGGGCGCTGACAAGGTAAAAGTGCACTGAAGTATAATAAAATGCCTAGTGAAAGGCAGCGAAAGTGCTGACAATGACTGGGCTTAGTAGATATGCCCCGAAAGTGCTGTAAAATGTGAAGTGAAGGCTGAAAAGTGGTTACCTTGGGTGCTGGCAAGGATGATGCTTTGCAACGTGGAGCTTGGAGAAAGCCGGGAGACAAATGTAGATTGTATAAAACTTCTATGGGTACTCTAAACTACCCGTAAAGGCACAAAACAAATGTAAAATATGATGCTATTAATTGTGGTGGATATGAGGCTTGATTCCTCATATCATATTCAATTAATGTGTTAATACCACACCCCCATTAGCCCTCAATACTCGCTATCTAATATGAGTCCTGGGATCCTTGGCATCCCCCAAATATCCTTAACTACAATGATCCTGAGGACACCCAGAATTCCCTCCAATACCCAATATAAACTGGAAGAACCCCAGGGATTTCCCCTTCCCACTCGCTATGAGTCGGGGGTTCCCTAGGGATTCCCCCTTTCCACAAGATATCTACTATGACCCTGATTTTTCCCCATCTAAGTATACCCATTGGGGTATACCTCCATGGCACATTCCCCATCTAAGTATACCCATTGGGGTAGACTGCCATGCCACATCTGTGGCACATTGATTAATTTTAAGTGTCATGGAGTTCCTTAAAGGTTCTCCGTAGTGGGTTAATGGCTGTCATTGAGGTCACATATCGTGTGGAGACAGGAATCCCTTGGATTCTCATGGCTCATAGAGATTGGGCTGACGGAATCTATGGGGTTCCCTGGTTTATAGTGGTATTGGGAGGAATCCCAATATTAATAGGAGGTAGTGCGTCAAAGGCAGATGGGTCATAAACCCCCCTGCATTAGATTTTAATATGTTTTAACCCCTTTCCTTGTCATGGGAAGGTTTTATATAGCTAGATGGGGAAAGGGATGATGTTAGGGCTAGTGTAGTGTGTTAATGTACTCCCTATACCATTACCCCTATAAAGAAACTCATTAAAATAAAATAAAATAAAAAACTAATTACGCAAAAAAATATTTACATAAAATAAAATAAAAATATTACTGGAAATATATATATTTTTTTTGCATAAAATAAATAAATAGGTTTTCATCCTAGTGTTTCTCTTCTCTGATTGGCTTTAGAGACAGACAATAATACTAGAATGAAACTTTTTCTTACTGACTGACATTTCAGCTTTTATTTTTGTATTTTAGAAATTTATCTTTTTGTTTTAATTTTAATATATTTTTTTTTCTGTATTTCTTTTTTAGTTTCTGTAAAACTTTTTTTATTTTCTGTGTTCCTTTTGGAGGGGTTGGGCAGGGGCTGTGGGGGATAGGCTCCATAAGGACCCTTATGGTAGTAATTACAATGTGGGTCCAAAGTAACTACTATAGTAGGGGGTTACTTTGAGGTTTTATAGAGGTCCATTAGGGCTTCATTAGTTTTTTTGTTAGTGTATCACAGTTTTTTAGGTGGAGGCCCTTTATGTGGGTCAAAGATGATCAAGTTCAATCAAGATAGAAGAGCAACATGGATATGACCTCTTTATCTCGGGTGGAAGATTGTGGACCAGGACATAGGGGAGGGAAAATAAAATTATCCCCTCCTACAGCTGTTTTTTATTTATTTTTGGAAGTTCCCTTTTTTTATATGTATTTTTTTTGTTTTATTTTAAAGTTTTTCCATTATTTATTTTAAATTGTATGGTGATTTGTTTTGTAAATTAGCGCAGCATTAGGTACCTTGGGGTTCTTGTGAACCCCCATGTGGGTGCTAGGATTCATAATGGTCCATATAGTAGTAGTCATGGTGTCATGGGGATCCATAGGAACCCCTATGTTGGGGGGTCTGGTTAAGTTGTCATGGGGGTCCATAGGAACTTCCATGGTTACAGTTTAGCATACCATGGTACTCTGATGGGACCCCCAAGCTATAGGTGTTGATGATAGGTGCCATGAGAGTGCCATGGAAATATGTACATTTTAAGTGCCACAAGAGTCCACAGGGAACCCCATGGTTCCTGTTAGAGGCCATATGTGGTTAATGAACCCCACACTACAGCAAAAGCAGCATGGGGGAGGAGGGTGGAGGTCCATAGTGTGGAGTAGGTCAAGGAGGAATCCAGGGAATACATGGTTTTATCAGGGTAGCGGATCACAGAAACTATCCAAAAGCTAGAAGTCTGCCTTAAGGGAGTTCTTACCATAGCCATGGAATAGAGGCCTGATTAAATAACATTTCAGCTGGCACATCCTAAATCAAAAAATAATCCTTTCTAATGGTTAAAGTCTGAGTACTACATTACACTATTAACCCTAATTATACCCCATTAACCTATTAACCCTAACTATACCCCATTGACCCATACTAATACCATTAACCCTAACTATATACCATTAACCCATACTAAGCCCCGTTAACCATATCTGGACCCAATAACCCCATCTAGGCCTATTTAACCTCATCTAAACATATTTAACCCCATCACTTATAGGGGTCTATACAGACCCCCATAAGCCTCTATGTAACCCCATCTGTCCCATAAGGGTCTATAAAGATTCTCGTGACACTAAGTACAAACACTACACCAGTGGCGGCTGGTGACTTTTCAAGTTGGAGGGGCGACAGGGCGAAACATAGCCACTCCCCCTTTTTCAAACCACACCCATTTTTATAACTCCTCCCCCTGACGTCATAATGACCTTTATAAGCCCCGCCCAATGACCTTATGCTTGTGATGCCCATTGAAATACATGATCTGCAATGCAGAAATGTCAAGAAGTAAAGTAACAATGTGTTAAATTCATTGGTATACAATATAGATTGAAAAAACTCATGTGACAAGACTACAGCAATATCATAATTGCACCTATACGTATTAACAGAAAAATTAAAGGAGTGACACCTACCATTAGTCGGCTCTTCTTCTCAGGGTATTCACGTTCATTAAGTTGACCAATGAGTAGAAACAAATCTGCAGCCACATAGGGTTTGCACCTGGGGTTGGAAGAAAACAAGCAAATCAATCATACCATTCAAGAACAAAACCATACTTAAAAAACATTAAACGACCAAGTGGAACCATATAGGCCCCAAACATACCTTAGAAGACCAAGTGTGACTATATAGGCCCCAAACATACCTTAGAAGACCAAGTGTGACTATAGGCCCCAAACATACCTTAGAAGACCAAGTGTGACTATATAGGCCCCAAACATACCTTAGAAGACCAAGTGTGACTATATAAGCCCCAAACATACCTTAGAAGACCAAGTGTGACCATAGGCCCCAAACATACCTTAGAAGACCAAGTGGAACTATATAGGCCCCAAACATACCTTAGAAGACCAAGTTTGACCATATAGGCCTCAAACATACCTTAGAAGACCAAGTGTGACCATAGGCCCCAAACATACCTTAGAAGACCAAGTGGGACCATATAGGCCTCAAACATACCTTAGAAGACCAATCAGCACTGCATAGGCCCAAACCAGTGGATCTTGGGATTCAAGAAAACAACAACATTTCACTTCTGTTTAGACCACACAATAATCAATGTCAAACAAACACGTTGAATTAGCATATGGATAACCATATGAGCAGTAACGCCACGCCAAGGCTTCAACAATTGTTACTGACCATTCACACACCTTTCATAGCTCCTTCAATATGCACACCCACACACCATTCATACTTTACTTACCACTAGTTATTTTTGGTAGTGAGGTGGTGCCATTTCTGAGAACTTTACGTACCCTTGAAGGTGCCTCCAATTCCTTCAAACCAATGCATTTAACCGCTACAGGGCCATGGTGCTTTTTAATTACTTTTTTGATCCTCTTCAATGTGGAGAAGCATCTTTCTGGTTCTTTAGTAGTCTTCGTTGTTGTAAGCAGGATTCCTTATAGCTTCACTCACTCTGTTAGATTATGTAGATTAAATTGATGCTAAAGTTGCTGCAGAGCAACAGCACTTGTACAGACATGGAATTCTTGCTTCCTGTACACAAGTGACAGCTACCCTTGGAAGTGCCTCCAATTCCTTCAAACCACGCCAAGGCTTCAACAATTGTTACTGACCATGCACACACCTTTCATAGCTCCTTCCATATGCACACCCACACACCGTTCATACTTTACTTACCACTAGTTATGTTTGGTAGTGTGAGGTGGTGCTGCTTAACGCAGTTTATCTTTGCACACCTTGGGGGTATGCATTCTTCTTTGCTTCAATCACTTGTATTTTAATTTTGCACGGCGATCTTTCAAAGAACAAAACTTCTCAATGGTTTTTTCATTGAAGTGTGGGATCTCGGAAATCAGTTGCTTTTCCATTGAGAGCATCGCCAATGCATTCAACCGCTCCAGGGACATGGTGCTTCTTAAAAAGGTTTTTATCCTCTTCAATGTTGAGAAGCATCTTTCTGATTCTGCAGTAGTCATTGGTGTTGTAATCAGGATTCTTAATAATTTTACTGTCTCTGTGAAATCATTCTGCAGATTAAATTGATGGAAAAGTTTGTGCAGAGCAACAGCACTTGTACAAGTATGAAACTCTGTCTTCCCATACAGAAGTGACAGCTCAGTGCGTAATTGTTCCTTCTTCAGTATTGGATATGCTTGCACGGTGTCTTCCAGAGCTTGGGTTGGAAAGCAAGTGCCATGGGTTTTATACAAGTCACTTTGAACAAGTTTGGCACTGACTAGGTGATTTGAAAATGAAAATCGTTCTTTTGCATGAACCACCACTATGTCACATACCTCTCTTGAAAGTTGTCTCAAGGTTGAGATCTCCGCACTCCGTCTGTTGACTGTTAGATCGCTTGGCAAACTTGCTTCTATCTCTTCCACAGAATTACGGATTTTCTGGATGCTGGCGACAAAGTCTTCTGTGACTTTTTTGATATAAACAGTATCCGTGTCTCGCTTCTGAAGCTGACTATAGAGGATGTCTACATGTGGCATTATTAAATGAAATAATTTAAGGAAGTAAAGGAACTCCCTGTCTTCCAGCATTCCAATGAAACCTGCGGCTTCCCGTATAGATGTTGGATCAAAGTTTAGACATGCTTCAATTGTCTGGAAACACTCAAGTAGCGCATCTCTGTTCTCGTAGATCACGTTCACGGTCCTAACGTTGAAGTTCCATCGTGTCGGTGCACCTCTTGGAAGTCTTCTACCAACTACCTCATCCAGAACTCCAGTCCTTTTTGGAGAGCGTGAAAAAAAAGATGGTATGCCGCCTATGTTTGAAAAAAAAACTCTAACTCTTCCAATCCTTGAAACTGCTTTCTCCATTATTAGGTTCAGTTGGTGAGCATAGCAATGGACGTAGTGTGCGTTCGGGTAAACGTCTTTTATTTTTCTTTGAACTCCTCCTTGATCTCCACGCATCACACTGGCACCATCATAGCTTTGAGCTATGAGTTTCTTCTTGTCTTCTGGCTCTGGGAGAACAGTATTCAGTGTTTCCAGCACAACAGCAGCAATGGAGTCTGCATCCGTTGATTTCATTTCCGTGAAGCCATCAAATCTTTCCACCACTTGATGCTTCTTGTCAATGTAGCGATAGACTACAACGCACTGTGTCCTAGCGGAAATATCGGTTGTTTCATCCGCTTGGATTGCCACAAACTGGGCTTCCTTAAGCTCTTGGTGAATCACTTCCTTTATAACTTCATGCATGCAGTCCAGTAGCTCATTCTGCACGGTTTTGGAAGTGCCCTTAAACACAGTTGCAGTCTTCAAATGCTGTTCCATTGCACTATCGATACTGCCAACCAAATCCACCAGGCCTCTAAACACTCCTGGATTTAGCGATGTTTCACTCTCGTCGTGTCCTCTTAATGCCAGTTCAAAGGCGCCACAAAAGCGAACACAATCAATTATCTTCGAAAGGATGTACCGGTTCTTAGCCACTTCTTCGTTGTGTTTTTGAATGCTGACTTGGTATCCTTGGTCCAGTTGAACAGCAATGTTCGCCTGTCCAAGCATCTCAAACTTGATCCTGTTATCCAAGTGAGCTTTAGAACTTTTGTGTTTTGCCAATTTGTCAGCTAGATGTTTGACGTCAGTCACTCCAGTTTTGGTCCAAGCAGCGTCACCACCAAATAGGATGCATGGGAAACAATATAAGGACTTCCTAGAAACGCTTCCAGAAAGCCAGTCGTTCTTCTTATACCATTCAGTATTGAAATTACGGACATATTGCTTCCCTCTATCTCTTGCGATTTGCTGCAGATTTATCTCTGGTTGGTCAGCTCCTAACCGTTTTACTTCCACCTTCTCCTCATAGGTTAGGGTGGCGAAAGGCTTCACAAGTAGAGAGTCAATAGTATTCATTTCTGATATTGATACCAATAAAAGAAAGAGATCACGGTATATTAATTTATATTATGTCACAAAATTACTTAAAAATAACAGTGTGTTGATTTCATTGGTATACATTACAGATTGCAAACCCTCATGTGACAAGACTACATCACCATCAAATTTGCACCTATACACATGGACAGAAAATTAAAGGCAATGATACTCACCAACAGTTGACGCTCCTTCTCGGGGTATTCACGTCCAGTAAGTCAACCAACGAGTCCAAACAAATCTGCTTTCACAGATAGTTTGCACCTGGGGGGTGATAGAAAACAACAAAAAAAACATTAGAAATATCAAGACCCAAACCGTAACTTTTAAAACCTTAAAAGTCCAAGTGTGACCATATACTCACCAACAGTTGACGCTCCTTCTCGGGGTATTCACGTCCAGTAAGTCAACCAACGAGTCCAAAGAAATCTGATTCCACAGATAGTTTGCACCTGGGAAGTTATAGAAAAAAAAAAAAAAAACATTAGAACGTTTAAGACCCAAACTGTAACGTTTAAAACCTTAAAAGAGCAAGTGTGACCATATAGGCCCCAACCGCACCTTAAAAACCCTAAATAACAAATTGGGACCATATAGGCCCCAACCGCACCTTAAAAACCCTAAATAACAAATTGGGACCATATAGGCCCCAACCGCACCTTAAAAACCTTAAATAACAAATTGGGACCATATAGGCCCCAACCGCACCTTAAAAACCCTAAATAACAAATTGGGACCATATAGGCCCCAACCGTACCTTAAAAACCCTAAATAACAAATTGGGACCATATAGGCCCCAACCGTACCTTAAAAACCCTAAATAACAAATTGGGACCATATAGGCCCCAACCGTACCTTAAAAACCCTAAATAACAAATTGGGACCATATAGGCCCCAACCGTACCTTAAAAACCCTAAATAACAAATTGGGACCATATAGGCCCCAACCGTACCTTAAAAACCCTAAATAACAAATTGGGACCATATAGGCCCCAACCGTACCTTAAAAACCTTAAATAACAAATTGGGACCATATAGGCCCCAACCGCACCTTAAAAACCTTAAATAACAAATTGGGACCATATAGGCCCCAACCGCACCTTAAAAACCTTAAATAACAAATTGGGACCATATAGGCCCCAACCGCACCTTAAAAACCTTAAATAACAAATTGGGACCATATAGGCCCCAACCGCACCTTAAAAACCCTAAATAACAAATTGGGACCATATAGGCCCCAACCGTACCTTAAAAACCCTAAATAACAAATTGGGACCATATAGGCCCCAACCGCACCTTAAAAACCCTAAATAACAAATTGGGACCATATAGGCCCCAACCGTACCTTAAAAACCTTAAATAACAAATTGGGACCATATAGGCCCCAACCGTACCTTAAAAACCTTAAATAACATATAGGCCCAAAAAAAAAAAAAATATATATATATATATATATATATATAAATATATATATATATATATATATATATATATTTATATATATATATATATATATATATATATATATATATATATAAAAATTGATATCAATATATCACAATAAATAAATATATATATATATATATATATATCAAATTGTTATATATATATATATATATATATATATATATATATATATTTATTTATTGTGATATTTTGATATTAATTTATATATATATATATATATATATATATATATATATATATATATATAAAAAATTACACATAAATATACATAAACATATACATACAACAATATATATTAATTGATATTTATTATTTGATTAATTGATGTTCTTTATTTCATGATATATTATATTGTTCATGCATTTCTATTACACTTTATTTGTTATACATATTACAGTGCTATTTTTTGGCTATACATGTTACAGGATATTATCCTGTAACATGTATATCACATAAAATAGCCCTGTAATATGTATAATACATACAGGGTCAAACAAGTTCACACTAACCTTTTTTACCCTTACAGGCTTCCATACCTGCTTGCTGATTTGCTAATTTTTTAAAGACTCTCATTGGTTGAAATCGATGTCAATCAAAAATTTCAGCCAATCAGAGTCCTTCAAAAATTAGTATATATAGCAGACCGTGGGAAAAAAACAATTAATCGCGGGAGGGGCTCCTTGTAGGAGGAGCTCTTTTTAGTGTGTTGTTTTTTTTTTTTTTAGAGCGTCGTTTTTTTTTTTTGGAGGCCTCTTTCAATGGGCCAGAATGGATGGATGGACAATGGCTTCAATCAAGATTGGATTATTTTTGATCATTGGCTTCAATCAACATGGATTATTTTATTTTTGATCATTGGCTTCAATCAACATGGATTATTTAATTTTTGATCATTGGCTTCAATCAACATGGATTATTTATTTTTCATCATGACTATATCCAGAGAGGACAGAAGGCCAACGCTGGAGGGGTCAATTTTACAGGTAAGTATGTGCTGTTGTTTATTTTATTTTTTATTAATGTTTGTTTAAAGCTGTTTATTTTTGTATACAATGTGTTGTGTTACTAACTGTACTAACAATGTGTGTATGTGCTGTTTATTTTATTTTTTATTAATGTTTGTTTAAAGCTGTTTATTTTTGTATACGATGTGTTGTGTTACTAACTGTACTAACAATGTGTTTGCTTACTGTGTGTAAATTAATTGTAATAATGTTGTTACTGTATTTTTTTTTTCCCTTCCCTTATTTTTATTTTATCTTTAGAAGTGACATGCACATATACATGCCTGTTACTTCTAAAAATGGAATAAAAATAGGGGGGGGGGGGGGGGGTTAGGTAGTTGGTTAATGGTTCATCCAGGGTGGGGTCGGTCACGGTCAGGCGCCCATCGGTCGCCCATAGGCCACGACCAGGGGTGGCACAGGCCTCATGGGGGTGAACATCCACCCCCATGTGGCCTGGTCAACCCCGCTCACTGCCCGAATACCCGGGGTAGCATAGGCCGCATCGGGGTGGTGCCGGGGGCCCGGTGGTGATCGGGCCTCGGGCAGGGTGGCATACATGGAGGTCATCAGGGGTGGCACAGGCCTCATCAAGGGGGTGATCCGATCACCCCCATGTGGGCCTGTGCCACCCCGCTCACCACCCGACTACCCCGATCCCGTGATCGGTGTAATCCGGTGGTGGCATGATGGCATAGCTAGGCTAGCATAGGGCAGGCCTGATCGGGGGTGGCACAGGCCACATGGGGGTGATGGCTGGGGGTGGCACTGGCACCAGGCATTGTAGGCCTAGGGTCGTCGGTGGTAGTTGGTGGGTGGCTGGGTAGGTGTCACTGGCAGGCCAGGCAGGCATAGTGGGGGACTGGGGGTAACTGGTCACCCCTAACTTTTATTAGGGGCTACTAGGGGTTTTGGTTTGGCCAGGGGCAGGGGCAGGTGCCAGGCAGAGGCAGGTGTAGACTTACTGTGTTAGGCAGGCAGAGCAGATGAGTAGATTCAGCCAGGGAGGTCTCTCAGTCTCAGCGTGACCAGGGTCAGGAAACAGAAAGGGGGAAGGGACAGGGAACTGGTGGTTTTATTGACTGTATCAGTCAATCAAAATCAAACTCGAGGCTCTATTTGCTGGCGGGCGCTCAGGGCTAACGGTCTGGGTGGGTTTAGATTGTTCTCTTAGTAACTGTACAACCTTCCATCATTGATTGGTCAATGATGGAAGACTGTCATTTATTAATTGATACATTTATGACCGCCCATGCATATCGTCACTGTGATGGTGGGCGGCATGCATTAACGGTCAGTGGGCCAGGCCAGGACTCATTGAAGAGAAGAGAAGAGTCTAAAGGTTAGTGTACACAGTGTAACTATTGTAATTTGATCACACAGGGTGCAGGCAGGGGGCGATAGATAGATACACAGCATTAGTTAATGTAGCGCAAGGGTTATTTTAAAGTGACAGTGTCCCTTTTCTAACTTTAATTCATTTTAATACTATTTAGACTTGAAATGATGATGTACACCTTATATTTATTTGTTTTTGGGTTATACTAATACATTGTTGTGTTTTTTTTATTGCAGGGTGAAGAAAATATTTGGGGGGGCGTTTGCCCTGACGCCCCAATGGACGGGCCGCCCCTGCACTACACTACACTATCCCCCCATTAAACCAATAAATTTAAACCAAACCCCCTCTTGCTAATGAACCTCTTTCATCCCTATCCTAATTAACCCCCTCTACCCTAACCTATTAACACCTACACAACCTACCTAACCCCCTATTAAACCCCCCACACCGCACTAATTACAAAAAATTATAAAACATTGAATACGCAAAATAAAATACCTACATTACAAAAAATAAAAAAAACTGAAAATAATAAATGAACATTATCAAAAATAAAAAAGAACATAATCCCCCAAAAAAACACAAAATATAAACAATAAATTCTAAATATTACACATACTTTTCCGCAATGTTCTCATCCTTCTTTATGTCTTCTCCAGCAGGCCCCTTGAAAAAAAACGAATTCACTAAGAAAATTAAAAAAGGTAACGGAGCTCCTCCCTGGAGGAACTCCTCACCACAAATGAGGCTTGGAGTACATCTTCCTGTAAAAATGTGGAAATGGCACCTTCTGTCTGTCTGAAAACCCTGTCAAAAAAAAGTCAGCCAATCAGAAGGCAACAAAGTGTGAGCCAATCAGAATGGGATACACCCCCTATATCCCATTCTGATTGGCTGATGGACCTGTCAATCATTTGTAAACCAATCAGTAGGCACTATTGAGCCAATCAGAATGGGATACACCCTTGATTCCGATTGGCTCCAAGGATCTGTGTCTTCTGATTGGCTGCATTCTGATTGACAGTTACATCAGCCAATTAGAAGATGCAGATACTCGGAGCCAATCACAATGGGATTGAAGTACCCCCGCAGCAGGGGTTAACACTTTGACTGCCGCGGGGTCCTCATCAAGACCCCTGCAGCAAGGGTTAACATGGGGACAATGCAGGGGTCCCGATGAGAACCCCCAGCATAGGGGGGTTAATATTAGGTGACAGGGGGTACTTGAAGTATCCCTGCAACCGCAGTTAACTATTTTGGGACCACGCGGCAAGGGGATGTATTTGGGGAGCAGGGGGAGGTTTAGATGCCAGAGGGAGGTTCGGGGGCCGGATCTTGGGTCTTTTGTGCTGCTCGGGTAGCGCACGTAAGGAATTTCTTAGCCCTTGCGGGTGCTCTGTGCACCCGTGGGGCTTCAGTAGTGATGTCGCGAACATAACATTTTCGGTTTGCGGACCGCAAACGCTAACGTCTGCAAATGTGTGCGAACCGGCGAACCCGGCGAACCGCCATAGACTTAAATGGGCAGGCGGATTTTAAAACCCACAGGGACTCTTTCTGGCCACAATAGTGATGGAAAAGTTGTTTTAAGGGGACTAACACCTGGACTGTGGCATGCCGGAGGGGGATCCATGGCAAAACTCCCACAGAAAATTACATAGTTGATGCAGAGTCTGGTTTTAAGCCATAAAGGGCATAAATAACCTAACATCCCCCTCCATCATCATCCTCCCCTGTATCTCTTTACCCCCTCCCTCATCATTCTCCCCTGTGTCTCTTTACCCCCTTCCTCATCACCCTCCCCTGTGTCTCATCCCCCTCCCTCATCATCCTCCCACCTCCATCATCATCCTCCCCTGTGTCTCTTCCCCTCTCAATCATCATCCTCCCCTGTGTCTCTTTCCCCCTCCCTCATCATCCTCCCCTGTGTCTCTTTTCCCCCTCCCTCATCATCCTCCCCTGTGTCTCTTTACCCCCTTCCTCATCACCCTCCCCTGTGTCTCTTCCCCTCTCAATCATCATCCTCCCCTGTGTCTCTTTCCCCCTCCCTCATCATCCTCCCCTGTGTCTCTTTACCCCCTCCCTCATCATCCTCCCCTGTGTCTCTTCCCCTCTCAATCATCATCCTCCCCTGTGTCTCTTTCCCCCTCCCTCATCATCCTCCCCTGTGTCTCTTTTCCCCCTCCCTCATCATCCTCCCCTGTGTCTCTTTACCCCCTTCCTCATCACCCTCCCCTGTGTCTCTTTACCCCCTTCCTCATCACCCTTCCCTGTGTCTAATCCCCCTCCCTCATCATCCTCCCACCTCCCTCATCATCCTCCCCTGTGTCTCTTTACCCCCTCCCTCATCATCCTCCCCTGTGTCTCTTCACCTCTCAATCATCATCCTCCCCTGTGTCTCTTTCCCCCTCCCTCATCATCCTCCCCTGTGTCTCTTTTCCCCCTCCCTCATCATCCTCCCCTGTGTCTCTTTACCCCCTTCCTCATCACCCTCCCCTGTGTCTCATCCCCCTCCCTCATCATCCTCCCACCTCCATCATCATCCTCCCCTTTGTCTCTTTACCCCCTCCCTCATCATCCTCCCCTGTGTCTCTTCCCCTCTCAATCATCATCCTCCCCTGTGTCTCTTTCCCCCTCCCTCATCATCCTCCCCTGTGTCTCTTTTCCCCCTCCCTCATCATCCTCCCCTGTGTCTCTTTACCCCCTTCCTCATCACCCTCCCCTGTGTCTCATCCCCCTCCCTCATCATCCTCCCACCTCCATCATCATCCTCCCCTGTATCTCTTTACCCCCTCCCTCATCATCCTCCCCTGTGTCTCTTTCCCTCTCAATCATCATCCTCCCCTGTGTCTCTTTCCCCCCTCCCTCATCATCCTCCCCTGTGTCTCTTTTCCCCCTCCCTCATCATCTTCCCCTGTGTCTCTTTCCCCCTCCGTCATCATCCTCCCCTATGTCTCTTCCCCCCTCCCTCATCATCCTCCCCCCTCCCTTGATGATAAGGGGGGGGGAAGAGACACAGGAATAAGTGTGAGGGGTGTTAGGGTAAGGGGTGTTAGGGATAAGGGTGAGGGGCTTAGGTGTTAGGGTGAGGGGTGTTAGGGCTAAGTGTGAGGGGTGTTAGGGTGAGGGGTATTAGGGATAAGTGTAAGGGGTGTTAGGGTGAGGCATGTTAGGAATAAGTGTGAGGGGTGTTAGGTCTTAGGGATAAGTGTGAGAATGTTAGGGTTCGGTGTTAGGGTAAGGGCTGTTAGGGATACGTGTAAGGGGGTATTAGGGTTAGGTGTTAGGGTGAGGGGTGTTAGGGATAAGTGTGGGGGGTGTTAGGTCCTAGGGATAAGTGTGAGAATGTTAGGGTTAGGTGTTAGGTTGATTGGTGTTATGGATAAGTGTGAGGGGTGTTAGGGTTAGGGTAAGGGGTGTTAGGGATAAGTGTGATGGACGTTAGGGTAAGGGATGTTAGGGTTAGGTGTTTCGGGTAAGGGCTGTTAGGGATAAGTGTAAGGGGGTATTAGGGTTAGGTGTTAGGGTGAGGGGTGTTAGGGATAAGTGTGAGGGGTGTTAGTGTAAGGGGTGTTAGGGATAAGTGTAAGGGGGTATTAGGGTTAGGTGTTAGGGTGAGGGGTGTTAGGGATAAGTGTGAGGGGTGTTAGGGTTAGGTGTTAGGGTGAGGGATGTTAGGGTTAGTTGTTAGGGATAAGTGTGAGGGGGGTTAGGGTTAGGGTAAGTGGTGTTAGGGATAAGTGTGAGGGGTGTTAGGGTTAGGGTGAGGGGTGTTAGGGATAAGTTTGAGGGGTGTTAGGGTTAGGTGTTAGGGTGAGGGGTGTTAGGGATAAGTGTAAGGGGTGTTAGGGTTAGGTGTTAGGGTGAGGGATGTTAGGGTTAGGTGTTAGGGATAAGTGTGAGGGGGGTTAGGGTTAGGGTAAGTGGTGTTAGGGATAAGTGTGAGGGGTGTTAGGGTTAGGGTGAGGGGTGTTAGGGATAAGTGTGAGGGGTGTTAGGGTTAGGTGTTAGGGTGAGGGGTGTTAGGGATAAGTGTAAGGGGGTATTAGGGTTAGGAGTTAGGGTGAGGGATGTTACGGTTAGGTGTTAGGGATAAGTGTGAGGGGTGTTAGGGTTAGGGTAAGGGGTGTTAGGGATAAGTGTGAGGGGTGTTAGGGTTAGGTGTTAGGGTGAGGGGTGCTAGGGATAAGTGTGAGGGGTGTTAGTGTAAGGGGTGTTAGGGATAAGTGTAAGGGGGTATTAGGGTTAGGTGTTAGGGTGAGGGGTGTTAGGGATAAGTGTGAGGGGTGTTAGGGTTAGGTGTTAGGGTGAGGGATGTTAGGGTTAGTTGTTAGGGATAAGTGTGAGGGGGTTAGGGTTAGGGTAAGTGGTGTTAGGGATAAGTGTGAGGGGTGTTAGGGTTAGGGTGAGGGGTGTTAGGGATAAGTTTGAGGGGTGTTAGGGTTAGGTGTTAGGGTGAGGGGTGTTAGGGATAAGTGTAAGGGGTGTTAGGGTTAGGTGTTAGGGTGAGGGATGTTAGGGTTAGGTGTTAGGGATAAGTGTGAGGGGGGTTAGGGTTAGGGTAAGTGGTGTTAGGGATAAGTGTGAGGGGTGTTAGGGTTAGGGTGAGGGGTGTTAGGGATAAGTGTGAGGGGTGTTAGGGTTAGGTGTTAGGGTGACGGGTGTTAGGGATAAGTGTAAGGGGTGTTAGGGTTAGGTGTTAGGGTGAGGGATGTTAGGGTTAGGTGTTAGGGATAAGTGTGAGGGGTGTTAGGGTTGGGTGCTAAGGTGAGGGGAGGATGATGATAAGGGGGGGAAGAGACACAGAGGTGTCCTTGCAGCAGAGATCAAAAGAGTCCTTCAGGACTGTATTGCACACTGTGTACAGTAGCCTAGCTATGGTTTTCCCTATTGATGCAGTATCACCTACACTCAGCCTCCTCTCAGTAAGACTGCAAGTTAGTTATGATTCCAAAATGGCTGCTGTCCATGAGTTAGAAGGGTGTGGAAGGCAGGGTATGATGCTGATTGGCTGGAATGTGTCTGCTGACTGTGAGTTGCAGGGTCAAAGTTTGCTCAATGATAAAGTATAGGGGCGGGTCGAATATCGCATATGTTCGCAGTTCGCCGCGAACGCAAACATGCTATGTCCGCCGGGAACAATCCGCCCAAATGAGCGGAGAGGGCAACCCTGGCGTGTCCCAGAGTTAGAGTTTCTAAATGAATCTGTTTTAAATCCTACTTCCATAATATGTGCCGAAGGGTTTAATATAGAATGCTTTCAAAGCTTGAGAACCGAATCTGTCCAGACAAAACCTCTGAATTACCATATCCATATAATCCCAGTTGACCCTGTCAGAAGCCTTCCCAGCATCTAAAGACAGGCCCAAAATGGGATTATTATACTGTTTGGCATAAGCCAAAGTATTTATAAATCTCCTAGAATTATCTGATGTTTTCTTATAAACCCTGTTTGTTCCTTTTTAATTTATTCGGGCATCAAGATATTCCAACTTAGAGCTAATAATTTAGAGTATAGCTTGATGTCCGTCTAGGTGTAAAATTCTTGTAATTGGTTGGATCTTTCCCTTTTATTAAGTAAAATAACAATAGTAGCCTCTAGCATTTCAGAAGGTGCAAATCCCTTATTTTTAATTTCACTGAAAGTCTTGAATAATTTATCTATCAAGATAGAACCAAACAATTTATAATATTGGTTGGATATACCATCAGGGCCTGGTGCCTTATTTGCTTTAAGATTTTTTATTGCTATTTCTATTTCAGAATGTGAGATGTCTCTGTTTAGGTCTTCCATTTGGTCTCTAGTTAACTTAGGTAGTTTTATAATGTCCAATAATTTTTTATTTCTTCTTTAGTGGGTTTAACAACGTCCTCATGCTCTTCTGAATTATATAATTGTTTGTAAGATTTAAAGAAGATTTATTTATTTTGGTTTATTTTGAATTATACCATATCTATCCATTAGTTTCTCAATTCTTCACTGAGGGGGCTTTTTCTTTGTTTTATTTGCAAAAATCTTCTAGGTTTATTACCTAAACTAGCAACTTGCCCGACGGCAATAAAATTTAAAGGCTATCAATGCTTTTTGCCACACAATGCAGGGCTCTTCCACCTCTAACTTGCGGGCCTCGCAATGAGCACCTTTGGCGAACATTGCAAGCCTCTCCCACCTTCTACTTTATGGTCCTCTCGTTTCCACCCTCTCCCTACCCTGTGTCTTTCTCCTCTCTGTCTCTGTTTAAGTCTTGCGTTCCTCGCAAGACTTTCTTGTATTTTCCATGTCTTGCGGGGCTCGCGTTGATTGGCTAAGTGTTACTGGCTTTGGCCTAGTTTAGATTTTTTTTTAAATGTACGACATTACGCCAGCCATTTTTTTCCTCACTTAGACGACTTTCACTCTCCGAAAAACACCAATTAAGCCTAAAACTAGCTTGCAACCTCACTTGCAGGGTCCCTGCCTCTTCCCTGTGCTGTGTGTGATGTTGTAAGTGATTTTTTTTTATTAATTGGCATTTTTTGATGGTCCTTTGATGGTTTCCGAGTTATGTGCTTGAAAATATTTAGTCCATTAAAGTTGTAATTTTTGAAAGTCTTGCTTGCCTCGCGCTGAGCAACAAAGTCCTACTGTCTTGTGCGCTGATTGTGGTCATCATCATGTATTCAATCCATTTCCATCCTCAGTGGAACATCCTTGGGCAAATAACAACCTTGACAGGACAGAGGACCCTTGGAGGGACCCTGATAGGCCCCAATTGCAAGGGCTGCAATGAGCTCATTGCAGCAAAGTGGTACGTGCCCCACGATTTATATAAAAGAAGCTGGTTAATTCTTGTTATCCTTTCTTTCTATATTCTACATGTTTTAATATATACAGTGAGGGGAAAAAGTATTTGAGCCCCTGCTGATTTGGAACGTTTGGCCACTGACAAAGAAATGATCAGTCTTTAATTTTAATGGTAGGTGTACAGTATATTAACAGTGAGATACAGAATAGCAAGAAAAAACACGAAAAGCATGTCAAAAAAGTTATAAATTGATTTGCAGGTCAGTGAGGGAAAACCTTTGACTTAGTACTTGGTGGCAAAACCCTTGTTGGCAATCATGGAGGTCAGACGTTTCTTGTAGTTGGCCACCAGGTTTGGACACATCTCATGAGGGATTTTGTCCCACTCCTCTTTGTAGATCCTCTACAAGTCATTAAGTTTTTGAGGCTGATGTTTGGCAACTCGAACCTTCAGCTCCCTCCACAGATTTTCTATGGGATTAAGGTCTGGAGACTGGCTAGGCCACTCCAGGGCCTTAATGTGCTTATTCTTGAGCCACTACTCTGTTGCCTTGGCTGTATGTTTTGGGTCTTTGTCATGCTGGAATACCCATCCACAACCCATTTCAATGCCCTGGCTGAGGGAAGGAAGTTCTCACCCACGATTTGACGGTACATGGCCCCGTCCATCATCCCTTTGATTTGGTGCAGTTGTCCTGTCACCTTAGCAGAAAAACACTCCCAAAGCATAATGTTTCCACCTCCATGTTTGACGGTGGGGATGGTGTTCTTGGGGTCATAGGCAGCATTTCTCCTCCTCCAAACACAGTGAGTTGATGCCAAGAGCTAGATTTTGGTCTCTTCTAACCACAACACTTTCACCCAGTTCTCCTCTGAATCATTCAGATGTTCATTGGCAAACTGCAGACGGGCCTGTATATGTGTTTTCTTGAGCAGAGGGACCTTGTGGGCTCTGCAGGATTTCAGTCCTTCACGGCGTAGTGTGTTACCAATTGTTTTCTTGGTGACTATGGTTCCAGCTGCTTTGAGATCATTAACAAGATCCTCCCGTGTAGTTCTGGGCTGATTTCTCACCATTCTCATGATCATTGATCTTGCATGGAGCATCAGACCGAGGAAGACTGGCAGTTATTTTGTGTTTCTTCCATTTGTGAATAGTCGCACCAACTGTTTTCACCTTCTCACCAAGCTGCTTGGTGATGGTCTTGTAGCCCATTCCAGCCTTGTATAGGTCTACAATCTTGTCCCTGACATCCTTGGACAGCTCTTTGGTCTTGGCCATGGTGCAGAGTTTCAAAATCAGCAGGGGGTCAAATACTTTTTCCCCTCACTGTATATAAATCAACTTTCTTAATTAAAGTCTTTATTTTCCTTTGTTCACCAAGTTGCATAGATATTGTTGCATGATCTGAATAACTAGAGGTTTTTATTTCCACCTTATTTTCTCAATGGTTATATTATCAACCAAAAAATTGCCTAATCTAGAATAGGTTTTATGTCTGTTTGGAAAGAAAGTGTAATCTTTTTCGCTTCCATGAAATGCTCTCCAGGCGTCATAAAGATTGAATTCTACTAAACTTTTATGGAATTTCTCCGCCTTTTTCCTTGCTTGAGAATCTGGTTCAGCTTTAACTGAGGACCTACGGACCAAGTCTATATCATGGGCCATATTCAGGTCTCCACATATAATCAGGGAGCCTTTTTTTTTTATTTCATAGACATGTTTTAACATTTTAATAATCAACTCCTTATGAGTAGAAGTGTAATTTAACCAATACAGCCTTTCTATTTTGTCCTCCCCTTGATTAATTGGAGACACCATAGATGAAAAAAGAGAGGCTACAAACGTCTCTTATTCTATCCGCCTTCACTATAACAAAAAATTTGTATGTTCTTTATTTAATAAATTATATTTAGTTTCTAATCCCTCCGTCTTTATATTCATAAAGCTAATAGCCTTACTGTTCTCGGCTATTTCTTGTGTTATTTGACCCTTTAAAGAGACTTGGAATTTTTCCAATAATCTCTTCATACTAGGTGTAGTTCATTGTTGCAATTCATCTTCCATTGTCAGCTTAGAGGAATCTTGGGATATATCACTTCTAATATTGGTACTTTTAAGAGGTGATTCTACTAGAGATATTTGATTTGATTTAGTTTTTTCTTTTGGTGAAAAGCGGTTGGAACCTCCTTTAGGGCCCAACTTCTTATCCTTCCCTTTATTTTTCACGGTTTGTCTCATCGTAATGTTTTCCTAACCCTAATATACCATATATACTCGAGTATAAGCCGACCCGAGTATAAACTGAGGCACCTATTTTACCACAAAATACTGGGAAAACGTATTGACTCGAGTATAAGCTGAGGGTGGGATATGCGCTGCCCCCGTTGTCCCTCTTGTGCCCTCTGTGTCCCCCCATCGTGTTACCTGTTTCCCCTCCAGTGTCCCCTTCTTGTGCCCTCTGTGCCCCCCTCTTCTGTCCCCCCTCTATAAAGATGTCTCTTCTCCCCTCTCCCTCCCCTGTGTCTCCCCCCTCCCTCCCTGTGTCTCTTTCACTCCCTCGTGTCTCTTTACCTCACCCTCCTTTTCCCCTCGTCATCATCCTCCTCATCCTCCCTCCTCATCCCTTTCCCCCTCTCCAATTACCCCCCCCCCCACCCTCCTCTCCCTTTCCCCTCTCTTACCTTCATCAGCTACTCCTGCTGATCTCTGCATGTCTTCCGGCTGTGTCGGGACCCGGCATATGCTAATGACGTGACCTCACATGTGCCAGGTCCCGACACAGCTGGAAGACGCGCAGAGAGCAGCAGAAGCAGGGAGCAGGGTGACTCGAGTATAAGCCAATGGGGGCTTTTTCAGCATTAAAAAATGTGCTGAAAAACTAAACTTACAATCGAGTATATACGACAGTTAGTCAATGATCTTTTGCAAATTACCACCCGACTCCACTTTGTGAGAAAAAAATCTTATAGTTTTAACTATCTCCACTATATAAAAAGGACAGACTTAAGGGTGCAATACTAAAAGTTCATCATAAACAAAGACAAATAAAAAAACGCCTTCTTCTAAATGTCTTAGATTTTCTTATTAAAGAAGAGGAGTCAGAAGAAACGCCACCAGTGAAATCTTCTAAGAAAACGTATATGTTTTTTTTCCCTTTTCAGTGTCTTTCATGTAACAGCTGTTTCACTACCACTAGTGTCAATCTAGCGAGGGATCTGCATTACCATATTTTGCTGTGAAAAACATCTAATTTCTCCTTTGATTTTCTCGTTTATTTTTCTTTCTCTACTAGAAGTCCCTAGAAGATTGCATATATAAGACTTTGGACCATCTAGATAGATATGTTCCGTGTTCAGATGTTCCTTCTATCGGCCTTTGGCTTTGCGGCCACAAAGGATTTTATCCCCTTGTTCTTGCCCCTAATGCGTTTATAGGAGACACTCTATTTAAAATTGGACTATATATGCATTTTTTTCAATTGGGAACCTTGCTGTAACTATTCCCGTTTATCTTAGTACTAGTGCCATTTTTTAAGTTCCCAGTTCAGTAGTCTCTACTGTGTTACAGAAGTCTTTTTCAAGCTTAATGTAGTTGATCATTTTTTTAGACTCAGTCCAATTTAGCCACACTTTTTTGAGGCCTATTTTTATATTTAGGGCCATATCAAATTCCAGCCTTGTAAGTCCAACTGCACGTGAGGGCTGCGTGCTTCAAATTTGGCCAAGTTACGTTGCTATTAAATTAGAAAGGCCTGCGAGCTACGAGCGAGATTCGCTATTTCTTAAACCAGTTTGCGGCCGTCGGACTTGCAATCTCTTCATTCAGATGGAGCCAATGGGAAAAGTGATTGTTAGTGTTACATCACTGAAAAAGGGTAGGGTAGATTTAGAAGCCCTACATGCTTCAATTATAGTTTGTGATCGGACCCACAATCCAGATATAATGCAATATTAATAAAGCAGTAAATATGATATTCTATTACATGCGAGTTACAGTATATGTCGTAACCCATTGATTGCCAGGATCGATATAAGACAAACAATAATCATGAAATAAAGTATTTTTTGGGGCTGATTTGTGGGCTTGAGAATGTTGTGCTATTACTTTTAAGACCTAACATCACTTTCCCTTATAATACATGAATAGTAGAGTAATTTTATTTACATTACAAGTGTTATGTATTGTACTTTACCTCCCTTGCTGGTGCTCTAGAGCACACGTTGGGCTTTGGGCTCCATTTGCGTGGTACGTGCTTGAGAGTGACCACCTTGCAATTTAATAGCTGAATTAAACAATTAGCGGTTACGGGCATGACAAATCAAAGGATTTTTTTGCGCGCAGTTCAACGTTGCTATCCACGTAGCCTATTCTCGGCCGTCCTGCGTGTTACCACTCAAAATTCACTGCGAGCAATATTACAAGGCACGCAAATAGCCCTAGATGACAGTTTTAACACATAGCAATTGATAGGGATAGTCGGCTCCTGATTTATCAATCACCTTGGAGCTTTCACCTTACTCCTTGCATGCTGTTTACTCTGCGATAGGAAGGAATCTCTCTCCTACCGTGTACCTTTCTCTGTAGAATCTGCCTGTGTTACAGGGCCCATCTGTTATTGAATCACAATCGATAGGCTTCTACTTATTGCTCCGTACAGCTTCAACGGGACGCAGAGAGAGAGCTACGTTGTGCCGTATAGGCGCCTCTCAGCATTGATCGCCTCACTCCGCCATTCCTTTCCGATCAATGGGGCACAGCTGTCTCTAGACACACTTGTCTAGGCTCTGCTCCTGGGTCCAAGTGGCTCCAACGGAAGCTTCCCCAGAAGTCTCTCACTCTTCCGCGTACTCCACCGCTCCAGCCATCTTCACATAATCTAGCGGTTATTGTTTGCTGTCGATCAGGATCTCGCTATTCTGGCCTGGCACTATAACATAAGATCTCAATGGTCCGACGTCTGAGCTGCCATTTTAGGCACTTATACAGATTTTGCTGCATAGAGGTTAGAGCTCACTAGCTAAGCCTGCGCCCTAGCCACTTCCTGGAAGGAGCATCCTCTGGCCTCCCCGGCCTAGCTCCATTAAAAATGATTTCAAGAAGGGCCTGAATGAGAAATCATCATTCAGTTCATTAATATTTACTGTACATACTAATCTAGAATTACTATTGGATGCCTTCAGAATCAAATGGCTAAAATTAGAAACTTTGGATGGTGACGTCCAATATAAGTGATTGTTAGTTAGCATTATTTTGTCTGAAAATTGGAGATGAAGTCAGCCACAAGTAAGTTGTGGAGAAGTTCAAAACTTGTTAATTCTGAGCTGTTAGTGTGATAATTCATGGGTCATGAATTAACTCAGGACTGATTAATTAATTAACTCAACAGTGATTCATTAATTCAATACTTACATATGGAAAATTATGCACTAAGGCAACAAAAAAACAAAAGTAGAATATTTAGTCAATCGTAAAATAATGACTACAATAACTTGGGAGTTATTGTATTACATTATGTAAAAGTGTATCTTGGATTCAGTTATCACAAATAATATTGATATAGTATCAAATGTGGAAATTGGGCAACCTTTGGGAAACAGTGATCACAACATAGTCTCATTTGAGCAATGAATTCAAAATGAAGATGAGGAGTAAAAAACAAGCATTTAAATTATACAAACAAGAGGGGACAGAGACTGTTTTACGCAAGTACAAGGAAATCAACAAGCCTTTCAAAAGGGCTATTAGACTGGCTAAAATCGAAAATGAAAAGTTGCAAAGGAAAGTAAGAGTAACGCTAAAATGTTTTTTAAATATATTAATGGGAAGAAGGCGAGGGAGGAAGCTATAGGAACATTACAATGTGACACAGGTCGTCTGAAAATTAGTGACAGGAAAAGGCAGATGAGCTAAATAGGTTCTTTTCTTCGGTATACACAAGGGAGGTACCAGTGGTTGGGACACGGCAACATAATAGGGCTACACTACCATCACCAAATAACTGGTTTACGACAGAAGAAATCCAAAAGAGGTTGGAAAAAGTAAATGTTAATAAAGCCCCAGGTCCTGATGGAATACGTCCAAGGATATTGAGGGAAATGGGCTCTGTAATAGCAAAACCATTATATGTAATTTTTCAAGATTCACTCAACACAGGGGGCCTCATTAAATTGCGATTTGGCCAATTGAATAGGGCTCTAAATAAGCACATAACATATTTTTTTAAAATAAGTTTTTAGTTAGTGAAAACCTTGATTTTGAATAGATGGTTACTAACTAAAAACTTCTTTAAAAAAATATGTTATGTGCTTATTTAGAGCCCTATTCAATTGGCCAAATAGCAATTGAATGAGGGCCAGGGTATCTACCAGATGACTGGAGAAAAACAGAGGTGATACCTATATTTTAGAAGGGAGCAAGAGAAAATCTGTGGAATTATAGACCAGTGAGTTTCACTTCTGTAGTGGGAAAGCTTTTAGAAGCGTTAATAAAGTATAATATACAGGAATATGTCTATTCAAACAGCATTATAAGTAGGAGCCAACATGGATTTATGAAGGATAGGTCATGTCAAACAAACCTAATTAGTTTCTATGAGGAGGTTAGTAGGAACTTGGATCAAGGCGATGTAGTCTATTTGGACTTTGCAAAGGCTTTTGATACAGTGCCACATGGTAGACTATTGAGCAAACTAAGGGATACAGGAATTGCCATAAATATTTCCTTATGGATTGAGAGCTGGCTAAAAGACAGTAAAAAAAGGGTTGTTTTAAATGGAACATACTCCGATTGGACTAATGTGGTAAGTGGGGTTCCTCAGGGCTCAGTATTAGGTCCCCTCCTTTTTAACCTATTTATTAATGACTTGGAAGTGGGATTGGAGTATGGTGTCTCAATTTTTGCTGATGACACATAGTTGTGCAAGGTAATTAAAACAAAAAAATGTCTTTCTCTCCAAAGGGATTTGCTTAAATTATGGGAATGGGCATCTAAGTGGCAGATGAGATTTAATACGAATAAATGTGAAGTTATGCATTCGGGAAGGAAAAATAGCCATGCAATTTATAATCTTAATGGAGCAAATCTAGGGGTATCAGATATTGAAAGGGATTTGGGAGTACTTATGGACAACCGCCTAGGAAACAGTGCTCAATGCCAAGTAGCATCTGCAAAGGCAAATAAAATATTAGTATGTATTAAGAGGGGTATAGAAACAAGGGAAGCAAATCTAATTCTACCACTATACAAATCCCTAGTACGCCCTCATGTGGAATAGGGAGTACAATTTTGGGTACCATGACATAAAAAGGACTTTTTAGAGCTGGAAAAAATACAGAGAAGGGCAATAAAGCTAATAAAGGGAATGGAGGGACTAAGTTATGAAGAAAGACTAACAAAATTAAACTTATTTACTCTAGAAAAAAGGCGTCTAAGAGGGGATATGATTACCTTATATAAATATATTCAGGGTCAATACAAGGCTTTGTCAATGGAACTTTTTGTGCCAAGAGGTTTTCAACTGACAAAGGGACATCCTGAGATTAGAAGTAAAAAGATTTTTTCTTAAAGAAAGAAAAAGGTTCTTCACAGTAAGGGTGGTTAATCTGTGGAATTCTCTACCAAAGAAGGTGGTGACAGCGGATTTGATAGATAACTTTAAAAAGGGATTGGATATATTTTGAAATAAAAAGGGCATTAAGGGCTATCCTGGATAAATAGAGAAGGATTATTGATCCCGGGATAAATCCGATCGCCAGTATCTGGGGTCAGGAAGGAATTTTATATTTTTCCCCCTGTTTTTTTTTTCTTTTTATCCTTCCTCTGGATGAATTAACAATAACTTGATAGACTAAAGTCTTTTTTCAACCTAAATTACTATGTAACTATGTAAAAGTAGGCAAGCATTCCAACAAAGGCGCAGAAAAGTAAGTAAGATTCATGGATGTATTGGCAGAGAAAGAGAGATTCTAATGCCACTCTTTAGATCCCTAGTTAGGCCTCTCCTAGAATATTCTGTCAGGTTCTTCTCCTTGTCTATCTGCTCTTGGCATTAGCCAAGCTGGCCATTTATAGTCCAGGAAACAGTGTCTAGCAGAGGAGATTTCACTATAATGTGAGGCAGTAGAGGCACTGATGTGTTCTCATATCTGGGCAGAATACCACCTGGCTTTGTCCACAGGGTGTCAACCTCCGAGTGTAGATGGAGTACTCTGCTTTGTATCCCCCATCTGGATTCATTTTCTTTTATGTTTCTAATCTGACTTCAATTTCTTTCGCAATTTTTATTTCATTTTGTGGTTTGAACTACAACAAAATACAGAGGTGCTCAACCAGAGAACAAACTAACCTTAATAGATTAGTTATATGGACATGAGAGCATCCACTTTGAGATCAGCCTAGTTTAGCTCACTTTGACCTTCATAGGGAGAAATATCCTGTAGTATATTAGTCTGGTTTCACTCAACAGAGTAATCCAAATTCAATCCAGTTGCTATACGTACATTTCGCCTTAGTTGGACCTCGTCATTAGGGTGTAGCTGAACTCCCTAAGGCACCACTAATTTTCTTTGATTATGTAAATCACCCTTGGTGCTTATTCTCCCTAAGGATGATAGGGGACTCCAGACTTCTGACTCCTTGCTGACTGTGCATTAGGATGTACAGCTACACCTCAATGATTAGGCCCAAGAGAGGCCGAAATGTACATCTGGGCTTTGCTGTTTCTCCTGTTCAGGATAGAATTGCTTGGTATTTCGGGCCCGGATTACTCTTTTGAGAGAGAACATACTGATATTATACAGAATATATCTCCCTGTGAAGGGCACAAGTGGGCCAAAAGAGGCTGCTCTCAGAGTAGCTAACCAGACCTATAAGACATACCTGATAAGGTTTTATTCATTCTCATATTCCGAGCCTCCGATTTCCTTCAATTTATGCAAATGACCCATTGGGGCTTAGTCTCTCTAAGGGTAATAGGGACGTTAGACGTTACCTACAGGATGTTTTTCCCTGTGTAGGGCACACGTGAGCTAAAATAGTGGTTACGAGCCCTATTGATCAAACCTACTTAAGTGTTGTCTGTTCTCAGATTGAACTCCTCTATGGTTTTTCATATTCTTGCTTACCCCAGGTCCTACCGAACTCCAGGTTGGTTCTATAAAAGCCCAATCTTTCTCAACCCTCACATTAATAGACTGTGTCAAGTTCTGTAGATGGGATCTTCTAACGAACATTAAGAAATTAGAAACAATTTAAAGCCGGATAACTTAAATGGTGCATGGTCTAAAAGACAAAACTTAGAAGAATAGAATTTATTACCTGAATATGAATAAGAAAGAGGACAGAAGGAAAGGAGTGGTGTGGTAGAAACCTTCAAATATATCAACACTGAACAACAACAAAATATTGACACATTAAAAATCTAATATCTTAATGAATGTAACCCCGCTTGATTGATTAGAGAGTGCCATTGGTAGGAAATGTACTAAATACCCCCAAATTTGCAATGATCCTGAACTGCATCCACATTTTTAGTAGCAAATTGCCCATCAAAAAAATGACGGCAATGAAATTGTAATTGAGCTAATGTTGTTGGTGTATATAACGTGGCTGATTTAGCGTCCTTCGTTTTCTATGTCGTGCGACTTTTTCGGAATATCCGTAGCTGTTTGGTGCTTTTTTGCGTGTTTATGGTGGTGTTTTGCGTGTTTAGGGACCTTTAGCTTTGTTTTCGTTTGGTTCAGCGGCCATTTTTTCTTTTGCTTAGGTGATTTTCGGGTCTCTAAACTCCGAAATTTGTGCTTAAATGGAGGTGTAACTTCACTTGCAGAGGTCCTGGGTGCCCCACCTTGCTGTGAGTAACCTTTTTATGTGTCTGTTTGTATTTATTGTGTTTGTAATGTTTTTGGGGTCGCGCGGGTTGCGTCTTTGTTTTTTAATCTCGTAGTTGTTTTTCGGCATATACGTAGGTGTTTGGTGGTGTTTTGCGTCTTTAGACTGCTGTAGCCTCGTTTTCGTTTTTTTCGGCGCCCATTTTTTCTCTCGCTTAGAGAATTTTTTTGTGTCTAAACGCTTTTATTTTTAGTTCAATTGAGGTGTAACTTTACTTTTTGAGGTCCTGGATGCTCCCTCTTCCTGTAAGTAAGCTTTTTATGTATTTGTTGTGTGTATTTGTTGTATTTTTCATGTTTTGATGTGCGCGTGTTGCGGCCGATTTTTGCAAGGTCGTAATGGGTTGTAACGTGTCTCGTATTTTCTGTGCGTAACAACGTAAATTTTGCGAGGGTCGCAGTTGCTGGCAAGGAGCGCCGAAGGTGTGTGATAGGTTAATTTCTTCTTATAATTGGGAACGATGGCTGTAAAAAGTGGATGGTCAGCAGTGTTCATATAAGATTACCCTAACATTTTTTCACCTTGTAAGATGGTGTTGATAAGGAGGCACCATTGTAGCAAGATGAAGTGGGATATCAAAAAGCTGAAAACAGAGGATTTGTTGACATGCAGCAAATATACTCTTTTTATGAATATTGCAGATCAAGCAATATTGTCTTTGCTTAGCAATTTAAAAAAGTAGACAAAATACTATACTCTGTGTTTGGGCTTGAACAGTTTTTGACTTGTATGTTTGTGTAGCTTGAGTGTGGTTCTGTAAGAAAATGGACCATTATATTTTTTAAATACTTCAGGGAGAGGATCCTATGTAACCACTCTGTCTACACACAGTGATGCATCTACTATTAACCTCTAACTACTTCTCCAGTTCCTGTTGTTTCTTTCAATAACCTGCAAGTATTCCACTAAGCTAGCCTTGCTGTTTTTGCAAAAATGTGTAAGTATAACAACACTCATTTCCTAGACAGTGTTTTGGAGAGATTTGGTTTGGGAAGCTTTGCCTCAATGGCAGTAAAAGCCTTGTATTTAAACACTACAGCACATATATCTTCTCCACAATTTAGTACGGGTACATTTTTAATAACCAACGGTACTCGCCAAGGCTGCCCGCTATCCCCCCTTCTTTTTATTTTATTCCTTGAACCTTTAATAACAACTATCAGAGAATCATTAGAAATTAAAGGAATTGAGATAGGGAAGGAGGAATATAAGATAATGGCATATGCCGATGACATCGTAATAACAATAACAAATCCAGAACTTTCCTGTAGAGCTCTGCAGACCGCTCTTGATGAATTTAGTAAATTCTCTTACTTCAAGATAAACCAACAGAAATCGGAAATAATTACTTGTAATATATCATTAGAAGAAAAAAATAGGTTAGCGAACCTATATTTATATAGATGGAACTCCCCACACATAGTACACCTGGGTATAAGATTCTCTGGCCATATAAATAATATTTTTAAAGACAATTATAGTGAAATATTGAAACAAACTAGGAAATTATTGAATGATTGGAGATCTTTACATCTATCATGGATTACTAGAATAAATGCAGTAAATATGAGTTTGATACCTAAAATTACCTACATTATGAGATGTCTTCCAGGCAAAATACCGGCTTATTATATTAAAAATATTCAAGAAACGTTGGACGACTTTATATATCAGGGGAAAAAACCAAGAGTGAAGAAAACCATAATATGTAAGAAATTTGAGAAAGGGGGATTAGGCTCCCCTTCTATCAAAGATTTAAACGTTAAAATTATACTCACACAAGTGGCGGGATATAATTACGTGCAAAATTCCCCAAGATGGTTAAAAATTGAAGAGGCCATATGGGGAGAATCTTCTATAAAAAACATATTATGGATGACTAAGTATAAAAAGAAAAGAAATTCAGATTTACCCCCTAATATTCAAAACATTATTAAAATATGGCATAAAAATAAAACCAAACTATCATTAGTACAATCTCCTTCTCTAGCAGCACCAATAGATCTTATTAACAACAACTCTAACGGATCAATCTTACTACTACTAAGATCACATAACATTAGAAATGTGATAGACCTATATGATAAAGGTAGTCTATTGGAGCGTAAAAGAATTAAAGAGAAATTTAATATAGACAAGTTAACGTGGTTAGATTATGAATGCTTAAAGAGGAATCTTAAATTGTCAGGGTATAAGACTACTAATATGGACAAAATGTGGAAAATGGAGAAATATTTACTTAAGGGAGAATCGTCTCACATAATCTCTAAATTCAGTAATATATTGGATGAAAATACCCCCCTGGAAGAAAGCCTGGAAATATTAGCCTGGGAAGAGGATATGAAAATTAGAATTTTAGAAGAAGACTGGATTAAAATATTTAATACTGTTAAGAACTCATCAATCAATTCCTCATATAACGTAATGATGGTAAAACTAATCCATAGATGGTACTATGTCCCTATTAAATTAAAAAAATATATAGTAATTTAGATGGCCTATGTTGGAAACAATGTGGATTACCAGGTACAACCCTCCACATGTGGTGGGACTGCAAAAAAAATAAAAAAATTCTGGACGAGACAAAGTCAAGAACTATCCACTCTTGTGGGCAAGACAATCATTTGTAACCCCATAGAATTTATTTTACATATGCAATTGGAAAGATTTAAATTAGGGGAAAGATATTTAATATCACACATATGCCTGGTTGCTAAATGGTTACTTTTGAAATACTGGAAACAACCACAGGTACCTTCCTGGAAAGAATTAGAGAATGCTGTCTCAAATAATAGGGAGATGATAAAAATAGAATCAGACAATAATGTATGGGACATGACTCCTAAAGCCACGCATTTGATAAAATGGCAGCTGTGGGACCAATATTTGCTATTAAGTTAGAGATTTGGTGGAGATAGATGTTTTCCCGGTAATGTCTACATGACTTCTTCCCCTTTGTTTTTTTTTGTTTTTTTTGCTTTGTGTGTGTGGGTGTTGTCATGTCTATGTTTTCATGTTATTTGTCTTTGTATAATGCAATATATTGTAATACTCGTCTTATTTTGATGAGGACTTATTTATATGAATAAACTTGTAAAAGAAAGGAATTGTTAAGGAAAAAGGGGAGAAAAAAGGAGAGGGAGAGGAAAAGTGAAAGGTTTTAATTAAGTATAATGAATAACATGGGCTCTACACAGACTTCTGATTTGGATGAGAAAAAAAAAAAAGGAAAAAAGGCTATATCAGAAATTTGTAGCCAAGATTTTTTTTTTTTTTTTTTAACCTTATTGTCCATTATAATCATGAATTTTGTAGTTAACCGATATTTAATATTTATTGTAACTGGACTCTTTAATCAAGTGATATATGTGAATTATAATTGTATCTATATTTATATATTGCTGATTTTTGTACTGTTTGAAACTTTCAATAAAAAATAAAAATAAAAAATAAAAAAAACAACACATCCCATAAGGTTCAACCCCATTGCAGATGGCATGGCACGAGTATGACATGTACAACAGTCTCGGGCCACAACAGCTACAGCAGATAAGTCAGAAGTATCTCTCCTAGCTTTTGATGCTGATTCTCCTGATTGGTTGTTGTTAAGCCACACCCCATTCTGTCTACCAGCCAATCACACCTCATCTGGGACTATTTATTGCTGCTCCAGCCTCCTCTCAGTGCCTGCTACAGGTTCATGTAACTTGGAGTACTTCTGGTTGCTCGGACTTGCCATCCTCTGGTACATCACCCCTGATGGATTTCACCTGGGCAGCCCTGATGCCTATGTTCGTATACATTTAGATATACAATCTGATTTCTAATGCAATCTTCAGGCTTAACAAATAATATATATTTTGTACACCTGTTTAAAATGGGAAATTATACCTAATAAGTTTATTTTATACAAAAAACACAGCGTTACGGCTCCATTTGCTGACAAGGAGCCCCTATTTGTGTCATGGGAACTTCTTGTAGCACTAAAATAGAGGCTTTCATGTTGCATTTTAAACTTCTGTAAGTGTACTGTTTGATACAAGAGTAAGTTTAGGTAGAAACTATCTTTAATGCCTAATTTTGTAAACTTATTTTAAGTTATCTTGCTGATAGTATTATAACGTAATCCTCAATTTCTGGGTATAAAATGGGAAATATGCCTTATATCCATGAAGAGAGTAAAAGGTGCTATTTACATTACATTGTAAAGCATATTTGAGCCAGGAATGTTGTCAATGATCAAGTGTCACATAATAAGGGCCTCATTCAATTGCGATTTAGCCAATTGAATAGGGCTCTATATAAGCACAGAGAATATTTTTTTACAGAAGTTTTTAGTTAGTGAAGACCTTGCTTTTGGATAGAAGTTCACTAACTAAAAACAACTGTAAAACAAATATGCTGCGTGCTTATATAGAGCCCTATTCAATTGGCTAAATCACAGTTGAATGAGGCCCTAAGAGTTATTTTGCTTAATTTTGGATTTTACTAGAGTAACTTCCTTTAAAGCAACTCAAATGGAAATTTACAGTTGGGCAAAAAAGGAAATGGAAAAACTGTCAATGTAGGTAGCTATTATGAAAATGTATTTCAATTCGCCGAATCGCAATTTAATAAGACTGCTGCAACTTTTTATTTTATGAGCTGCCTTCACTTTAGTTACTTTTTTAAATCAACAAAAGATTAAAAAGATTTACATCCTAAATATATATTAAGATATCAGTACATCAATGATTTGAAACAACATAATAAACCTCACCACATTCATGCAACTAATAGGATCTTTATTGCATCATTGAGTAGCAATAGTTCAAAAGAATCTATAATTGTGCTGAAGTATATAGAAGTATATGGGGTTCTCTCCATCTTTGTAAACTCATACTCATATGTCTTACACTCTATCAGTTTTCTTCTACTTGACAGCATGTATGGTCCCCCAGCAAATTATAAGGCAATTACAACTTTAGACTACGCTTCACAATCTTCTCCTTATTTCCAGAGGGGTTTGGTTAGGATACCCTGAGCAGAAGTGTAGGGAATAAGGTACTTTATCCAAAGCACTGTATAGCATATGATACACGCTTACATACTAAAGGAAACTGACGGGAATTATTATTATTGTTTTTATTATTATCCTTTATTGGTAAAGCATCAACCTATTCCGTAGCACTATACAGGGGGAAAGTAAAAGGCAAAATATAATATTAACAGATTGGAAACTTGCAATCTTGCTTGACGCGGAGGCTGCGCAGGCTCCCTGGGTCACCCAGCAGAGCCTGCAAGGCGTCAGCCAATCTTGTGGCGTCGGGAGGCGGGACTTCCGCCCTTGTTGGCGCGTCGGGCAGTAGCAGCGCAGTCTCCAGCAGAAATCACACCCTCCCACCCTGTTATTTGGTTTTGTGTTCATTTTGTTTATTGTTATGTATATATTTGGAATAATTAAAAAAAAAAAAAAAAGAAAGAAAGGAAAAGCAAACAAACAAAGGAATGTTAGTGGAGAAGTGGCCTTTAAAATGGCCAGTCACAGATGCTGAGTCATATCCTGCATGATAGCAGGGGTATTATGTCAAAAAAGTTTAAGAAATTAGAACTTGAAAATAATGGAAAAAACTAAATTATTAAATGTAGCATAACATAATCTTCATGAGGGAATGCCAAGCAGATTAATTAATTTACAGTCCAATGGGACATAAACTCAGGGATCCCCCCTTTGGACAAACCCAGGTGGCCCCAGTGCCTGGAATATGACCTTGCACGGTAGTGGAACCTCCTAATGCCAAGAGCAGATTGACGGACAGATTCCTGGTCCTATTTCTTGGGACACAAGAAACCCAAACAGAAAAAGGTGGGGAAGCAGCTGTCGGGAGCTAGGGTGTCAATGTAGAAATGCTAATCATGGGCAGTTGGGTGAGGGGTAAGGAAGGAGGGAGTGGGGTCCATTGTTCCTTGTAGTCTTGTACTCTTCAGACTTCATACACACATCAGTGTAATGATATTATAATTCCACTACTTATAAATTAAACAATAAGATATTAATAAATGATTTAAATGAATTGGGTTTAATTTCTGGTTCCCTACCTTATAGTGGTGATGGGGTTTGTGTACCTCAATGAAGATGTAAGCTATACCATATAGAGTCATAGGTCATAACAGAAAGGTCAGACAAATCGGGGTCCACTAATGAAGAAACTGTAGCCCACTCCAGTATCCTATCCAAGAAAACTTCAAGTCTCTCAAAGAGTCGGACACGACTGAATGACTGAACAAACAAATTTCACCCTAATTTCTTTAGTATGTTGCTACTTATTAAACGTTAAAGCAGTATTTTAATTTGCCAGTTCCCAAATAGCTGGAGAACAGCACTGTTCAAACTGTAAACCCGGGAATCTGAAGACGTTGCATAACATGCCCTAATTCTACACATGGCCCCCACCCAACAGGAACCAGAGCAGTGGGAGGAGGACAGAAGAGGAGCCAAGGGCCATGGTTTTGAGTAGGAGGATGTCAACTGGCTAGTGGGGTCACCAGCAGGACTAGCAGCCACACCACCGGGATTTTACCCCACTATCCGCCGCCTCCAGAGAGTCCAACTGGCCACCACCAGGCCCACCAACACCACAGCCCTTATTTACCCAGTGTCCAGCCGGGCCCAAGACCCTCCCCACTAGGCCACCATCCCTCACCAGGCCACGCCCCAGGGACCTCCATCCCCACTACCAAGCCAGGCTGTGCAGGTGGAGATGCTGGCCCCGGGGGATCAAGGCCAGCATCTCCGCCAATCATGCAGAGGTCATGTGCAGCCTGGCCAGGTGCAATAGGGAAGAGAGGAGGCACCACCTAATGACTGAATCACACATGACCATGCTTCTCAGGATGGCAGTCCCGCCTCCTCCACCTTGGAGGCCTCCCCCTTCCACCCGCAGCTTGGCCCCTCCTCCCTTCCCGCGATGCCTCCACCGCCACTGCAGGTGCCGCTGCCTCCTGGGGGATGCCCCCCCACCACCACCAGGGAGATGGCAGCAGGCAACGAGGGATTGGGGCCCTGTGGCTAGGCAGAGGGGCAGGATCTAGAGGCTGTGCATATGTTTATGCCTTCGCAACAGCCCTCCTCAGTGACAATCTATTGGTTCAAATATTAACACAATCTAGAATGGCTACAGAGTATAGAATCATGGCCTATGTGATGGTGATATTTTGTATGCAGATGGCTACCTCCCATCACATGATTCATGATCCTCTTCTCTGTGGACAAGTAGGGTTCTGTTTAACATTTCACTAATTGGTGATGTTTTTCTTTTGTTTTGTTTTAGGTACAATCCAGGTCCATGAAGGCATCTTCTGCATCTGAAAGCATTGTGAAGGAAATGTCTCATGTTTAAGGTTTTCCCAGTGCCTCTCAGGTAGAAGTTCCTTCAATGACAGCATTTGTTAACATGTAGCTCCAACAATCTTAAAGTTATCATATAGCCGGATATCTAAGACATGCTTGTTGTTAGCTTAAGTGTAGACTAATACTGCTATGGTGGAGGACTTGCAGAGTCTCACAATGGTATGTTAATGACATCCAGCATTAATATATGCACTAGTGAAGCATGTGACCCTGACCTCAATATCAGTCTGAGAACAGACCCTTGGGTCTGATTTAGATAACATGGCTGCTAACCTTTGTGTCCTCTCCATATTAATGAGTATTTTCCTCTATTGCTGATATCATGGTTATCCTTTAACATGTGCAAACACCTGTATAGCTGATGGATGTGATGTCAATGTTGATGAACAATATCATATTGAGAAGATGATAGTACACCTTGACCACTGACGCTGGTCACAGCTAAGCATTTATTGTGAGAAGACACATTATTATTAATAGTTATTGCCAGTTATTTTTTATCCTCCTACTCCTTTTTTTTAACGATTTTTGTTTTCAGATTTTTGTTTTGCAAACACACTCTATGTGTGAAACTGGATTGGATTATACAGTCCAGAGGTTTAAGTATTGGTTTCATTGAGCAGATCTAGACAAGTTGTAAGTGCTATGCACATTAATGGTTTCTTTAATTAAATGGCCTGATGATCCTTTTTTTCATCAGATTCCAGTTGCAGTGTTGTAGTGACCACATGTGACCCTGGTAGGTGCTATGCATCATGTTTATTCCAGACTATGACATTACCCCCTTTAGGTATCCCCTTTTTCCCAAGCATAACTGTGGCGTTTGGGGCCTGGCTGGACTGTTTTACCCTGTTTTTATTATAATGGTTATGTATTTCTTAGTGCTTATGGATAAAATATGATTACACTGTTATACTGGATGTATGTTGGTTTATGCTCTGCAGAACATAATGGCTGCAGGCTATTGTATCAGCCAACAGCCAAGACTGTAATCTAATAGATAATCCTGTTACAGGGTTTCCCAGTAAGCAGAAGCAGTCTATTATGTAAAGTGTTGCTATCTGGTAGACCTCGCGAAGACAGATAGTTCAAAGAGAGTGATGTTCTTATCAATGACTGTTATTGTGTAAGAGTAGCCAGCTAGGCTCCGGGAGATGTGTGATGTGACCGTAACTATTGTTCCTCCTCTCTGTACTGTGTGGCCAAATATGGGCATGTGTTTATTTACCTGTGTTGATTTCCTATGTTCCCGATATATATATATATATATATATATATATATATATATATATATATATATATATATACAGGGAGTGCAGAATTATTAGGCAATTTGTATTTTTGAGGATTAATTTTATTATTGAACAACAACCATGTTCTCAATGAACCCAAAAAACTCATTAATATCAAAGCTGAATATTTTTGGAAGTAGTGTTTAGTTTGTTTTTAGTTTTAGCTATTTTAGGGGGATATCTGTGTGTGCAGGTGACTATTACTGTGCATAATTATTAGGCAACTTAACAAAAAACAAATATATACCCATTTCAATTATTTATTTTTACCAGTGAAACCAATATAACATCTCAACATTCACAAATATACATTTCTGACATTCAAAAACAAAACAAAAACAAATCAGTGACCAATATAGCCACCTTTCTTTGCAAGGACACTCAAAAGCCTGCCATCCATGGATTCTGTCAGTGTTTTGATCTGTTCACCATCAACATTGCGTGCAGCAGCAACCACAGCCTCCCAGACACTGTTCAGAGAGGTGTACTGTTTTCCCTCCTTGTAAATCTCACATTTGATGATGGACCACAGGTTCTCAATGGGGTTCAGATCAGGTGAACAAGGAGGCCATGTCATTAGATTTTCTTCTTTTATACCCTTTCTTGCCAGCCACGCTGTGGAGTACTTGGACGCGTGTGATGGAGCATTGTCCTGCATGAAAATCATGTTTTTCTTGAAGGATGCAGACTTCTTCCTGTACCACTGCTTGAAGAAGGTGTCTTCCAGGAACTGGCAGTAGGACTGGGAGTTGAGCTTGACTCCATCCTCAACCTGAAAAGGCCCCACAAGCTCATCTTTGATGATACCAGCCCAAACCAGTACTCTACCTCCACCTTGCTGGCGTCTGAGTCGGACTGGAGCTCTCTGCCCTTTACCAATCCAGCCATGGGCCCATCCATCTGGCCCATCAAGACTCACTCTCATTTCATCAGTCCATAAAACCTTAGAAAAATCAGTCTTGAGATATTTCTTGGCCCAGTCTTGACGTTTCAGCTTGTGTGTCTTGTTCAGTGGTGGTCGTCTTTCAGCCTTTCTTACCTTGGCCATGTCTCTGAGTATTGCACACCTTGTGCTTTTGGGCACTCCAGTGATGTTGCAGCTCTGAAATATGGCCAAACTGGTGGCAAGTGGCATCGTGGCAGCTGCACGCTTGACTTTTCTCAGTTCATGGGCAGTTATTTTGCGCCTTGGTTTTTCCACACGCTTCTTGCGACCCTGTTGACTATTTTGAATGAAACGCTTGATTGTTCGATGATCACGCTTCAGAAGCTTTGCAATTTTAAGAGTGCTGCATCCCTCTGCAAGATATCTCACTATTTTTGACTTTTCTGAGCCTGTCAAGTCCTTCTTTTGACCCATTTTGCCAAAGGAAAGGAAGTTGCCTAATAATTAGGCACACCTGATATAGGGTGTTGATGTCATTAGACCACACCCCTTCTCATTACAGAGATGCACATCACCTAATATGCTTAATTGGTAGTAGGCTTTCGAGCCTATAAAGCTTGGAGTAAGACAACATGCATAAAGAGGATGATGTGGTCAAAATACTCATTTGCCTAATAATTCTGCACTCCCTGTATATCCATGTGGGAGAGAAACTAAATGATAACTGTTTTGTTCACTACCAACTGTGTATCGTCCAGAATGGGGAAATGGGGATTAAGAGACTATGCAGTGCTTCTGTTGGATATTTTACAGTATACCAGCGGAGATATGGAGCGTAATATTGCATCTCTGTTACAATAACCTCTTGCACTTCGGGATCCGCCCACACCACACCCATGATACTAATGCACAGTCTTGTCCATTTCTGATTGTGCTCTGTGTGTGAAATAAAGCTTTGTTATACTGTTCACACCATGTCAGTGTGTTTTCAATGGTTGGAGTTTTGGGACATCCAAATACATCACATTTGTGTCACATTCCTATATATGTAAACTAATGAGCCTGGTTACTATGCAGTGAGTTAATACATATATTAACAATAATAATAGTTTTAATATCAGGAAATATCATATAATAATATATATAATATTTGATAATAAAGGGTTAATACAAATGCAAAGTTCAATTTGTGATAGTGTGGAGTATCAACATTCCCCTGAAGGTCTGATAGGAATATGACAGATGATAATGTGAATTGACTGATATCAAAACACTTAATGGGCCGGCCACCATATGCTAATGGGTATATATCTGGGAACATAGCCACCAGCAATGGCGTGGGACTTTGCAGGAAGGGCGGAGATGGATTTGAGTTGGCTGTTGCTTCACATGCCTCTGCACAGCCTCCATGTGTGTTTGCGGCCCTTCCTGATGGATTAGAGTAGATTAGCGTGGTGTATGTTCTCCTGGTCCCCTTCAGGATTGCTAAGTGGTCGTGGTGACGGGGTTTGTGTACCTGAATTAAGCTGTGAGCTATACCATGTAGGCCACCATAAGTGGGCAGCTCATGGCAGAGAGGTCAGACAAATCACAGTCCACTAGAGAAGGAAATGACAACTCACTCCAGTATCTTAGGCATGCAAACCTTGTGGATAAGCACAGACAGAAACATAAGTAAGTGTGATGTAGTCCATACGGTCACACAGAGTGAGGCACAACAGAGGGACTGGACAACCATAAGTGAAATGTTCCCCTGGTACTTGATATATGCCATGTGGCGGTGTCATTTGTCCACTATTTGTTGTCCCAATGTAGATGTGATAAGTGAGATGTATATAAGATGATTTTTGTATTTTTAGGGTCTTTAGTAGAGCCTCTGTAAGTGAGAAAGGGTTAATATGGCAGAAATTTCCATATATAAGTGTTGCAATTTAATGAGGTAGTGTGTCTTTAATACCTTTCAGCATCTTGCAGCATGGCTTTTCATAATGGCATATGTATGACCATTTAAAAAAATATATATCAATATTTGATATTTGGAAGGTTGCTGTGCAAGTAATTGTAATGCCCTCCATTGCTTTCCCCATATATATTTGTCCATTGGTGTGTTTATCATGGCCCTCATTCAATTGCGATTTGGCCAATTGAATAGGGGTCTAAATAAGCACATAACATATTTTTTTAAAATAAGTTATTAGTTAGTGAAAAACTTGCTTTTGGATAGATGTTTACTAACTAAAAACTTCTTTAAAAAAAATATGTTATGTGCTTATTTAGACCCCTATTCAATTGGCCAAATTGCAATTGAATGAGGGCCATTGTGTTTTGCAGTGTTCCAAACGAGTCTGTAAACCCTTTGCAGGTCCTATTTGGGCCGACATATGCCTTTGGCTCAGCTTGACTGCGGCTGCCGTCTTGAGCAATTTTTGCAATTGGAGATTTGCGATTTTAGCTTCGGTAGGCTGTAAGTTCTGGGTTTAACAACTGCAAGGATTTCAAGGCCGTAACCTGTTTGGAGCCCGCAAAAAAATTAAAAATTTATTAGCAAATTAACTTATGGCCTCATTTACGGGCCACAGTAATTTACGATTGCTAAATTAAATTAGACTCAAGGTCTCCGAGATACACCTCAATCCTAGGAGAACTCCTGATCTAGTTTATTCCCTCTTTGCTCTTAATAACTTTGTACTTATTATATTATAATTGAATATTACATAAAAATTATGAGTGTTTTTGTCATGCATGGATGATTGAAAGTAACTGGACAAACAACAATAAAATGATAAACCTTCATCACTCTGTTTGCCCTTATCTTCTCCTGTGCATAATTAAGACAATCCAATAGAAATTATATTTTTCAGGATCCAGAGTTATTGCTACAGGATAACAGTAATATGATATTGTTGGTTTTGGGAGGCAGAACTAAATTAATATAACTTTCTAGGAAAATAGATAAATATAGCAAGATGTTTTTTACTGCTTTTTAAGCAGTAGTCTGGTGAAGCGAGGCAAGGAGTTCCAGAGAATAGGGGCAGCGCGAGAAAAGTCCTGGAGGAGGGAGTGAGAGGAGGTGACAAGAGTGGTAAAAAGAAGAAGGTCATTAGCAGAACAAAGAGGGCGTGTGGGGGAGTATTTGGAGATGAGAGCAGAGATGTATGGGGGTGCGATGTTGTTAGGGCTTTATAAGTTAGGGTCAAGATTTTAAACTTTATTCTGGAGGCTAAGGGAAGCCAGTGATGTGATTGACAAAGAGGAGCTGCCGACACTGAACGATATGTACTGAAGATGAGTCTGGCGGAGGCATTTATTATGGATTAAAGTGGGGAGAGGCGAGTGATGGGCAGGCCAACAAGGAGCGAGTTGCAATAGTCAAGACGAGAAATGATGAGAGAGTGTATTAGAATCTTAGTAGTGTCTTGTGTAAGGTAATGGCGTATTTTGGATATGTTTTTTAGATGGAAAAGACAGGATTTGGTTAGAGACTGTATGTGTGGGATGAAAGAGTGGGCAGTGTAAGCAAAAGCCAGAGGAGAAGTTACAAGATGGTTGCTGGAGGCTGGAAGAAAGTAGAGGAAGTTTTCCTAAACTACAGTGGTCTTTAAAGGGTTAAGGAAGGTTTCTGGATTTTCTTTGGTATATAATATATCTATTTACTGTTATGTACTTTATTTTATTAACAATTGCTTACAGGAGCTGATTTTTACTGCCTAAAATCAAACAAATAGTGCCTGTATGGGTCTGCCCGCTGCAGCAGATGCATGACCTAAGCATAAGTGACAAAAGGTCCAAATGACAATTAGACAAATTTAATTTACCCAATAATGACAAACTCACTTGAAGTTGGGTATAACCAGGCCAAAGCTTTATTGATAACATAACATAAATAACTTGAGGGGCTGCACACTCTTACACGGAAAGAGCTCACTACCCGGTCAGAGGGGCCCAAGGAACCCCGTGGCCATGGGACCTCTGGCAACCACCACTCACCGAAAATGAACTCCCACCTAGGGTGATGCAGCACCCCCGCCAAGCTGTGAGAAATAGCCTAACCAAATAACAAGGAGGGAGGGAGGGAACTAACTTCCTTAATGTGTCCTATTAATAACCTCTCCCCATGCTCCACCCACCTAACCAAAACCCTACCCCAGCACACAGCCCGGTCAAAAGCCCCCTCCCTTATTTATTTCCCCGGGGGCTCCCATTCTGTTGTCCTGGATGTGCAGTGTAGTGTCCTATCCTATCAGGGTCCATGTCTCAGCAGCACGTTGCAGAATGTTGCTGGGAGATGGTCACTGATTGGTTAGTATAAGACACAGCACAGCAAGTACAGGAGCTACAGGAGGGCAGACCCATGCAGGGACTATTTGTTTGATTTTAGGCAGTAAAAACAGAGCTTATAAGCATTTCTTAATAAAATAAATATATACTCAAGATATTATAAACATAGCAAAATCCAGGAACCTGTCTACTTCGTATTGCCTTCCTTGTAGATATATATTAGCTGCTGTAGTCCAGTAAAGTCCAGTAGAAACAAGCACAAGGACTGAAAACTTTCTGATGCATTAAACACAGCCTTATCCTCCAGTACAAGCTGTCATTTGTGTGTTGATGTCACCAGGGCCATTATTTCACTCACAATGGCCGGCTATTTTTGAAAAGCCACGTTGCTCTGGCAACCTGCTATTGCAGAATAAAAAAAAAATGGAACCGAGGTAATGTTGTGCTTTCTTTTTCTGATAAGTGAGGTATTCTAGGTGCCGGGAAAGGCTGGCCAGGCGACTTATAATCATCATAATGCAGGCGGGAAATGTACTTTCTGTATGGGTTAATCTGAGCATCCATCACATCCTTCTCGTTAAATTACTTCTATAAATCATCTCTCTATGACTACAATGTCGGAGCTACTGCTGGTGCAGTAGGTGCAAAGCACCAGCATCTGCAAGAGGGTAGGAGACCTCTGCTACCTGGAGTAAAGAGTTTTTCTGAACGTATTAGGGTAGAGAGGCCTATAGTTATTTTAATACACAGGTTATCTGGCCAACTACATATATTTTGGCTTTTTTGATCCTTACAAGGACCTACCTACCTTGTACAGAGAAGATGCAAAAGGACCCCAAAGTATTTGCATTGGTGCCTTCCATTCACTAGTCAGGTACAAACTATATCTCAGCAGCACTTTACTAATATACTGCTGAGACACAGTCTTCCTTCAGCTGGTACATATAGTATACTAGCGGCTTGCCTGTCAAAAAATGACGGCAATAAAATTGTAAGGCAGGTAATGCTGTTTGCTACAGAGAGTAAGTGTTTTGGAGGTCTGAGATCCTTCGGCGCTCATTGCGAGCCTCTGGGTTGGTGTATTTTTTGTTACCATAGGCGCTTTTGCGCTTATTGTAAGGTCTGCAGTGATCTGGTTTTGTCGCTTATTGCAAGCCTCTCCCCTAGTGTACTTTGTGTCATATGAGCACTGTTGGCGCTCCTTGTGGGTTGCGCGGTGAAGGTGTTTATGGTAGTTTGCCATAGTGTGAGTTAATTATTTTTTTTTGTGTATATATTTTTTTTAAGCTAATTAATTAATTAATGAAATCATAAATGAATATAGTTTACCTATTTGTAATTAATATATGCAGCAAGGAAAGTGCTGAAGAGCTAACAATCTGTTTTGATGTTACTGCAGCATATATTATAGATTTGCAGTGTTGGTGAGCTGAGATATAAGTGTCAGCAACGTGTGCAGTGTGTAGTGTAAATAGGCTGCGTGCGCAAGGGGAAACCTTTTGTGTAGCTGTGTACTTCCGCATTCTGTACGGTAGTGTTGTAAAATGGCGCCGAATGTGTATGTGGTACGCGGGTTTGGACGATTTAGCGTCCTTGCTAACGGTGTATGTTGTAGGTCGTACAGGATTTTGTAAAAATCATATGTGCTTTGCAGTATTTTGCAGCTTTAGGGGTCGTGTAGCCTCGTTTTCTTTTTTTTTCGTCTGCCATTTTTTTTCTCGCTTAGGGGATTTTTGAGTGTCTAAAGTTTGTAAATTTGACTGAAAGCAAGGTTTAACCAGTGTTGCAAGGGTCCTGGGTGTGGGTAAGGTTTTTTTTTTGGGGGTGTATTTTTGTGTTTTTTTATGTTTGGCGCTGTGCGCGGGTTGTCCGTTAAAGTCATATTTTTGCGAGTCATAATTGATTTTTTGTGTAAGTCATTGCGTGTTTGGTATTTTTTTTCAATGTCCCACTTCTGTGGTCATTTGTAACCGGTTGTGAGGCGCCGTAGAGCCTCCACCTGCGCAAATGATGCCCCTCGCTTTGCGAGGGTCTGCATTTGCGGTCCTAAAGTTGTATGCGCTCCTTGCCAGCAACTGCGGCCCATGCCCTCAAGCGTTAGCAACAACCCGTATTGCTGAGAACTATATATGTGATAGAAATACTATATGCATTATGAGCAACAGGGAGCAGACCTTTGTTGGGACTATTTGGAAGGTTTCAATCAGTTAACACAGAGCTTTTAATAAAAATATGTTTAGATATGCAATTAAACACTTAGGTAGTTTATTTTAATATTAAAAACTGGAAACCTTCTGTGCTACTCTAATTGTATTCTCTTGGATATGCATGCTAATTTCCCAACATACTACACTATGGGGCTGATTAGTTTGCATGATAATATTTTAGCGGTGGGAATACCCTATCCCTTTATATATTTTTTATATATATAATATTTTTTCCTCCACCCCCAAGTTGTGCAGTGAGTTTCCAGTTACTATGCACCAATGAAATTTGGAGTGAGTTTGAGTTCAGGGAAAGATCACAGTAAGAAGGTTTGTGGGAGGGGGATCAGAGAAGGGGTATTGAAGAGAGGGATCAAGGGGGGCATTTAGAGGGGAATCAGTTGAAGGGGAGATCAAGGATGAGGGGGAAGGGGAAATCTGGAAGGAAGGGGGATCAGAGTGAAAGATGAGAGGGGACTCAGGGGGAGGTGATTGCAGTAGGGGGTAGAGAAAGCAGAGGGAGGAGGATCAGACGGGAGGGTTGGGAGATCAGGGGGAGAGGGGATGAGAAGAGAGAGGTGGGATCAGAGGAGGCATCAGACTGAAGGTGAAGGAATTGAAGGATAGGGAATTAAGGGAGAGGAGAATCAGATGGAGGATCTGAAGTTAAACAGGAGTGACTTGTACAAAAAGGGGTGAATTGGTAAATAAAGGTGGAGGGGATGAGAGAGAGAACAAGTGCTCATGGGACATCATGGGGTCATAATGGGGTCAGAGTGATAGGGTGCAATAGAGAGGATTAGGGTGAAACAGAGGATCTATGGCAAAGAGGGGGAGAAGGGATCAGTGGGAGGGAGAGAGGGGATAGCTCTATGAGTTAACCACTAATTTGGCTGTGGTTGACTTTTTTCTCTAACTTTACCTCCCTAAGCCTAAGCATGTAAACCCTGCCATTTTAAGTAGGAATTCAGCGGGCGTGATCATCTGATCTAAAGATATTTAAGCAAACCTGTAATTGACTTCTTAGACACAGCTTATAATAAAAAAGACCGTCATCATGACGTCAGTAAAACATGGAAGTTGCACGTAATCTGCAACTGGTGACTACAAATTAATTAGTGTCAATAAGTAATATTTGCCTATCAGGCTTGCAATCAAGCAATCTAGCACTCTATCACATACATTAGATCATCTGTTCTAGTCCATGTGGGTTTCATGATATGTATTACATTTTGCGTAACTTTAATTAATTAGCGCTCGTAATATTCGAGTTCTAAGGCTGAATTTGCGTCTTTGGCTGGCCCATAGTGATTTTGGGCAGGTAACTCAAAATCAGATTGCGAGTAGCTAATAAAATATGTGGCAATATTAAGAGGTTTTAGGAGTGTATATATTTACAAATTGGGCAATAGAATAGGGCCTTAAGTTAATAATATAAAGGAGGAAGATAAAATTAAAACAGAATCTGATCAATAATTTCATTTCAAATATATGTTTGAAAGATAAAGTTATAAAGTGTTTTAACTGTATTATTCAGCTCTTAATGTTAAGTCAGTAGTTACAAAATTAAGTTTAAAGTTTAAGGAAGAGAGAAGGAAAAGAACAAATTCATAAATTAGCACAAAGAATTGAGTCATTACTTGGGCTGAAAATTGTAACTTGTGATGTCTTGCCCTTGGAAACAGACTTTATATTAAGATTTTGAGCCTTATTCAATTCGGGGTATGAATCGGAAACCATTCCCGTAGGAAGCAACATTTGTGGGCTTAAAGAGCAATCTCAGAACTCCCGATGCAGTAACAGCCAATGGAAACAGAGATCGTCATTGACCAACTTCCAAGCCCATAACTCGTAAGTGAAGGCTGTAGGACTTTGAAATCCAACCTAAATTTTTCCACGTTTTACATGCTTCAACCTCCAAGCCAGTAGGACTTTGAAAATATCGAGGTTGGATTTTCAAAGTCCTTCATATTGATTGCCGTAATCGATAATCGAATGAAAATTGGAGTATTGGAAAATGTTGAGAAATTAATTCTAAGACCTAACATCACTTTTTCACTCTTCATAAAAGTACAGTATTGATTTTTTATTTGCTTTTAAAGTGCTCCTATTTAGAAGTTAGTCCTTTGCGAGACCTCCTTGGTCCAAGTAACCTGTGGTTCGACTTTTATCAATTTGCGGGCTTGACGGAGGGGGAATCTGAGCAATTGAATTGCGATTTGTGATTTTAGACTTGCGGCCGTGAAAGATCAAAGGCTTTGAGGGAAGTAACTAGCGATTTGACAACTAGCAATGGGTCGGTAGGGATTGCAGGTCGGAGCAAGTAACTCGATCAGAGGCTGCAAGTCTTTGCCAAGTGAATAGCAAATTAACCTGCAACCTCCATCTGCAAGCCCGGTTCCCAAAAAAGTAGTGGCAACGACTAAATGACCCATCTCAGTTGCTGAGCATTTACTGTACCTGGAAGAAGTGGGAAAGGTGGATATTGAAACATTGCTTTGGAGTGGTGGAGCAGCAACTAACTAATAAGATACACAAAGTGGTAACAACAGAAGTACACAACACATTCCGGAAGTGTCTATACAGATCATCAATATTTCCCAACATATTATTGATCACCGTGATGAGATCATGAAAGATTAGAGGAGTCCTTAGACTTGAGCTGAAGCACTGCTAGTCAGACTGTGATCTCCCACCAGGATCATTTACTTGCACCATCCAACTGGACACTGTCAGCAGCACCCAATATATCAAGTTTCGGGAGAATATGGCTCTTGATAGAGGACCTATAACATTTGGCAATGCTATTTAGAGTGAAAGGACTGGAAGTCCTAGAAATGTTTCCTTCCAAACTTTACTTTATTAAACAACTAAATTTGTGTACATTTTGCACAGTAGCAAAACAGTTAAGCATTCCCATATCCTACCCAGAAAACACCGGGAAGACCCTTGTAGCTCTGTTGTTACTCCCTATCAGTTAATTACGGGCTTCCCATCTGGGACACAAATGTGTCAGTCTCCACGGCCCCTAGCACACCCCTCCCCTTTCAGATCTGGTGCCTTGAAGTCTACAGATGTATATGGATTTCCCATAGATCCAAGCACCAATAATCTTTTATCCAAAGTTAATCAGGCTCATTAGTAGATAAACAAGTCATGTGAAATTCAGGACAATTGTAGATAGGTTCCCTTTTTGTAGTGCACACCTATTAGTCCCAATTATTTAGAGAGACCCAATTCCAATAAAACTTAGCTTTTAATAACTTGGTTAAAAAATTTAAAATATTAAGACGCTGCAATATTAAACAGGAATTGCATGGAGGTTCTTTCTTGATGCAAATTGAATATAAGGTGCTGAAACTTATTTAGTGCTATCATAAAGTGCTATCATAAAGTGCCAGTGCTGAGGATAATATCCCTAAAGTGTTAGTACAGAGTCTGTATATGACTCACATAAAACTGTGTTATAAAAAGTGCTATGACTCTTTTTACGGAGTGTTTTATCTTACTAATTTGCATCAATAGAATATCCTTGTTATTATTATTCTCTTATAATTAGAGCCTGTTAGGAGAGCTTGATGATTCATAGGACAATTTCTTAGCTATATTGCTTGATTCTTTAACTATCACTGTGTCCTTGAGACTCTGTACAGCTCCCTTAGCGTGGAGATTGCAGTTGGGACGCCTTGCGATGACGTCACTAACATGCGCCTCACGTTGATGCGTCTAACCCGATGCACGTTTCTTGATTTTCATCGGGGGTTACCGCCATGACAGCTGGACTGCCCTTTTATATTCTCCAGTTGTCATGGGGATCGTTTCTCTTCCTAAAAAATACTACTTATTAAATTAAAAACTTTAACCCGATGCACGTTTCTTGATTTCCTCGGGGATTACCGCCATGACAGCTGGACTTCCCTTTTATAGTCTCCAGTTGTCATGGGGATCGTTTCTCTTCCTAAAAACTAATATTTATTACATCAAAAACTTTAAATGAGTCTCTTATTCATATTTTGAAGCTATGTTGGCCTTTGTTGATTGCCGCATTAAAAAGGGCAGAGGTGTTACATCTCCCTCATGACCTAGGATCTTATGAAAAACTATTACCAAACCCCCAGGCAAAATTGGGCGCATCTTGATATGTAATAAAGGAAAGTAAAGAGCACTAACAATGACCCTAATGCAATTGCTCCATTTTGGAGATCCTGGCTCGCAAGTGGAGGTCACAAATTATTTTGCTATTCAATTGACTTCCTTTGGCAGGCTCTGATCGAGTTACGTGCTCCGAGCTGCGATTCATTTCGATTTTTTAAATAGAAAGTTAATACCCTCCAAGCCTTTGATCTTTCACGGTTGCAAGAGTCCCGAATGCTAAAATTGCTATTTAATTGCTCCGAATCCCCGTCGCTAACCACTCTGTCAAGCCCGCAAATGGCAAATATCTAACTGGTACCAAGAAGGTCTCACATAGTGCTTAATGACAAATTGGAGCACTTTAAAGGCAAATAAAAAAGAAATACTGTACTTTTATGAAGAGTGAAGGTGTTGTTAGGTCTTAGAATTAATAGCACAACATTCTCCAATACTTTATTTTATGCACAATTTTCATGTTATTTCGATCACGGCAATCAATGTGAAGTTCTGCGGGCATCAACCTCCAAGCCCATTGTTTCAAAGTCCTACGGGCTTGGAGGTTGAAGCCCGTACGACTTTGAAAATGGGGGTTGGTTTTCAAACTCCTACAGCCTTCACTTACGAGTTCTGGGCTTGGAGGTTGGTCGTGATGACAATCTCTGTTTCCATTGGCTGTTTCTCCATCAAGAGTTACAGGCATGATCCCAAATGGTTTCCAAATTTCACAATTGGCCCCTAACTTGCGGGCCCGGCCAATTAAATAGCATCACGAAAGTAGAGCAACGGGAGCACGCAACTCAATGACAGGCATTTGGCTGTTTGTGATCGAGTTGAGAGCCCCAAATTGAATGAGGCTCAATGACTGGTGAAAATATAAAGGAAAGTAAAGAAGACTAACAATGACTGGGGTCTCCTAAACACAGATGGGGGACACATGCAATTATAAAAAAAATTCATAAACATATTGTGGGGAATATCATCCAGGGCAAAGGCTTAGCCCAATATAGCTTCGTAATATAAAGCTATGTTATATATGAAATGTGTACACATTAATCCTGTAAACATTCTTTATTTACATAAAAAAGGTTTATTATACTATTTTTATGTTCTAACGACACCCACCTCATCATTTCACACTTGCTACAGCAATTTATTTAATATGTTCATCTTAATTGCTACAATATGTACAAAATCTTTGCAAATCTTGATACTTTCACTGGTAACATTTCCTTAAGTGTGAACAGATGTTTTTATTCTTTAAAGTCTAATTAAAACTTCAAAGTAAAGACTTGTAGTCAACAGTAGCATTGAGTTATAAAATAAATTGTTTGGTTCAGCTGCAAAAAAGTAATATTGGTTAATAGGCTTTTTACACGTTAGAGGTCACTGTTATCTATTTCATTTGAAAATCTAAGTGACTAAGAAAAAAATAGCCTTCTTTTAATGGTGTATTTCAGATTACGTAAGAACTATTTCTAATAAATTGTACTTACACTAAGACAAGAATATATCATTTTTAGTTTGTGAAAAATAAAACATAACTGTAATGAGTTGTACTATAATAAATGGACCAACTAAAAGCTGGAAAGTAGCTCACCTTACCAATTATTCAGTGATATATACAGTATATATATATAATACTAGCGACTTGCCCGTCAAAAAATGACGGCAATAAGATTGTAAGGCAGGTAATGGTGTTTGTGTGTGACATTAATTTTGTTGGTGTTCCAAGATTCTTCGGCGCTCATTGCGAGGCTCTTGGTTGTTTGTGTGCTATGAGCAGCGTTGGTGTTTTTTTTTTTGGTATGGCAATGAATAATTTATAAAATAAGAAATGAATATACTTTACCTATTGTGAAGTAATATATGCAGGAAGCAGTGTAATAGTATGCGTGCGCGAGGCAAATCCGTTAGGGTAGCTGTGTACTTCCGGATTGTATAAGTTAGTGTTGTAAAATGGCAACTAAGGTGTGGAACGCACCTGTGGCTGATTTTGCGTCCTTGTTTTCGGATGTTGTCCGACTTTTTTGGAAAATCCGTAGATGTTTGGTGGTGTTTTGCGTGTTTAGGGTCCTTTAGCCTCGTTTTCGTTTTGTTCGGCGGCCATTTTTTCTCTCGTTTAGGTGATTTACGGTTGTCTAAACTCTGTAATTTGGAGTTAAATGGAGGTGTAACTTCACTTGCAGAGGTCCTGGGTGCCCCCCCCCTTGCTGTGGGTAAGCTTTTTATGTGTTTGTTGTGTGTATTTATTGTGTTTCTAATGTTTTTCAGGGTCACGCGGGTTGCGTCCTTGCTTTTGGGTCTCATACGTCTTTTTCGGAAAATCCGTAGGTGTTTGGTGGTGTTTTGCGTCTTTAGAGTCCTGTAGCCTCTTTTTCGTATTTTTCGGTGGCCATTTTTTCTCTCGTAGGGGATTATCGGGTGTTAAACTCTTTTATTTAGAGTGAAATTGAGGTGTAACTTCAGTTTTCAAGGTCCTGGCTGCCTCCCCTTGCTGTAGGTAAGCTTGTTATGTATTTCTTGGGTGTATTTCTTGTGTTTTTAATGTTTTCATGTGCTCAGGTTTCGGCCGTCAAGGTCGTATTTTTGCGAGGTCGTAATGGGTCGTAACGCGTCTCGTATTTGTTTGTCGTAAGTCCGTAAATTTTGCGAGGTCCGCAGTTGCTGGCAAGGAGCGCTGGCAAGGAGCGACGTGAGCCTGCAGCGTTAGCACAGCCCGCATGCTCACAACTATATATGTGATATGCCATAATTGTAATTAATTTAGAGAATTTTTTGATTATTGCCATTTTATAATATTGATATGGAGGATATTTATTTATTAACAATTTTTTAACATATTTATTTGCTGTATAAAATGATATTATATTTCATATTTAGTTAGTCCAATATGTCTTACTAGTTAGTTTTCACAGCCATTTTTTCTCGGTTCTCGTACTTATTATTGTGACATGGATGATGCCTTAATTTATTTTGTTTTTTAATCGTCATAGTTTTTTTGTTTTTTTTATTTTAAATGACATATAATAAAAGCATATTTTATTTATATCATTCTTTTTCCATCATTCACTATTATTTAATGTTAATAATTAGAGTGTCTTTTCTCTAAAACTTTTGGTAAACATATATATTTACACTCACTAATTATTTAACCTTCAAATATATTTTGATCTTATCTATATTGGAAGTTATTAAGAATTGTATCCTAACCTTTCTGAAATATAAATGTCTTGCTTAAACAGAGTGCTTTTTCTTTATCAAAACAAAAAAGCGAGATAAAAGAATAAAGTGGTGAAAATAACAACTGCACATAAGCAAGATTCCATTACTCTCTACACATATGAATTATACTCTGTATAGGAAGAAATAGACACCAACGTGTTTCAAGGCTTCAAAGCCAGGCTTCCTCAGTGTTATATTCACTATTTTATTTTATTCTCTACATTTCCTGTTTTGTTTCAGATTTCTTAGTGAAAGTTTGTGGTTTTGTAGCAGTATTTCTAGAGACTGAAGCAAGAACCATATTATTAGTGGAATATAAAGAACTGTATTTGCCCTTTTTTCTTTATTATGTATTATATATATGGAATGTCTGAGTAATATTTATTTATTATTTTTCTTTATTTTTGTCACATAGATATTATAATATGACGCATTTTATGTGTTGAAAATGAGATAAATACAATTGAACAATGATGATTATGTTAATAGTGCTCAGAACTGTACTTGTTATTAATGTAATTGCATGTGTTAAACTCTGAGCCAAATAAAAAATTACATAGAAATATGTCTAATAATGTTCCTTGGAATAAAAAGTACATTTTGATCTTTACTGGCTAATGCTTGATAAAATGTATTGTTAATATATTGGCTGCTACATTCCCAGCATTTTCATGCATTTTCACTAACCATATAAAAAGACAAATAGACATTTCTTGCTGCAACCACCTGATAAGAAATCAGTTCAGATTATTTAAAATGTGTTATAGAAATTATAACTTCACAGTTTAATTATATATATATATATTAGACATAGCAAGGAGCTAGTCTAAAGGGCATTTTTGTGCATGGACAAGCTGGTGAGGTTGTATTTATTTAACACTATGTATCCATTCATTGGCTTTGTTGGTATTTCCATTATTTTTTTTTTTTTTTAATTGTTAGATTGAGCATTAATGAATTTGGCACTAGTTTCAGATTATTTCCTTTTTCAATTTTATCCCCTCAAGTTTTTATTATGGTAATACAGCCAACTCTTTAATATCTAATTTTATTGTCAGAGCCAATAATAACTTTTTATTGTAAGGATGTAATGTTTTGTCAAAAATTACCTTTGCTGACAGTATTTATCTTCAGAGTCATCTTCTGCAATGTTATTGAGTCTTAAAGTAAGAGCTTTCTCATTTAATAATAATTTAATTTAATTTAATTTAATAATAATGTTCCTTAAGAAATGGGTTCGTACAAAATAAGTCCCCTTTTGGATTGCTACCTTGTCATGGTGAAGGGGCTTGTGTACCTCAATGAAAGCTATACCAAGTAGGCTCACCCAAGATGGGCAGGTAATAGCAGAGAAGTCAGACATATTGCAGAACTGGCAACCCACTCCAGCATCATATGGATAAGCACAACCAGAAACACAGATAGATGGGACTTGGTGCTGCTGACCATATGGTCATGAGAGTCAGACACGACTGAAGGACTGATCAACAACAACACAATTTTGTAGGTTCAGTATACAGCTTTAGGCATCTCTTTAGGTGGGTCTGGGTGTTGATGTGTGACATTGCCACACTTAGATTGAATTAGCAGCACCAAATAGCCTACCAAAAGGCGGTGAGTGAAAGAACCACATGGATTGGAGATGACACAAAAGGTACTATTGATAGTATTTCTTAGATAATCAGTTATATGAGTTATTTAATTCAACAGTGAGTAAATAATTAGATTTTTTGTAAAAATAAATTTGATTAACATCATTCCATGTTGAATTACAAATTCATTTTTCTTTAAATGCTACCCCTAAACTCTTCAGGAAACTCACACTTTCTTGATAATGATGCATGCAATAATGACATTTTCTTTGACTGATGACTTGGATTGCATCCATTGGCTTGCCGTCTGCCCTGACACCAGGATTAAATATTTTACTATGCCCTGACCTAAGTGCCCATTTTATGTACTTCTGCTATCTGCCTTTGATCTTGGCCTGTCTTTTACACCTGATCTGAAGCCAGAGTTCTACTTTGTTCTTGATATTAAGCTCCATATATCAATCCAATGGTTCAAATTTGTGAGCAGCAACATCCATCATTGTATTCAAAATATTGTATTATATTTTCAACAACCCATACAGCCAGTCTTTACGATGCACTAGTCCACCTCTCCCTCATCTGTCAAGGAATGAAGACCCTGATTCAATAGAGCAATTGTAAGTTACTGGAGCCCGTAAGTTAATTTGCTATTCAATTTGCATCTTTTTGCGGGTTTCAAGCGGTTTACGGCCTTGAAAACCTTAAACAAGGAACTTACAGCCTCCCGAAACCTTTGATCTTTCCCGCAAGAGTTACGATCTTTAAAATCGCAAATCGCTATTCAATTGCTACAATTGCACAAGCCCGCAAATATTTTCACACCCATAAACGGCAAATGTAGGAGGAAATCCTACGAGTGCTAGAGAGGACCCACAAGGGGGTTTAATACCTGTCTGTTGCACTGTATATACAAATAAAAAAATCAGTACTGCACTCTAAATGACAGGGAAAGCGATGAAATACATTATAATAAATTGCACAACAGCCTCCAGCTTGCAAATCGGCAATAAAAAAATTATTTTATTATGTGTCATTTAGGGGTTATATCGATCTTTGTAATCAATAGATTAACACCAGAATTGAAGTAGACTGCGAGCCAGCAGCAGGGCCTCAGACATACGGGCTATATACTGAGTGATGCAGGCTTCAAATTGAATCAGGCTCATAGTGTTTAAAAACTGTTCTGAATATTCTGATATCTCCTATGGCTTTGTTGTGGTTAGGTTGACCCTCTTCCACAAACAGCTCTTATAGAACACATTGTAATTCTACAAGTGCTGCATGTAGTGGAATAACCAGTTTACACATTTCACATTTCAGAAGTTTTTACAGTGTTTATAATTATAAGCCTTCATACCTTTAAATGATTATTGCAATATACTGAATTGATTGTTTTGCTAGAAATATATCAGAATGGAGGAGCAAAACTCCATTATAACAATTGTCCCTAGAAATTTGCAGACCTCCATATACCTGTATATGTTATTTTTATATTCATATTCATCAATATATATATATTGTGACCGTTTGCCCCCTAGAGGATGGTGCCAAGTAAAGAGTGTAAAGAGTTCTTGACAGGAGTGACAGAGTTAAATTCCTGGAGAACTCCTAATTGGTCCAGCTGCAGCTTCACTTTAAAGCTTGGAAAGCAGACATGGGAAGGGCTGCTGATTAGCCTCTGGCCAAACTGGTGTGAGCTGAGTGTGGAAGCTGCAGCCAGAAGCTCTGAGGCCTAGCCAAGGACACAAGATGCAAGGAGTCTGGAAAGTACAGCTAGCAGAAGGAGCTGTCAGCTGTGTCTGGAGTGCTGCACTGCTGTTTCTTGGAGCTACAAGTGACAGGTCCTACTTGAGACCAGAAAGCCTTAGAGAGACTGAAACACAGTCAGATTTGTTTGCCATGAGCTGCCAGAGTTGGACTACAAAGGGGGAAAGTGTTTTGGAGCCTGCAGGGTAACTATAGTTTTGCAGAGGGCAAGCTGCTTGCAATAAGGAGACCAGAGAGAGAGTTTGACTGAGTATATTATAGCCATTGAAATAAAATATTTTTTCCGAGTAGCTGCTGCAAAGTCTGGACCACACCACAGTTTGGAGACAAGCTTGGAGAGGGACTAAAGAAGGTACTATTCCAGGCTTTTGCATATAGCCCAGGGAGAAGTCTGCAATGTTAAGACTTTATAAACTCCACTAAAAGAGTGTATCAAGGGTCCCTGGAGGTTGGGGTACCTGGAAAGCGGGTGGGCCAGGACTCCACCCCTCCATGTGAGTGATACAAAGGACTGTTTTACCTGAGAACTGAGAAGCGGTTTTCAGGGCTAGTGAGTGAACTAAGCTGAGAGCTAGTCTGTTTAAGTAGATTTGTGTTTCGAGCTGCATTAAGCTATTTTCATTTATATTTTGTCTGCACAATAAAAAGTTAACCAGAGCCCAGAAGTCTCTGCCGTTTCTCTATGGGAGTAGGGATCGCCGAAGGAGATTAGGTCCCCCCAGGTGTCCAAAATATTATTGATGAATAGGCCCGTGCGGCCATCCTTGTCACAATATATATATATATATATATATATATATATATATATATATATATATATATATATATATATATATACGTATATATATATTATGATTTAAAAAGAAGCCAAACAACTATGTGATAATAAATGGCTTCATATGATCACTATCCTTCAATAAAATACTTCTTTTTTGCCTGATCAGTCATATTTTACAAAGAATGGGGGACCCTGTATTTGAGCTTAAAATCAAATGTACATTGTGCTTGTTTCCAAAGCACCAACACATAATTGAAAACTCACAAACTTACAATCTAAAGGTAGTGTGCAGAGGTTAAGTTGGAGATTTAGAGAAACACAGAGAAAAGTATTTTGTCTGTACCTGGAAGAAAAAACACGCGCAGAAGTGTGTAAAAATGGTCTGGGTTGGCAAAAGAGACACACAGAGAGAAGTATGCATGCTCTCTCACTCTACACCCCATTTCAATCTGCATCCAGGCCTTCTCCAGCTGGGATCCTAAACCCAACAAGATTTCTCACTCTACACCCCATTTCTATCTGCATCCAGGCCTTCTCCAGCTGAGATCCTAAACCCAGTAACATCTCTCACTCTACACCCTGTTTCTATCTGCATCCAGGCCTTCTCCAGCTGAGATCCTGAACCCAACAAGATCTCTCACTCTACACCCCATTTCTATCTGCATCCAGGCCGTCTCCAGCTGAGGTAACTCTACTGATGGTTTCACTGCTAGACACCGCTAAACTGTAATATTGGTTCATTGTGTGTATTTATCGTGAGTTTATTAAATGTACTATAATTATCCTCTGTTAATCTAAGCAAATCCATTCTTCCTCTTTTTGCTTTTCCATGCACCCCCCCCCCCTCTCCCACCCTAACCCACCTTCTACAACCCCCCATTGTCTCTCTCTTTGAAAATGTTTTACCTCCCTCAATGTCTTTATTTCTCCTTCAGATCTTGAACCCAGCATCATCTTTCACTCTACACTCCATTTCTACCTGCAGGCACTTGCCCTCCCACCTACCCCATATTCACCCACCCACCTTTAATTCTTGAGTTTTATAGCACAGGTCTTTGCTCTATCAACTGCATTTCCCACAGCTGCAACAGCTGACACATTATTAATACTTGACTCTCCTCACACATCTTATCCCCCTTTGCTCTTTGTAACTTCACACCCTTTCTGGCTTATTCAAATCCCCACGTTCTTCTCCTGCCCAGGTTTCTGTCTCTTCCATTCCCTTTAGACTGTAAGTCTGCAAGTTTTCAATCTTTGAAGGTGCTTTGGGAAAAAGCACCAATTACCCAAGATTTTAAGCTCATGTGCTGATATTGTGTTTTTCTTTTGTTCAACCCTTGTACAGAGCTACAGAAAATGGTGGCGCATTACAAACAATGGATAATAATAATAAGGTGTCTGAAGCTGGAAAAGGCACAGACAGAGATTGTTGTGCAATAGAGTGAAGACCTGGAGTTTTGAAGAATACATGCCAGTGGTTGCGATCAAACTATTGGACTGTTTTTTTTAATTTTTTTGCCTCACACAGGTTTATCTGGATGGGAATTGGAAAGTGAGGTAACTGTCAGTAAAGGTAGTGCTTCATTGTAATCTAGGCCTGATGTTTTCTTTAATTTGTTTTTGGTTTATTATTATTTTAAAACTGGCTAATATTGTAGTAAAATTGGAAACAGTATTAATGCCTCTTATAACTGTGTTCCTCCATCAAAATGTCAGCAACACGAGGCACAAACTCAATAGAGACGGGCAACTTGTCACAATATATATATATATACAGATTGCCAGCTGACATCCCAAAACTTAGATCAATAATTTAAAGCCTCTCGTTTAAGAGAATATTTGGAGTTTTGTGATTACAATAAATATATATATCCGTTCTTAATTAGGTTGAATTATAGAAGAGCATGTAACTATCCTGATTCTGTTACAGGAATTAACTTTACCTTCAAAGCTGGTATATGGGCATTTGAAGCCATAATTCAAGCTTTTCTGTATGGCAGGCAAACATATTGCCTTTTCCGCAAGTCTTTTAACATACTTATTGGAAATTTAACTTTTTTTCTGACATATTTTAATTGTTGGTGGTCATGGAAAGCAATAGATTTCTTACTATTTTCTTAAGATGCAGGCTTATAAAACAAAAATATAGCATTACACAGTGATTTTGTCTTTCAGACATAAGGACTATAATGTTATTAAGAGTCTTGTAATTGTTTCAGGAACATTCAGGCTCTGAAATATAATCAGAAGTGGAATATGATGCAGCATAAATTGTTGCAACATAAGGTATTGAGGCGAGTCCTAATAAATTGTTCACACAGAGAAGCCTTTTTTCTTTCCGGACTCTCTGTATTATATTAGTCCTATCTATTTATAGTCATAAAAGCAAAAAAAGAGATGTGTGGGTAAGAATAACAAAAGGTATCCAGTGATATTATATACCACCATTGAAGGCAAATTGATGCTTGTAAAGGTTTGAAATGCTTAAAGCTATATATAAGTCTCCTGGGTTTCAAATGTTTGGTAAGAAACAGGTAGTGATTATCAGAAAAATATGTGTTATAAAGTTCAGTGTACTTACAAAGTTATAAGCAGGAAAGTACAATCCAGCTTTGCACACATGGAGCTTAAATGGGAAATAGTACTTTATCCATATAATACATATGATTTTGAAGCAGAATAGGATCCTTCCCCATGCAGAATTTTAAAATGTTCTGGTATTGACAAGCTCTGATTTACATGATACAGGGAATAACCTTATTCTTTGAAGTGGTTTGAAAGCTTTGAAAAGGAGATGGTGTCTTTCTCTTTAACTGAGAACATTAAATATGTGGTTCTTCATGAATGAAGTAGAGTGAAGATGTGTATTACCTTTCAAGAAAAATATCTACATTATTCTTTCTCAGAAAATGATTTGAAAGCTTTGGATTGTGTACTTAAAATAGATGCTCCCATAACTAACATGGCTGGTAAAGTTAATCTTCCTCGACATGACTCTACGACGCTTTGTAATTCATGTATTTAAGAATGGATATAAATAAATAAAAATCATATGTTGTAGCTAGAACTGAATTCGGACCAGAAGGAAAGCTCATTTAGTTTAAAGACCCTAAAGTTATGGATTTCTAACATCTAGGAAGTGCTTCACAAGAAAGAAAATAGGTCCAGACAGGAGCTTTATGGTTCAATACACACCATTCTAATAATATTTTAAAAAATAGACTTTGTATTCCTCTATTTGATGGTAAAATGCTTTTGGCAGGAAGCTTCATCAAAATAAATTATTATTTAACCAAATCCTTGAATAGCAATACAATGTTATATATCTAGAAAATATAACTAATTGTCATCTAAAAAAAAGTGTTAGTCCCTTATATTGCTAATGAAGAATAATTATTGCTAAATTCTAAGTTAGAGAAACTTGTACAGCTAGAAATTTTATTTAATTTTGTTATAAAATGTATTGGCTCAAAATTTTTTTTAATAACGATGATTAAAGTAAATAAAACACAAGGCAAGACCATAGCCAAAAACAACGTATGCACTTCTGACAATTTAAACACTTTGCGACGTCTCAGAGGAAAGCCTTTCATATTAGGGTATCAACAAAGTGTCTTAACTGGGAACCTTTCTGGGAGATTCAAGGGAGATTCAGTTTAACAATTGGATTAATATATGAGTTGTTCATCCCAAGCCACCCCGTGCCCAAATCTCTATCTAAACTTACTGTATTATTGTGTTTTTTGGACAAACCAAAAGAAATTTGAGAAAAGTCTATCCCTTGGAAATATGAAATCACCAAGGAGGTACACAAGCAGAAGCATGTTATATGAATTCCATATCATCCTGTGTTGGACAGAAAGATGTCTTTCTGGCATAGCAGAAAACATGTCAAGAAGGAGAAAAAAAAACGGTCAACGATATTCCTTGACCAATTTACTATAAATCCAGAACAATGTAAATTAAACTCGTCGAGATTTGAAAGAAATGTAGAACATTTCAGGAACTCCTTATATCGATATTATGGCATCCAAAGAAAATAACAGATCTCATGTTTTGACACAGGCTAGTAATAACCAGGAAGCTAGTCACAAAATGCTTTCTTCATCATAAGGAGCTCAGGCCTAATGTGTACACTCCCTTTTATAAAATGAGGATTAGCAAAGATAATTCAGACAAAGCACAATTTATCTACATTAGTCCAGGCTGACGTAAACTATGATACCTGCTAATACTACTTTTCTTATTCTCTTTGTAATATTCTCTTCTCTGATTGGCTTTTTTACAACAGCCAATCAGATAAGGGAAACATTTTTATTAAATAGCATTTTCTTAGGTTACTTCTTTAACCAAACAGAATATTGAAAAATAGAGCGTTGTGGTTGAATGCACAGATTTAAATCACTGCATTGTGATTGGTTAACATATTAACCAATCAGAAAAAGGGCAGCGTATTTCTCTGATGGCTTACTGTAATTTTTTTTGAGTGGCATGTTTTTTTTTTTTTCCATGAAAGAAGAGAGGATTTAAGGAGCTTCAATCAAGCAAGAGGACTGATTTCTGCTAACAACATGGATGTTCATGTTTATCCAGGGCTAAAGATTGAGGACAAGGGTGTTAATGATCATCAATGGAGGGTCAACATTGAGGTTAACGTTTTATCCTTCCAGGCTTAATGTAGGAACTCCATGGTAAAATAGTTAATATTAAATACCAAAAAGCGCACGGGTAGGTTAGAATACCATGGGGGTCCATAGGGACCCCATGGTAAAGGGTTTGGGTATCCTTAGGGAACCCCATGGAGATAGTTAGAGACCTCATGAGTCCATAGGAGTAGATTATGTATGGGTTACTAGGCCTGTAGTTACCCCCATGAAAGATAGTGACAGGGTCTTTGGGGGTCTGTAGGTCCCACGTAGTGTATATCGACTCTGTAGTGACTTAAATTCTACTGCGAGAGATTGAGTTTCCACATAGGGCTCACTGTTAGTGTCCACAGGGATTTTACTAGAATATGTAGGATTAGGGTAGATTGGATACAGTAGCCATGTAATTGCACTTTAGGTAAAACCACACGTAGAACAATATCATACGTATCGGTCACTCATTAGGATTTACTCATAAGGGTTGACGCCAAGGGACTGTAAAAGCAACATCTGGCTTTCGTAAGCTTCTCTTAGAAGCCCTAGACCATTATGCTTCTCCTGCATCCTCCAGTCTAACTTCATAATAATATAATTGTTATAAGGATCAAGTCAACATTATGCATAGGGAATGGATACTATTGTCAATTTCTGACTTCATCCAAAATTTATTTCGAAAACATTAACATTATTCACAAGCTTCTTTCCGAATTCCTACAAAATGAATCAAGTACACATGACAAAATTCAAGAAGTCTCATGAGGGACCAGGTGAGCTTTCAAAATAAAACTAATATATTGCATATATAAATGATTAACACACAAATGTCAAAAAATAAAAGGAATCTTTTGACAAATCAGGTGAAGGCTCAAGAGGAAGCCCAGAGGGAAAATACATCATGAATCTGTAATATTGAGTTTGGCAGGTTAATTAGCTGCCTCTCAGTCACCAACAATGTGGTACATGAAGATTTAATGAACTACTCTTATGCTTTTTGTCATTTGGTAGAATAAACCTTATATTTTACAATATCTCACTGGCCTACTAACAATATACTGAGTGAAATTATTTGTGAAAGACAGCCCAAACTTTTTAAGCATTTACGCAATTTATGCGTATCCATTTTTGGGATTAAGATTATTTTTTATTAGAATTTTTGTATTTTAGTTTCAGCGATTAAATAGTTTATAAACATAAATAAGAGATAAATTATTGTTGAGCAATATTTGACCTAATTATTAAGCAGCAGAATAGAAAAATGGCTAATTATTCAAATATAAATAATTATTATTTAATGAAAAAAATGGAAATTAACTAATTGTACTTTTAAACGACCACTATAGTTAAAAAAAAGGCATTCCTTTGTGAAGTATGTAATAATTTACCTCATCAGCAGCTGTGTAAGACATGCACATAACATATTTTTTAGAGAAAATTTTAATCTTAGTAGACTGTGCATAAAAGCATGAATCCATTTTGTGTCCTAATAAAATGTGGGCACATTTGTATGTCCCTGCCGAGGTTCCCAGAATGCAGTGCAATAACTGTATTTCTTGAAATTTAAAACAGGAAATATGTCTTTTAACTTATTTTACAATGTGAATACAAATGTACTATCTATTTACTGTACTACTGTACAGTGGAGGGCTTCTATCGCTCTTTTGCCCACCATATTATAAATGACTGTTGTGGTAACTACCTCCCCACAAAAATCTACAACACAAGCATAATCCATCCTGGGCTTTTCTTAAAGCTTTGTAATACAGCAGGCATATGCTTAAAATAGGCATGTTTGAAATGGTATTGGATTAGAGAGCATGTCCCTGCCAAGTTTCCCAGAAGGCATGCAATGACTGTATTTCTTGAAATTCTGAGCAGGAAATATGTTTTTGAACTTATTTTATCCGTTCAAATGTGAGCACAAATGTACTGTTTATTTACTCTAATAAAGTAAGAAACTCCCTTACTCAACCTCACAGAGGGTCCCTATCAGAGGCGGAGCTACCGCCAATGCAAACTGTGCAAGGCACCAAGGCCTCTGCGGCCCACCAGTGGCCCCCTGTGGCCCACACAGCCCTCCCATGGCCATGCGGGCCCCCTGTGGCCCTCACATGGCCCCCGAGGGTCCTTGGTGGTCCCCAAGGGTCTTCTGTAGATGTATATGTAAATGTGTACATTTATATATATATATATATATATATATATATATATATTTGTTTTAGATAAGTGCTGCGTTGATGTTGGAGGGAGTTCGGGAAGTGCAAAAAAATATTTTTGCACCGGTGCCCTCTATGCACTAGCTCCACCACTGGTCCCTATGATGTTATGGTCCCCCAGTGCTTTGCACCTGCTGTTCTTTCGGTCAGCGTTATCGGGTGCACCCACCCAAATATCAAGTTGTTGAGCATGTGTTTGTTTTATGCCACATCACGGGGTTTGTGAGCTGGTGTATGTATTGATTTCATACAGGGAATTGAGAGTATATGACATTAGCTTGCAATGCCGTCACTTTAACCCTACCCAGGAGAGAAATTAACATTTTTGAATTAATTTTAAGTGCCTATAACTTCTAGGCAATAAAATCACTTTAAAGGACCTGACTCCAGTAAAAGCTAAAACTGCAGTATTTAAAACAGTAAAAATAACTTGATAAAATGTTTTAAACTTTTCCATGTAATTTTGACTTCTCTGTATGATGTTGCAGAACTGTATTCTTCTTGTATTCTTTACATTTATGGATTATTTTTTTTAGAATGACTATGAAATTAATAACAGAACACATAATGAGCAGCGATCTGCCATGGCTCACCCAGCATCAGCTCTACTTAGGTCTCCAGGAGATTTACTAAATCGCTGGTATTAAAATTAGGTCCCCGATGAGGAAATGCTGAATACAGATCAGTGTATACACCACCTATCCACCCTTTTACAGCACATGTGTGTAATAGGGGTCACACATATGCAGAGCTGTATATCAGTGCCAACGCCATATTGGTTGGCAGACATGCAATGGTTGGCAATAGGTCAATAATGATGGATAATTGAGATGATACAATGCCAGTAAATGGTGCACTATATATAAATAAAATATCTACCTAACCTAACACAATACACTAGCCTGTAATGCCCTAATGAGCCTCGACAATTGGGGGAAAATCTGAGCCTCCTCCCCTATAAAAAATAAAAAAGGTAAGCTTGTAGGGCGGAAAATCCTACTTACCCATCTTTCGATGACCATCCAGCTACACTGCCTTCCACTGTCTTCGTCATGAACATGTTGATAGTAGATGTCTGTCTTCTTCTATCTTGCTTGAAGACCCTGTTTCCTCATCTTTGTCCCATCTTAAAAAACCTCACACTAACAGATCTCCTCCTCTGAAGAGCTCCTTTGCCAACAGCTTTTTGACCCTGCCCTCTCCTTATATACTATTTTATGGATTCTGATTGGCTCAAATATGTGTATATTCTTTTTGAGCCAATCAGAATCCAGTGTTTGAATATCACAACTGTGATTGTTTTTTTTCAGTAACCAATCAGAGAAAACTTTTGTCCCTTTTCTGATTGGTTACGTTTTAAACCATCCACAATATATATACTGAATTCTGTGCAATTCTATTGGTTAGCTTTTAGCCAAAAAGAGGGCTATATTTTCAGGTTACCCACTTGTAACATATACTGATCACTAAACTCGCAATGAGCCACGATGAGATCCGTATAATATGGTAGAAGAGGCTTTAACATATTAAACAATAAGCTAAGAAGCTACAAGGCCCATGATCGGTTAATAAATTCCTTCCCTTTTGTTATTGTAAGATGCCCCAAAAAAATATTTTTAGACCCTTCATTTTGTTGTACTTAGTAAAATCTTAATTTTTTGCAGATGCTGCTTGTTTCATATTGTACAGCTAGAGCATCAGTGGTTGACCTGGATACTGAGTTGATGGGCTCTGTATCGCTATTGATCAGCAATGCACAGATGTAGGTTTGTGGCCTCATTGTAGAGTGAATTCCATATATGTTTATGCTTAGAGGCACCACAAAGTACACGTCTTGTTCCCACCTCCTTATGTAGTCAACAGGAAGGATTACTGGCAAAGCAGTCCTTTATATTTGCAGAATCTGCAGAAGTGTTTAATCCTGATGGCTTTAGAAGCTGCTAATGTTATTAGTTTATTACATACTACATCATGTGAAGTTTCCCTATACTATATTGGTCCTTTAAAGGAACTCTGTGATAAAATGTTTTCTAGATGTTCTTTAGAATAACTAAATGCGAAAATAGGTAAAATGTTTTAGAAAACAAAATAAAAAATAAATAAAAAAATAATAATAAATAAATAAAACACAAACTTAAAATTTTAACCTTTAGATACTGGTATATTCATGGCCGGATTACCCATTAGGCCAACTAGGCAGCCGCCCAGGGCTAAAAAAAAGAAAAACGTTGCAGTTCATAGACTGGCTACTAGGGGCTAACCACCTAGAACAAGACAGTTACAACAGTAAAGGGAACTTACACACACAGAAATGGCAAAAATGGGTCTGTGCATACCTTGCGTACTCACTAGCAGGGGCTCCTCCACTTCACTGCTTAGGGGCTCCAAAAAGGTAGATACGGCCCTGGGTAAATGTATGTGTGTGTTTTGTCGTTCAGTCATGCCGTGACTTCATGGACCATAACACATCAGACACATCTTAATGGCCATGGTCATGCTGATCCACTTGGTATTCATTCATGCAAAGATACTGGAGTCGGTTGCCAGTTCCTTCTCCAGTGGGCCAAAGCATATAGCTCCTGGTATTCCTAGGTGGTCTCCCATCCAAGTACTGAGCAGGCCCAACCCTGCATAGCTTCAGGGTGGTGTGACCTCTTGGTTCCCTGACTAGAATCGAATCCAGGTTGCAGCAGTGAAAGCACCAAATCCGAACAACTGGAACACTGGTATATAGTGATCATTTAAATAGCCCCTCATCCCTAAATTGAAAGCCTTATAGATGCCTCTATGCCTTTGGGAACTTACTTGACGCATGTGACGTCTCATAAGGTGTTACTACTAATCAATTTTCCTTTTTGAACTTATAAAAAAAATGTAAATGGTGTTGCTCAGTCATGTCTGACTCCCCGTGACCTCATGGACAACACACCATGCTGATCCACTTGGTTTTCAAGGCAGAGATACTGGAGTGGGTTGCCATTTCCTTCTCCAGTGGGCCACAGCATACAGCTCCTGGTATTCCCAGGTGGTCTCCCATCCGCAAACTGACCAGTGTGGCCTCTTGGATCCCTGGCTGGATACTGGGTCACCAGAGAACCCTTTAAATTGATAAGGTCTCCTAATTTTCTTATACATTAATGTGCTTTCCAGTCCCATTGAAAGCACTGACCATTTTAGATGCCACATTCCTATTAGGCAGATTGAGTCTCCTCCGACCTGAGGAAATTAATCAGCAGAAGCAAAATTGACAGATTCCATATCATTATACCAAATTATTATTATATATTATTCAATAATATAATAAATTAGAGGCTGTGTTAGTTTTACATATTATCAGTTTTTACGTGTAAGAACATAAAAAAATAGAACTACAGTGATTTTTTATGTTGAAAAAATCTATTTAACAAAATATACATAATTCCTATCTCATTTGAATGTCTTTCTAATAACATTAGTTAAATTTTTTTTGCCTAAACATGTCGTTTTTCTTACAGATAATTCCATGAACTCCTAATCCTCCCCTATGACGGCCAAATGATAATCTCGCTCAAATTTTTTACCTCGGAATGGCGCATCTGTCGGCTAAAACTGAAGGTTTACTTGACATAAATGGTTTAACTCAGTCAGATACAAGCCTAGAATAATACGATTTGAATGGGAAGGATATTTCATCTGATTTAGTAGACGTAATATAAATTCTAATGAGCTACTGACCACACTGTGGAACAATATTATGTATAATACAGGGTATTACAGTTGACAATCATCTGGCAATTTATAAACATAAATTGGAGATAAGCTTTGCATTTTCTTTTCCGTCCTTAAATGCTTTCGTAGCTACATTTAGTAAAGGCAAAAAGATATAATATATGCATTTGGCCCAGGTAGAGAGGAATTTTAAATGTCAATGTTTATGGAGGAGGAAAGTTCAATAAAAAAAGTGACAGTATCCAAAAAGCAGTAAATGCCGCGGTGAAATTGCCGTACTTGCTAGGAATTCTGGATTAATATTATGTAAAACAGTATATTTTAGCATTTGGCACAGTAAAGACAGGTTGAAGATCAACTACATAAAGTACATACAATTTTAACTTGATGAATGTGTGATTTGATGTATTTCTCCTTGTACGTATGGTTATATATATATCACGGTCAGATAAGATTATATGTGTGTGTGTGTATATATATATATATATATATATATATATATATATATATATATATATAGTAAATAAATAGTACATCTGTGTTCACATTTGAATGTCTAAAACAAGTAAAAAAAAACTGCATCAAGCTCAGAATCCCAATAAAAACTGTTATAACACTGCATTCTGGGAAGCTGAGCTGGGACATGCAAATTATATATATATGTTTTTTCTCGGAACTCTGAGCTGGAAGCAGGTTTTTTAACTTGCTTTGGACATTCAAGTGTGAACACAGATGTACATTTTATTTACTGTACTACTGTACGGTGGAGGCTTCTATCGCTCTTTTGCCCACCATATTATAAATGATTGTTGTGGTGAACTACCTACTCATAATTTCCACAACACAGGCTGAGATCCCGCTCCATGCTGATGATAGCCAGTAAGCTTGAAACAGCTGTACATGGATTGGATACTCAGCCTGTGTTTATTCCAACCTTGGCTTTGCATTAAAGCTGTGTAATAATACAGCATGCATAAGCTTAAAGGAAGCCATGTTTGATGATGGCTACGGAATGAAGAGCGAGGCATTTGTGGACATATTTGTATGTCCCGGCTCAACTTCCCAGAATGCAGTGTAATAACTGTTTTTTCTCGGAACTCTGAGCTGGAAGCAGGTTTTTTAACTTGCTTTGGACATTCAAGTGTGAACACAGATGTACATTTTATTTACTATATATATATATATATATATATATATATATATATATATAGTAAATAAATACTACATATGTGTTCACATTTGAATGTCTAAAACAAGTTAAAAAACCTGCTTCCAGCTCGGAATTCCGAGAAAAACAGTTATTACACTGCATTCTGGGACGCTGTTTTAGACATTCAAATGTGAATACAAAAGTACTATTTATTTACTATATATATATATTTATAACATAAATAAATAAATAGTACATTTGTATGTCTGAAATCTTATTTACCTGCTCAGAATACTCACAGACGGCTGTTTCGGGGCTGCTGCCTATCATCAGTGTGGGGGCGGTTCCCAGCTTGTGAAGTAGATTTTGTGGGGAGATAGTTTAGCACAACAATCATTTAATTTATGGTGGGCAAAAGAGCGATAGAAGCCTCCACCGTACAGTAGTACAGTAAATAAATAGTACATCTGTGGTCACATTTGAATGTCTAAAGCAAGTTCCTGCTCAGAATTCTGAGAAAAACAGTTATTACACTGCATTCTGTGAACCTGGACAGGGATATGCAAATATGCCCACAAAGGCTTCACTCTTGTAATTCATATATATATATGTATCAAATAAGGTGGAAGAAAACAGGGATGGGGAATCCTTTTTGACTACTAAACTGAACAAAATTTGGACTAGTGATGGTCCAGTGTTGACGACAACCATTTAACCACTACAAGTATATTTGATGCATATTTTAAATAGTGGAATTCTCTTAATGAAAAGACTGGTTGTTATATATATTTCTGTTTTGGTTGCAGGAGGTAGCGTCCTAAACATATATCTCAGATGAGCAAACTGATCACCTCACCTATAAAGAGGAGTAGGATCTTTCATGTTAAAAGAGTGACTCCTCAAATTCTCATTCTTAAAAGAGATAGATGGTTTAAATAGCCATTGATCATTAATAAGTTGATATAAAAAAGTATGTTTAAATATTAAACTTTGTTTCGAAGATCAGACTAAGCAGTCGGTATCCACCCAGTGCTAAATTTTCAGGCACAAAGTGTTGGATGGTCTACTGGATGAATAATGTGTTATTAAAAAAATATTCCTAAAAACATTTTCCTTTTAGTGCTATATTTGCTGAAAAAGTCAAATATGCATGTTTCATACGTACATTTTTTACTTTTTGCAATGTACACAGCAATTAATATCTCCCGTTTTATTGGAAAACCAATTTACAAAGTAATTTTTTTTACTTTGCAGCCTTTAATTACTTTGTGCACAAAAAATATGCAGAAATCTCACTAGTGATACATCATATCCCAAGCAAAAAGAATCATGCAGAGCAATTTTTTTTTTGTATGAAAAATGGCAGGAACGGTGTAAGTAAATTGCATGTGTCAAATTAAAACAATTTTTCCAGGTAATTGCTGTATTTTTCCTACTTATAATTAGCTGTGAAGTTATAAATAGGTCACTCGATAGGCTGCAATCAATGTGGTTAATTCTGGCTACCGTGCAATTTGAGATTATTTGCAGTGGATGAGTAATGGTCAATGGGGGTGCGTCACTTGACTTCTTCAAACTTGTGACATTCCGTAATGTTGGAGATAGAATTAAAAAAATGTATTAATTATTGTTCTGGCATATTACTGTGGTAAATCTGAAGCTCAATATTCTAAAAAAAAAAAATATCTATCTATCTATCTATCTATCTATCTATCTATCCACCTATCCATCTACCCACCTATCCATCTACCCACCTATCCATCTATCCACCTATCCATCTATCCACCTATCCATATACCCACCTATCCATCTATCCACCTATCCATCTACCCACCTATCCATCTACCAACCTATCCACCTATCCATCTACCCACCTATCCATCTACCCACCTATCCATCTATCCACCTATCCACCTATCCATCTACCCACCTATCCATCTATCCACCTATCCATCTATCCACCTATCCATCTATCCACCTATCCATCTACTCATCTATCCACCTATCCATCTGTCCACCTATCCATCTATCCACCTATCCATCTATCCACCTATTCATCTATCTATTTATCCACCTTTCCATGTATCCATCTATCCACCTATTCATATATCTATCTACACACCAATCCACCTATCCATCCACCTATTCATCTATCCACCTATCTATCCACCTATATATCCACCTATCTATCCACCTATGCACATATCATCTATCCACCTATATATCTATCCATCTATCTATCTTTATATCTCTATCTATATCTATCTATCTATTTATCTATCTATCTATCTTTCTATCTGTATTTATAATAAAACAAGAAAAATAATTGGGAACTCAAAAAAACAACAAAAAGTTATACATGATATAGTACAATAGCTAAAAGTTAAATATTTATGAGTATTAAATAAACAAAATAATACACTGCCACAAGGTATACATATATAAAAAGATAAACTACCATAAATACCATGACTAATCTATGTGTAGACTCAAAAAAAATATGTCCCAATAAAAAATAAACAAAAAAAAAAAAATATATATATATGTATATACTTAAGGTGCGTCATATAGACACACACACACACACACACACAGAAATAACCTCCACCTACAAATAAAGAGGGAAATGGGAGTATATGAAAAAATACAAAAATTCTAACATATGTGGATGTAAAAGACACTGGATTACAGAGAATGGTATAAATCGATTATGTAAATTGCAAACGTGCATAAAGTGTATAAGTGTAGATAAAGAACAGTCTGCTATATGAAACAACCAATCTAGGTACATATACACATATAAGAAAGTGCCATGGTGCTTAAAATGACTTTAGAGAAATGAGTAAGTAGTGAATAGTGCTGGTCACATTACATAAGAAAATATAAAGAAGTAATAGGTTAATGGTAAATCCTCATAGTGAAAAGATAGAAAAATAAAGGATAAAAGTGTAATACTGCTGGCGGAAACAGTCACATAATCCTCTGTCAACAAAGAGAAGTATCTGTAGGGTCCCAAGGGAGGTGGGCACTGTCAACCAATAAAGCTGAAGAGCTGTAGGCTAATAGTTATCTTTACAAACAAAGAAAATCATCAGGTTGCAAGGGTAATCCCATAAACAGAAAGCCTCATAGCTCATCATGAGTAAAGTACAAAAGTTATGCACAGCAGGCATCATCTCCCATGCAGGGACATAGTAATGTTCCTATCGAGATCAGAGGGTGTATTGCGGGCAAGCTGCCTAATGGGAGCCGGTTTCGCCAATGCTTTCTCAAAGGCAGTGAAGGCCGCAGTCAGTTTGGATCACGTTACAGCCGGCTTCCGATTGGCAGCATTACCGTCATGTGTGTTCAGTGTGTTTGTTTTCCTGAAATGAACATCGGGAGTTGGACGCACTGCCTATCAAAATGGTGGCCAACAAAATATATGTGAGGTTCACTGCAGGCTGGATCTTTACTAGTTGTGCTATATGAGTTTATTATTATAATGAGACATGTGAACTGCTGCAAACTCCAAAAGCACTTTCTTATAGTTATACTATATCAAAACCTATATCTGTGATGATTTTATAATATATGGAATTGATCGGCAAGTATATGTATCTACATATTCTATAAGGGTGTTATTACAGCCACAACATTTTTAGAAGAAGTTACAGATAAGAATAACATAATGGAAGACATGTTTTAAATTTCTTGATACAGGTTGCAAACATTGGTAGCCCATCATCACATATAATAGTTGTTAAACTGCGAATCGTGGTCATGCTTGCGAGCTTCGCGTAGCGAGGCGAGCTGTTGAAGAACAAAGGCTCATAGCCTGCGAAACTTGTGAAGCGAGGCGAGCAGTTGAGGCTTTGAAACACGCGGGACTCAGGCAGAAATTAATGCCGAAGGTGCTTTTGCCAGGCGAGCCATTGAGGCATTGAAAAACGCGGGACTTAGCCAACACGGGATTGCCTCAGGCTGCAAGCAATTGAGGAACGCAGGACTAAAAAAAAAAATTACGAGGTGCGGAACTTAGAAAAAAAAATCCATGGTCGGAAAAATACGAAGTTAGCGGCCGAACCGCGCAAATCAAAAAACACAAATAATACAAAAATAAAACAAAAAAAAACTGGGAGTGAGGTTCCACGTGAATTTAAGCCGAATTTGCTGAGTTTCGTCACTCCAAAATCGACTAAGCGAGAAAAAAATTGGCGGCCGAAAAAAAAATGAAAACAAACCCCGAACCATGCAAAACGCCAGATGTGTACCACTTTTACCCAGAAAGGACGGAAAATGCTCGCGAGTTGCATAACACATAGACAAACGCCGCCATTTTACAACACTTACTTGCAACTAATAACACTATGAATCGAAAAATGGCGCACGCAGCCTATTTATACTGTACACTTGGCACAATGCTGACACTTTCTCCTCAGGGCAGCAACAGTCCAACTGTACATTGTATGCTGCAGGAAAAAAAAAGACATTGTTAGCTCTTCAGGATATTGATTGCTGGATATATTAATTAGAAATTGATAAAGCATATTAATTTATTAAGTCATTAATTAATTATTAAAAAATATATATATATAAAAATATGCTAAATACCATATTTTAAACTTAAAAGACACAAGGGGACAGGCTCGCAATGAGCTCTAAGGGTGCTCACAGGAGCAAAAGGTTTAAATTGTGTGGCAAACAGCACTGCCATGGCTTCAAATTTTATTGCCCCGTCATTTTTGACGGGCAAGTTGCTAGTTTCTATTATAATTTACTTGATATATACATGGTGAGTATTGCCTTGAATTAGCCATGTATTATTACCTGTCTTTATTGATTCTTAAAAACAAGAATGAAAGACGCACACCTGAGAATGAACAGCCACAGTCTGGTAAACGATGCCCACTCAAGGAGAAGTCTCAAGTTTTTAGTCACTTTTAGTCTTTGCCAGGGAAAACTAATGATGTTGTAAAGCACAGTAAACAGCACCCTTAGTAGGCATAACCAAGGCTATATAATGGCTGCCCATTCGTGGGTGCATGTCTCTCATCTTGCTTTGTTTGTATACAAATATCCTCGGGTCATCCAGATGTGGACTACTTGCTTCTGTGCCTAGAGAGATCAATGGCACCTCACCAACAAAACAGTAGCACCTCACCAACAAAAGATCTATGTATGGGGGGCTACTGTGCCACCCATGCAGAAGAGAATTGTTTGGCATTTCAGTTCTGGCCTGCTCTTATGGGTCAGTAAAGACTGATATGCTACAAGAGATCTCTCCTCTGTAATGGCACAAGTAAACTAAAACACACACTCCATACTACAAGAAATCAAGCCAACCTGGAAGGCTTGGTCATGAGGCTAATGTTCAAATATTGTGGCCATATCATGAGAAGACAGGATTCCCTAGAAAAGACACCGATACTGGGAAAGATTGAAGGCACACAAAGAAGGGGACGGCAGAGATGGACTTGAGTGAGCTCAGAGGGCTGGCAGATGTGCCTAGCAAGTTCATGTCCATAGGGTCATGGATAATCGGACACTACTGAAAAACTAAATGACCTCAAAAGCTAAAACTTGACCAGCACAGATTCCTAGAGGCTGCCAGTTCTCATATTGGTTTCCCTATCATGTTTTGTTGAAACAGAGGATTCGCCTTGTATGTGGTACATACATTTTGATTAGGACATGTCAGGTAGCACAGAAAGGCATGACTCACTAGAGGTTTGTGGTGTTCAGTCGTGTCCAACTCTCCGTGACCTTATGTTCCATAACACACCATACTGATCCACTTGGTATACATGGCAGACATACTGGAGTGGGTTGCCTGTTGCTTCTCCAGTGGGCCACACTATACAGTATCCTGGTATTCCTAGGTGGTCTCTCATCCAAGTACTCACCATGTCCAACCTTGAATGGCTTCAGGGTGGTGTGACCTCTTGGTTCCCTGACTGGAATTGATCCAAGGTCGCAGCGGTAAAAGCACCGAATCCTATCCACTGGAACACCAGGGAACCCTGCCATGAGAAGTTGCCATGGATATTTGCCGATAACAGGAGCACCAGTAGCTATTTAGCTGATTATTTAAACACCTATAAAATAATGACCCCAAATTACTTTAAATAAACTTTTATAGACTCCTACAAATGAGTGCAATTAAAATTAAATGTAATTGAATATATAAACAACTTGTTGTAGTTCTTTGTATTAAAATATATTTATTTCCCATGAAATTGTCTTGTGTTGGGTATGAACAATGATAAAAGTTATTAATTAATGAAAAATGTCATAACTGAGAAAGTCAATAATTAAAAATCCAAACTGTATTCATAGCACATTATTTTAAGAAGATAAATGGTAAGATTAACAGTAAGATCACACACATGTTTAAAAAAATCAATATATTCAGTCGGAAAACTAAATTTGCAAGGAAATGAGAAATATGTGTGACCAGAAAGTGCTAATTATAATCATGAACCTTGCCATAAATTAATATGAACTGTTGCAGTAAGTTTTATGGAGTAAGTCATAACTTGTTATGCATGAATAAATCAATTGATTTCAACAACAAAAGAAATTATAGTAACTGAACTGGTAAAATATATGACACTTGTCTCATTATGAATAAATATTCCAAGAGCTTCTGTTCTTTTCTTATTCCAGTGTGTGTACAAAATAAACATGTTATTTCTTATTTATCGCAAAGCCTTGCATGTCTTGAGATGTTGTTCCTCTAATAATCTTTCAAACATGCAGGTCGAAAACAAAATATATTTCTATACCTTGATGATAAAGATAAATTAACCAAACGGTCAGAAATAAAGTCAGCTACTATAAACATACCCAGTACCCAAAATTGGGCGTTGCCTAATAGCTTGGATACTAAAATACAGTTATATAGCTTGAATAATGAAATACTGTATATGAGAAACAATTGACACAACCCGGTGGGTATTAATTCATTACAGTCAAGCAAAACTGATAGTTTTGATTAATGATATTGGTGGACACGGAGGGCGGCCCAGGCTCCCTGGGTAGTCGGAAGTGTCCTATGACCCGGCGGAGTCTGGGCGCGCTTCCTCCTGTGCGCTGGGGGGCGGCGCAGTGACATAGGAGGCGGGCACGTCACGTTCGCTCCATTTTGCCTCACTCGACGGCCCTCCAGCGTTGTGATCGGACGCATCTACGGAGCTCCTCCATTGCTGAGTTGTTTGTTTCTTTTGTTTGTTTGTGTGTGTGTGCCGGTGGGTAGGGTGGGTGCTGGGGGTAGTGTGGGTGCTCTGGGGGTTTTAGGGCATTTCTCATTGCATTCGTTTTAGTGGCTCTCATTATAAAAGGTTAACGCCCTGAGCCTTTTCTTTTCGGCACCTATACTTAACACCTTCCTCCCTCCTTTCCCCTTCCATTTGTTGTCTTTTGTTGTCTTTTTCCCTTTCTGTGTGGTGTGTTCTCCCTTCTGTGTGTCCCTGGGGTACTAGCTCTTGGGTGACTTGGGCCAGTTAGGATGGAGGCAAGTGACGCCATTGAGCTGGAATGCCTCCTTGAGTTGGTGAGCTTCAAGGCCTTATGCCACAGAGTAAAATGACTTGAGGCCTGCCTAAGCGCTCCAGCAGGTGAGTCAACCTCTTCCCCTGCGGTCCCTCAGGCGCAGCCTTCAGTAGCTAGTGGCCCGGGGGATTTGGCGGAGGCTAGCTCCTCTGGAGGGACTGCAAGGCAGCATGGGCCTCGAGCATGCAGTCTCAGAGAGGAAAGGGTGAGGCCGCTGCTTGCGGCCACCGGGGATGGTTTGGTTATACAGAAACCATCACCGCAGAACAACAGGGGAGCTAGGCTTTAGGGGTGTGAAAGGTGCAGGTCATAGCGACCATACTGCGCTTTTGGGACCACCACTAAGCCAGTTAATCTCTGACACTCCTACACCCCCCAGACCTCAGTCTTGCAGTAGGGGCGGGAAGGGTCACAATAAAAATAGATGTGATGGAAAAAAAACAGCTGTCCCACCTAGGGATTTTGTGTGTGCGGATGAGTCCTTGGCTGGTACTAATGGTATTGTCTGAAAGGGCCAGCAGCAGGGCAGGAGTGGACCAGCCGTGAGTACAGCTGCGCTTCGTAAAAGGCGCATGAAGATAGAGCAAGAGATGTTAAAGGACGGCAAAGTGGTGAGCCCAGCGGTTCCGGTCCAAGTACCAGTAAGGACCACAAAAGCCACTTCCAGGAACAGTCGGCTCTCCTTTAAGGTGTCTGACAAAAGACAAAAAAAAAAAAGACATGCTCCGGCTTGCCCAGGAGCGGTTGAACCCGTGTTTGACATGGCTCATAGACAGGCACGGACAGTAGCATCCTCCCCCGAAGCCCCCCCCCCCTCCCCCCTTAGACGGATTTAATTTTTTTAATTTTGGAGGTTCCGGGGTCCCCACTGGGGCTTGGTAGACGAAAGTGACCCCTCTCAGGATAATGACCGCCCCCCCCCCCCCGGCCCACCGCATGCAGTGACAGTTCTTTTTGCCTTCTTAGGAGATTTAGGGATCAGTCCAGATCCCGTAGCCGGAGGTCATGCACTTGCAGTTGTGCCTATTCTGGTTCTGAGCGGGAGGCAACGGAGACAGAGCTTGCATATGCTGCCTACACAGGGATCTAGTCAAGCTCAGCTCAGCTCACATCTTACACCGACACAAGGTTGGGGGGTCAGGACACATTAGTAGCAAGTTTTAAGGGTGTGCTGGGTAAAGAAAAGGTAACGCTCTCTGACAGGGAGTTTGCAGATTGGGTCACAGGGTTAGCAGCCAAGGGTTGGGCGGCGGGACCTTCTTCACCGGTGACGGAAGGACGGACAGCAGTTCCTGCGGTTAATTGGGTTATGGGTGATAGTCCCGCTGGCAGGGTTGCGGTGTCTCCAGAAACAGTTAGGATATCGGATGTGTCCAGGAGAGCAAATGCAGTATGCTCATTGGATAACTTGGGGGCCCATCTAACTCTTCTATTTGTGGGGATATAAGCTATAGGCGTCGATTTTCTAGGATCCCGCGCACATTTGACAACAGGCTTCAGGCTTTGTCTATAATGGCGTGTGTCATAGGGGAAAAATTCAATGACCAGTGCTCCTCCCTCTTCGTCTATTTGGAGGAGATTAGTAGTGCTTATCGTACCTACGGCGGTATGGCATGGTGGAAATACGATGAGAATTTCCGCCAATGAATGGCGTCCAAGCCTTACATGGCTTGGAATGAAAAAGCCATTGCGTATTGGCTGAACGTAATTAAGCCCATTAGCGCCGGTCCGCCCTTTCGGACAGGGGCAAGTGGGGTATGGCCACCCGCACCCAGGGCAAGTGGCAGGCAGATTTGCTACTTATTCAATGAAGGCGTATGCAAATGGGCGCCCAACTGTCGCTTTCTACATGTCTGCTCCAACTGTGGGGGGAGCATGCATTGGCAAAATGCTTCAGGCCGAAGGACGCTGGGAAGCCCAGTGAACAGGCTGCAAAAGGGCTGGACACCAGTATTGCTAACCGCAATGCTCCCTTGGTGGTGAGCAGAAGGGGAAGACCTCGGCAGCACAGCTGCTGAGGGTTGGGTTCCGGGATGGCTTTGCGATCCCATGTAACATGGCTTTTTGCCAGCTGTCAACCACCGAACCTTATATCTGTACGGGATTACCTGGAGGTGGTTACGGAGAAGGTAGGCCAGGAAATAGGTTTGGGCAGGGTGGCAGGCCCGTTTGGGTCACCCCCATGGCCTCACCTGAGGATGTCCCCTGGGGGTGGTGCCAAAGAAGGAGCTAGTGAAGTTCCTGCTCATACACCACCTTTCCTACCTTCGCAGTGCTTTGGTTATTGACGGGATAGACAGGGAGCTGTCGTCTGTATCCTATGCTTAATTCGACTCGGCTACGGAAATCGTCAGACAGGCCAGTAGCGGGGCGTGGATGGCAAAGGAGACAAGGAGTCGGCTTTTCGCCTTCTTCCGGTCCATCCAGATAGCCACCACTTGCTAGGTTTTCACTTGGAGAATGGGTATTATGTGGACCTCTACTTACCAATGGGGTGCTCCATATCTTGCGCATTCTTCAAGGCATTTAGCACGTTTTTGCAGTGGGTCACGTGCGAGAGATCTGGGTTCAAAAGTATGGTGCATTACCTGGATGATTTCTTGTTTGTGGGTCCGGCGGGTCATGACACCTATCAGTTACTGCATAGAACGTTTCAAGCTATGGCGGCGGAGTTCAGCGTTCCATTGGCTCATGAAAAAACAAACAGAGGGCCTGATGACTTAGATTCACTTAGAGAAAATGGAATGTAGCCTGCCAAATGATAAGGTTAAGACCTCCAGGCGGATTTGGTAGCTCTGGCACAAGCAAGGAAAGTTACGCTGCGGAGGCTGCCGTCCATACTGGGGAAAATGAACTTTGCGTGCCGTATTATGCCCATGGGCATGGCATGTGGCCGGCGCATGGCCATGGCGACGACGGGCATAAAGCAACCGCACCATTTCGTCGTGGTGTTGGCGGCAATGCAGGAGGACGTTCGTATTTGGCTGGTGTTTCTAAACAGGTTTAACGGAAGGACACTCCTTCAACGTAGGGAATTGTCTAACAACAATTTACAGCTCTATACAGATGCATCAGGGGGCTGCGGTTTTGGGGCATATTTCAATGGCAGCTGGTGTGCGGGCAGGTGGCCTGCTGATTGGGTGGAAGCTGGTTTGACAAAGAACCTGGCATTCCTGGATATGTTCCCTATAGTGGTTGCACTGTGCGTTTGGGGCAGTAGGCTATGGTACCAGAAAGTCATCTTTTTCTTTGACAATATGTCAGTGGTGCATGCCATTAATAGGAATACAGCAAAATCGACCCCAGTGGTGCTGCTAATTAGGCACCTGGTCTTGGCTTGTCTTCGGTTAAACACATGGGTTAGGGCTAGGCATGTCCCCAGCTTTAGGAATGGGATAGCTGACGCCCTTTCTCGTTTCCAGTGGGAGGGCTTCAGACGCCTGACACCGCATTCGGAACAGGAGGGCTGCAGCGTTCCGCCAGAACTTTGGGAGCTTGGAGCACAAAAATAGCGGCGCTGGTACGGCAGTCATTTGCTCCAGCCACGTGGACGGCTTACAAAAAGGACTGGGAAAAATGGCAAGACTTGGTGGAGCTGGCAGGTGGTATGGGCTTGGGGGACAAGATGACAGGCATCATGCTATGGTACGTACTCCGTAGTAAGAGCGAGGGGTTCTCAAGAGCCGTGGTGGGGCGGCAGGTGGCGGCATTAGCCTTCAGGTTTAAGTTGGCTGGAATGGCAGACCTGACAAAGGTGTTTCTAGTGAAGCACGTGATTGGTGGTATGTTTAAAGGTGAAGTAGTAGGGCGCCTCATCACGTTTACGCTGTTATTTCGGATCAGTTCTACGCTGGGTGATGTGTTTAGCTCTCCCTATGAAACCCTGCTTTTCCATATGGCCTTCTCTGGCCTTTTTTGGTGCATACCGAGTAGGGGAACTGCTATCTGCTAGCAAGCGGGGTGCTGTGAGCTTACAGCTAGTAGACAAAAACAGACCAGGAAGAAAGAGGGAAGGAAATTATGTTGCACAGGGTGAGTTCGGAATGTTGCCCCGTTGAATTGTATTAGTAAATATCTTAGGTGCAGGCCACGAAACCTGGGCACTCTGCTAATACACGAGGATGGCCTTGCCCTCTCCCACTTCCAATTCTCTCAGGTCCTAAAGGGCTTTCTACAGCTCCTAGGGTTTGATAGGGCCGAATTCGGCATGTACTCATTCCGAATTGACGCAGCCACAGTAGCAGCAGGCTTGCGGCTCCCTGAGGGAGGGGTGAGGAGAATTTGGAGGTGGGAATCCAGATGCTATCAGAGGTATGTGAGACCCACGGCAGCTGCATACTAAGAGTTTTATATCTGTTGCCGGCGCCAAACAACAGCTCTGGGTTGTCGGACACTCCTATATTTATTGGGCTCAGAGGTTGGCAGCAGTTTTGCCGGGCAACCTGCAACTGGGCGTTCCTGAAGATGTCACGGAAGTGCACTGGGCGGGTAGACGTGGCCCTGCGGTGGGCAGAATTGAATGGGCTGATTAATCATTTGTTTCAGTATTGTGGTAACCCAGCAATTATATTAGTGCATGCAAGGGGCAACGATTTAGGGGTGGTTCTTATGAAGCGGTTGGTCAGGAACATTAAGAGGGATATGGTTAGCTGGAGGGATAGATTCCCAAGAGTAGTTATTATTTGGTCGGAGATCATTAGGAGAAGGGTGTGGCGCTCCGCCAGGGATCCCATCCGCCTTGATAGGGCACGGCTTAAGGTAAATAAGTTGGTGACTACTTTTGTCTGGAGGTTGGGATTCCTGGCACTGCGCTATGCAGAGTTTGAGGATAAATCCGTGGATGATTGGTTCAGGCCCAATGGTATTCACTTAACTGAAATCGGGCCCGAGTTAATGATGCTTGAATTTAGGGAGGGGATCAAGCGGGCCAGAGCTTTGTTGGGGTGGTCGCAGCTTCGTGAGGGGTTTCCGTGGCTGTTTGGTGGCGGATGGGGGAGTTGCCCGGCTCAGTAGGTAACAAAAGGGGGCGTGGTACAGTGACGAATAAGTGGGCCCCATGGACGCGGGTCCAGGGGCAGGAGGTTACTTCCACTGGCCGTGCTCCTCCCTCTTCATTGTGTAATGTGAAAATGTGTTAGTCAATAAAGCTGTGGCCCGTATTTTCCCCCATATTTTAGTGGGTTACCCTGTTAAGGTTATACTGTGCCGAGTGCCAATGGATCCTGCAGGGGTCATAGCTAAACTAAGGTGATGAAGATACACTAGCTGGAATGAAACGTTGGATTTTATTTGTAATACAGAAGAACTACAGTGCCTTGCAAAAGTATTCACCCTCTTGACATTTTACCTATTTTGTTACATTACGGCCTTAAGTTCAATGTTTTGTTAATCTGAATTTTAAGGATCAGAACACAATAGTCTAAGTTGGTGAAGTGAAATGAGAAAAATATATACATAAAACAATTTTTTAGAAATAGGAAACAGAAAATTGGCATGTGCGTATGTATTAACCCCCTTTGTTATGAAGCCCATAAAAAGCTCTGGTGCAGCCAATTACCTCCAGAAGTCACATAATTAGGGAAATGATGTCCACTTGTGTGCATTATGAACAGTTCCAAATACCAGTCAATATTGGCACAAAACCTTCAGGCTTCTGCTAGAAAGCTGAACATGAAGAGGAACTTCATCTTTCAGCATGACAACGACCCAAAGCATGCAACCAAATCAACAAAGGAATGGCTTCACCAGAAGAAGATTAAAGTTTTGGAATGGCCCAGCCAGAGCCCAGACCTAAATCTGATTGAAAATCCGTGGGGTGATCTGAAGAGGGCTGTGCACAGGAGATGCCCCCGCAATCTGACAGATTTGGAGTGTTTTTGCAAAGAAGAGTGGTCAAATCTTGCCAAGTCAAAATGTGCCATGCTGATAGACTCATACCCAAAAAGACTGAGTGCTGTAATAAAATCAAAAGGTGCTTCAACAAAGTATTAGTTTAAGGGTGTGCATACGTATGCAACCATATTATTTTATTTTTATATTTCTTCTTCTACCTAAAAGATTTCAGTTTGTTTTTCAATCGAGTTGTACAGTTTATAGGTCACATTAAAGGTGGAAAAAGTTCTGAAATGATTTATCTTTGTCTAATTTTGTACAGCACAGAAACCTGACATTTTAACAGGGGTGTGTAGACTTTTTATATCCACTGTATATCAATATATGAATATTAAAGTGCTGGTGCTGACAGAATAAAGTGCCAATAAAATATAATACAATTCTGTCAGCACCAGCACTTTATTATTCATATATTGATATTTCTATAAAAACACAGTAATTTAACTGATTATGCACATATGTGACTGTCTGATTCCATATTTATTAGTGACAATGCAAATTTATTAAGTTCTCAACATCAGTACTTATATAAAAAACATAATTATTCTAAAGCAGCACAATTTATGAAAACTTAGAATTAGAAACAAAACTGAAAAATTACAATCAGTATAATAACAAATTATAAAGAAGCTTTAACTATAAAGGGCAATATCTCTCATAAAAAGTTTTTCTAAAGCATAAGTACACCAATTACCCCCTGAAAAGAATGATATACTCTAATCTTCTGTGCTGATATATATAAAAAGTTATTAAATTCGGCCATAAATAAGCAGTAAATTTGGTATGAAATAAGCAGTGTACAAAATGGCGGGATAAATACAAACTAAATAAATTTTATTAAATACATGACAGCGACGTCTTTAAAAACAAGGGATATTAAAAACACTAATAAAGGGAATAAAACAAGGGCAGATGTAAGGGATAGCAAGTAACCCTATAGCACTGATATTGTGCAATGTAGGACTCTAAAGTGAGTGGTTATTGCTATTCACACCTAGCGGGCAGGCCAAGACATTTACAAAAAGTTCCCAGGGCAAAAAAGCCCTATAATATTATAAATGATGTATATACAAAGCCCCCTTATGTTGAAATGAATATCCTCCACATATCTAGAGGATGACTTAAATAAAGCAATATTTATGCAAAAACATAGGTAAAAAGATGCCTTACTGATAGACCTATTGTGCTTTTATAAAGGTACCAAGAAGCTGTACCTATATAAGCATAGTTGGCAAAGAGCTCAACTTGGAGCACAAATAAATTTATCCTGAACAGCTATATATTACACAGCATAGGGTTCAAGCTGTGTCTGTGTGCACAAATAGGTAACTCGCTGCCATATGGTATAACAAGTACCTAAAGATGTGTGTGCAACAATAGAAGCTGTTCCCAAACTTAAAGGTCGTACAGGAGGTGCTATCAGGTATTTTCAGACATATTATGCCACTAATGGGATATAAGGGGCTTTAAGCTAGGCCATAACTGCAGCAGATTCGCGCTTCCTGGAACGCTTGGCCGCTAGGTTTGCAACGCGCATGCGCACGTCTAACGTGATGACGTACGCAGCGTGGTTGCTAGGAGCCTGACGCGTTTCGACGTATCACGTCTTTGTCAAAGGGAAATTGTATAACGCTGTCTCTGAGAGCTTTATATAGGGAGCTGTCACCAAGGCAACGTGAAAGTAGTAAATGCATTGCCCGTACAGGGTCACAAAAGTGCAAATGGCATAGAAATTACGTTAGTATATGCAAAAGGACACTGAGAAGGATGTAAAACGTTAATGAAAACCAAGGCAATAACATAGTATCAATATATGGGTCCTATAGACAGGTTTGAGAGGCTAATAATAAGAAATGTAGTGTGAAAAGTATATTGCATATAGATAATTAAATTAAAGGTGACACCAAGGTTAAAAGGCCGTAATATAGGTGAAAAGTGAGCTCCATAGTATAATAAAGAGAGGGGGATCAAGGGACAAAAACTATATAAGGAGACTGAAGTCTCAAAGTGTAAAATTATATAAGATGTGTGGATATAGCTGGAAAGCTAGTGTTAGAAGGTAAAATATGTACTATAAGGCGTGTATGGACTATGGTGATAAGTACCTCTAGCATATTGCAAGTCTAAACGTAAAATTGAAAAGAGTAATAAAAAGGGTGCTAATGCACTAAAAGATTAACTGATGAAAGGGGCAAATACTTGCTAGGGTGCATGTATATAACGGTGAAGCAGATTAATACTCTGTGGGGGTTAAAGTGTACTCAGTGTCTACCAAAGGTGGACAGAAAAAAAGGGGGGATATTAAATGTATAGCAAACTGAGACATTGTGAGGGTTAAAGTGTACAAAAGACAACAAGGCCTACCAGAAGGTGGGCAGATGAAGTTATGCACATAAAAAGAGAAAGGGACAAAGTGCTAAATGAAGGGCGTAAAAGTAAACCCCTCATTGAGTCCATAAGGTGCTTGAGCCTTCAATTGGTATATCCAGCGTGCCTCACATTGTAATAATTTTCTTTCCAGGTCCCCCTGTCTTGGGCCTATATGGACCTGGTCTATTGCACAGAAAGATAAAACTTCACTTCTATTGTTGTGGCAATACTTAACATGGCGGGCAATTGGTGTATCCAATGTATTCTTGATACTGTAGATATGCTCACCAATCCTACGGCGCAGTTGGCGCCTCGTTTTTCCTACATAGATCTTCCTGCAAATACAAGTGGCCACATAGATAACCGCCGTAGAACAACAATTCATAAATTCTTTTATCTTGTATTTCTCGCCAGTAATAGGATGCTCATATATTTTCAAAGGTGTAACATACCTGCAGAATTTACATCTGCTACATTTGAAACATTCTGTTAGGGGTTGTAACCAGGTCCCTGGTTTCTGTTCATTAAAGGAACTATGGACCAGTCTATCTTTCAAGTTCTTGCCCCTACGGTATGTGATGGAGGCCTTTGGTGTTAGAACATCTTTTAGATCCTCGTCACTCCTCAATAAATGCCAATGTCTAGATAGAATATCTCTGATAGCCTCGGAATCATAGCCAAAGGTCATAATACAGCGAGATAGTTTGCTTTCCTTATCTGTATTCTTATTGTGGCCATTTAAAAGTTCAGATCTCTTGCAGTTAGATGCATAGTTAAAGGCAGACTTGAGACATTTATTTGAGTAACCTCTGTCTCTGAATCTAGTTCTTAATTTATCTGCCTCTACTTTGAACTCTGCATCAGAGCTGCAATTCCTCCTTATTCGAAGGTATTGACCTCTTGGTATCCCCCTTTTAAGGGGTTCGTAATGCTGGCTATCCCAAGTCAACAGAGAGTTCGTGGCAGTGTCCTTCCTATAAGTACTGGTTGATATCTTTCCTTCCTCATCTTTGGTTATCAACCGATCTAGGAATGTGATGGAGGATAGGTTTAACTCGTAGGTGAATTTAAGGCCCAGGTCATTGGTATTGAGGTCAGACATGAATTGTTCAAATTCAAGCTTAGTGCCTGTCCAAACCACTAACACATCGTCAATATAGCGCCGCCATATTAATGCGTGTTCGGAGAAAGGAAGATATAGAAACTTTACAATCTCTGTTATCCTTGCTTAAAGAGAATGAACCAGTTGGTTCCATGAATAAATCTAAAACCTGGAGAAATAAAAGCACTTTAACACCAGGAATGAAAGACTATGCTAACATCTGGGTCTTTCTTCAGCAAGCCACTTTAGAGATTGAGGACATACACTATTACAAATTGAAAAAAGTATTCGATTTGACTAATAATGAATTCATAGCATTAAAAGAATTGGAGAAGTGAAAGGAGATACAAATTAAGCCTGCGGATAAGGGAGGTAACATTGTCATCATGAATAATGAGGAATACAGAGATATGTGTAGTAGAATTTTGGGAGATACCAGCACATATAAGGTGATCCAAAAAAATCCAACTAACGAGTATAAGACACTCTTGAAAACTATTATGGATAATGCAATGAAAGAGGACCTTATTGATGAGCAAACCTATAGGTTTTTATACCCCAAGTTTCCTACCATCTCGATTTTCTATTCCCTCCCTAAAATTCATAAAAAGAAATTACCAATTCCTGGTAGGCCTATTGTATCCGGCACTGATAACCTGTCCCATAACGTCAGCATATTTATTGACCACCATCTGAGAGAATTGGTAGAAAGCCTTCCCTCTTATGTCAAAGATACAAATGACATTTTAAAACAGCTGGATGACCTCCATATACCTGAATCAGCATGGCTAGCCTCTATAGATGTGGAGGCATTATACAGCAGCATACCACATGGGTACGGTATAGAGGCCCTAAGTTACTTTCTAAGTATGAAAGGTGTTACTCACACAAAATTCAATGGTTTTCTTTTGGATCTTATGGAATTCGTGTTAAAACATAATTACTTTACGCATAACAACAAATGGTATCACCAGCAAAAAGGGACAGCCATGGGTACACCATGTGCTCCAAGTTATGCCAATTTGTTCCTGGGATGGTGGGAAGAGAAGTTTGTTTTCCATGAATATACATCCTCACTCTCTGAACACGCATTAATATGGCGGCGCTATATTGACGATGTGTTAGTGGTTTGGACAGGCACTAAGCTTGAATTTGAACAATTCATGTCTGACCTCAATACCAATGACCTGGGCCTTAAATTCACCGACGAGTTAAACCTATCCTCCATCACATTCCTAGATCTGTTGATAACCAAAGATGAGGAAGGAAAGATATCAACCAGTACTTATAGGAAGGACACTGCCACGAACTCTCTGTTGACTTGGGATAGCCAGCATTACGAACCCCTTAAAAGGGGGATACCAAGAGGTCAATACCTTCGAATAAGGAGGAATTGCAGCTCTGATGCAGAGTTCAAAGTAGAGGCAGATAAATTAAGAACTAGATTCAGAGACAGAGGTTACTCAAATAAATGTCTCAAGTCTGCCTTTAACTATGCATCTAACTGCAAGAGATCTGAACTTTTAAATGGCCACAATAAGAATACAGATAAGGAAAGCAAACTATCTCGCTGTATTATGACCTTTGGCTATGATTCCGAGGCTATCAGAGATATTCTATCTAGACATTGGCATTTATTGAGGAGTGACGAGGATCTAAAAGATGTTCTAACACCAAAGGCCTCCATCACATACCGTAGGGGCAAGAACTTGAAAGATAGACTGGTCCATAGTTCCTTTAATGAACAGAAACCAGGGACCTGGTTACAACCCCTAACAGGATGTTTCAAATGTAGCAGATGTAAATTCTGCAGGTATGTTACACCTTTGAAAATATATGAGCATCCTATTACTGGCGAGAAATACAAGATAAAAGAATTTATGAATTGTTGTTCTACGGCGGTTATCTATGTGGCCACTTGTATTTGCAGGAAGATCTATGTAGGAAAAACGAGGCACCAACTGCGCCGTAGGATTGGTGAGCATATCTACAGTATCAAGAATACATTGGATACACCAATTGCCCGCCATGTTAAGTATTGCCACAACAATAGAAGTGAAGTTTTATCTTTCTGTGCAATAGACCAGGTCCATATAGGCCCAAGACAGGGGGACCTGGAGAGAAAATTATTACAATGTGAGGCACGCTGGATATACCAATTGAAGGCTCAAGCACCTTATGGACTCAATGAGGGGTTTACTTTTACGCCCTTCATTTAGCACTTTGTCCCTTTCTCTTTTTATGTGCATAACTTCATCTGCCCACCTTCTGGTAGGCCTTGTTGTCTTTTGTACACTTTAACCCTCACAATGTCTCAGTTTGCTATACATTTAATATCCCCCCTTTTTTTTCTGTCCACCTTTGGTAGACACTGAGTACACTTTAACCCCCACAGAGTATTAATCTGCTTCACCGTTATGTACATGCACCCTAGCAAGTATTTGCCCCTTTCATCAGTTAATCTTTTAGTGCATTAGCACCCTTTTTTATTACTCTTTTCAATTTTACGTTTAGACTAGCAATATGCTAGAGGTACTTATCACCATAGTCCATACACGCCTTATAGTACATATTTTACCTTCTAACACTAGCTTTCCAGCTATATCCACACATCTTATATAATTTTACACTTTGAGACTTCAGTCTCCTTATATAGTTTTTGTCCCTTGATCCCCCTCTCTTTATTATACTATGGAGCTCACTTTTCACCTATATTACGGCCTTTTAACCTTGGTGTCACCTTTAATTTAATTATCTATATGCAATATACTTTTCACACTACATTTCTTATTATTAGCCTCTCAAACCTGTCTATAGGACCCATATATTGATACTATGTTATTGCCTTGGTTTTCATTAACGTTTTACATCCTTCTCAGTGTCCTTTTGCATATACTAACGTAATTTCTATGCCATTTGCACTTTTGTGACCCTGTACGGGCAATGCATTTACTACTTTCACGTTGCCTTGGTGACAGCTCCCTATATAAAGCTCTCAGAGACAGCGTTATACAATTTCCCTTTGACAAAGACGTGATACGTCGAAACGCGTCAGGCTCCTAGCAACCACGCTGCGTACGTCATCACGTTAGACGTGCGCATGCGCGTTGCAAACCTAGCGGCCAAGCGTTCCAGGAAGCGCGAATCTGCTGCAGTTATGGCCTAGCTTAAAGCCCCTTATATCCCATTAGTGGCATAATATGTCTGAAAATACCTGATAGCACCTCCTGTACGACCTTTAAGTTTGGGAACAGCTTCTATTGTTGCACACACATCTTTAGGTACTTGTTATACCATATGGCAGCGAGTTACCTATTTGTGCACACAGACACAGCTTGAACCCTATGCTGTGTAATATATAGCTGTTCAGGATAAATTTATTTGTGCTCCAAGTTGAGCTCTTTGCCAACTATGCTTATATAGGTACAGCTTCTTGGTACCTTTATAAAAGCACAATAGGTCTATCAGTAAGGCATCTTTTTACCTATGTTTTTGCATAAATATTGCTTTATTTAAGTCATCCTCTAGATATGTGGAGGATATTCATTTCAACATAAGGGTGCTTTGTATATACATCATTTATAATATTATAGGGCTTTTTTGCCCTGGGAACTTTTTGTAAATGTCTTGACCTGCCCGCTAGGTGTGAATAGCAATAACCACTCACTTTAGAGTCCTACATTGCACAATATCAGTGCTATAGGGTTACTTGCTATCCCTTACATCTGCCCTTGTTTTATTCCCTTTATTAGTGTTTTTAATATCCCTTGTTTTTAAAGACGTCGCTGTCATGTATTTAATAAAATTTATTTAGTTTGTATTTATCCCGCCATTTTGTACACTGTATATTTGGGGTGGAAAACACCCAGGGAAATCCAAATCCTCACTTTTCTCTCTTTGATAGTGATTAGTGGTTTAATCCACACAGAGGAACTATACTACTTACTTAGAATTTTTGTCTTATTCTAGTATTTTTTTGTTTTCACACTTGTTTTCATCCGAGCTTAGTTTAAGGAGCAAGTAAAGTGTACCAAGCCGTTTTAAGATGGCAAACTCTGCTATAAATAATATAGATGTGGACTCACTTCAAAAGGAAGCAGGTGATAGCTTTGGCTCTAGGGCCCAATCCATCACAGCTAATGAGAGGAACATTAAAGATCAATTTGGTGAACTGTTAAAAACTGCTAAAAAGCAGCTAAGATCTATATGGGAAATCAGTAGCCTGCAAAACTATCTAAAAAATCAAATTGTCCCTAGAGGACTGAGAATAAATATAAGTCCAGCAAGTAACCTGTCAAATGAGACATTCACAAAGAAGTGGCAAGAAATATTGTTAAAATGTTCATTTGAACTTATGTCCCTTATAATTGAGACCGAACAGCAGAACTTAGAAATCATCAAACCCAAGTTGACACTATATCAACAAGAGTTTGGTAAATTCAGTGAAATATCTGAGTACAATATGTTCTGCACAAGGTTGAATGATAATATAGACAGGTTTAAGAAAGAGATTAAAGAACGTAAACAAAAGAAATTTTGGAGGGATCAGACTGACTTTAAAACTGGCAGGATATTTAGAAGATTCCCAAAATTGAATGTTAACCAAAGAAGTTCTGACATTAGTTCCTCAGAGTTTGAGAACTCTGATAATGATGACTTTCACCCTTATAACACCAGGCCCAGACGAGGAAATTACCCTCAGAAAAGAGAGAACTATGACACAAGAGCAAATATTCAGACCAGAGAGAACCCTAGATTTAACGAACCACAACAATCTTTTTTAGAGAGAGGCAGAATCCCTGTGAAAGGGCCAGAGAGGACACTCAGATCCAAGGGAAACAGGAATACCTGACTCCCAACCCCTCTAACCCCCCAGCTATGAATCCACAGATAGTCAACTTGTCCAAATTTCCCCTCAATATACATCACACCTCAGTGTTACAGAGAGGTTTGACATTTGTCCCAACATCCAGATCAGATACATTCACACACATAAAAGATCTAAACCTCTTCGCCCGCAAGCTAGCACTGCACAAATTCTATAAACTGAAGGAGGAGAGAGAATGTATGAATCTGGGTGTGGGAAAGGAAGATATAGAAACTTTACAATCTCTGTTATCCTTGCTTAAAGAGAATGAACCAGTTGGTTCCATGAATAAATCTAAAACCTGGAGAAATAAAAGCACTTTCACACCAGGAATGAAAGACTATGCTAACATCTGGGTCTTTCTTCAGGAAGCCACTTTAGAGATTGAGGACATAGACTATTACAAATTGAAAAAAGTATTCAATTTGACTAATAATGAATTCATAGCATTACAAGAATTGGAGAAGTGCAAGGAGATACAAATTAAGCCTGCGGATAAGGGAGGTAACATTGTCATCATGAATAATGAGGAATACAGAGATATGTGTAGTAGAATTTTGGGAGATACCAGCACATATAAGGTGATCCAAAAAAATCCAACTAACGAGTATAAGACACTCTTGAAAACTATTATGGATAATGCAATGAAAGAGGACCTTATTGATGAGCAAACCTATAGGTTTTTATACCCCAAGTTTCCTACCATCTCGATTTTCTATTCCCTCCCTAAAATTCATAAAAAGAAATTACCAATTCCTGGTAGGCCTATTGTATCCGGCACTGATAACCTGTCCCATAACGTCAGCATATTTATTGACCACCATCTGAGAGAATTGGTAGAAAGCCTTCCCTCTTATGTCAAAGATACAAATGACATTTTAAAACAGCTGGATGACCTCCATATACCTGAATCAGCATGGCTAGCCTCTATAGATGTGGAGGCATTATACAGCAGCATACCACATGGGTACGGTATAGAGGCCCTAAGTTACTTTCTAAGTATGAAAGGTGTTACTCACACAAAATTCAATGGTTTTCTTTTGGAACTTTTGGAATTCGTGTTAAAACATAATTACTTTACGCATAACAACAAATGGTATCACCAGCAAAAAGGGACAGCCATGGGTACACCATGTGCTCCAAGTTATGCCAATTTGTTCCTGGGATGGTGGGAAGAGAAGTTTTCCATGAATATACATCCTCACTCTCCGAACACGCATTAATATGGCGGCGCTATATTGACGATGTGTTAGTGGTTTGGACAGGCACTAAGCTTGAATTTGAACAATTCATGTCTGACCTCAATACCAATGACCTGGGCCTTAAATTCACCGACGAGTTAACCCTATCCTCCATCACATTCCTAGATCTGTTGATAACCAAAGATGAGGAAGGAAAGATATCAACCAGTACTTATAGGAAGGACACTGCCACGAACTCTCTGTTGACTTGGGATAGCCAGCATTACGAACCCCTTAAAAGGGGGATACCAAGAGGTCAATACCTTCGAATAAGGAGGAATTGCAGCTCTGATGCAGAGTTCAAAGTAGAGGCAGATAAATTAAGAACTAGATTCAGAGACAGAGGTTACTCAAATAAATGTCTCAAGTCTGCCTTTAACTATGCATCTAACTGCAAGAGATCTGAACTTTTAAATGGCCACAATAAGAATACAGATAAGGAAAGCAAACTATCTCGCTGTATTATGACCTTTGGCTATGATTCCGAGGCTATCAGAGATATTCTATCTAGACATTGGCATTTATTGAGGAGTGACGAGGATCTAAAAGATGTTCTAACACCAAAGGCCTCCATCACATACCGTAGGGGCAAGAACTTGAAAGATAGACTGGTCCATAGTTCCTTTAATGAACAGAAACCAGGGACCTGGTTACAACCCCTAACAGGATGTTTCAAATGTAGCAGATGTAAATTCTGCAGGTATGTTACACCTTTGAAAATATATGAGCATCCTATTACTGGCGAGAAATACAAGATAAAAGAATTTATGAATTGTTGTTCTACGGCGGTTATCTATGTGGCCACTTGTATTTGCAGGAAGATCTATGTAGGAAAAACGAGGCGCCAACTGCGCCGTAGGATTGGTGAGCATATCTACAGTATCAAGAATACATTGGATACACCAATTGCCCGCCATGTTAAGTATTGCCACAACAATAGAAGTGAAGTTTTATCTTTCTGTGCAATAGACCAGGTCCATATAGGCCCAAGACAGGGGGACCTGGAGAGAAAATTATTACAATGTGAGGCACGCTGGATATACCAATTGAAGGCTCAAGCACCTTATGGACTCAATGAGGGGTTTACTTTTACGCCCTTCATTTAGCACTTTGTCCCTTTCTCTTTTTATGTGCATAACTTCATCTGCCCACCTTCTGGTAGGCCTTGTTGTCTTTTGTACACTTTAACCCTCACAATGTCTCAGTTTGCTATACATTTAATATCCCCCCTTGTTTCTGTCCACCTTTGGTAGACACTGAGTACACTTTAACCCCCACAGAGTATTAATCTGCTTCACCGTTATGTACATGCACCCTAGCAAGTATTTGCCCCTTTTCATCAGTTAATCTTTTAGTGCATTAGCACCCTTTTTTATTACTCTTTTCAATTTTACGTTTAGACTAGCAATATGCTAGAGGTACTTATCACCATAGTCCATACACGCCTTATAGTACATATTTTACCTTCTAACACTAGCTTTCCAGCTATATCCACACATCTTATATAATTTTACACTTTGAGACTTCAGTCTCCTTATATAGTTTTTGTCCCTTGATCCCCCTCTCTTTATTATACTATGGAGCTCACTTTTCACCTATATTACGGCCTTTTAACCTTGGTGTCACCTTTAATTTAATTATCTATATGCAATATACTTTTCACACTACATTTCTTATTATTAGCCTCCCAAACCTGTCTATAGGACCCATATATTGATACTATGTTATTGCCTTGGTTTTCATTAACGTTTTACATCCTTCTCAGTGTCCTTTTGCATATACTAACGTAATTTCTATGCCATTTGCACTTTTGTGACCCTGTACGGGCAATGCATTTACTACTTTCACGTTGCCTTGGTGACAGCTCCCTATATAAAGCTCTCAGAGACACCGTTATACAATTTCCCTTTGACAAAGACGTGATACGTCGAAACGCGTCAGGCTCCTAGCAACCACGCTGCGTACGTCATCACGTTAGACGTGCGCATGCGCGTTGCAAACCTAGCGGCCAAGCGTTCCAGGAAGCGCGAATCTGCTGCAGTTATGGCCTAGCTTAAAGCCCCTTATATCCCATTAGTGGCATAATATGTCTGAAAATACCTGATAGCACCTCCTGTACGACCTTTAAGTTTGGGAACAGCTTCTATTGTTGCACACACATCTTTAGGTACTTGTTATACCATATGGCAGCGAGTTACCTATTTGTGCACACAGACACAGCTTGAACCCTATGCTGTGTAATATATAGCTGTTCAGGATAAATGTATTTGTGCTCCAAGTTGAGCTCTTTGCCAACTATGCTTATATAGGTACAGCTTCTTGGTACCTTTATAAAAGCACAATAGGTCTATCAGTAAGGCATCTTTTTACCTATGTTTTTGCATAAATATTGCTTTATTTAAGTCATCCTCTAGATATGTGGAGGATATTCATTTCAACATAAGGGTGCTTTGTATATACATCATTTATAATATTATAGGGCTTTTTTGCCCTGGGAACTTTTTGTAAATGTCTTGGCCTGCCCGCTAGGTGTGAATAGCAATAACCACTCACTTTAGAGTCCTACATTGCACAATATCAGTGCTATAGGGTTACTTGCTATCCCTTACATCTGCCCTTGTTTTATTCCCTTTATTAGTGTTTTTAATATTCCTTGTTTTTAAAGACGTCGCTGTCATGTATTTAATAAAATTTATTTAGTTTGTATTTATCCCGCCATTTTGTACACTGTATATTTGGGGTGGAAAACACCCAGGGAAATCCAAATCCTCACTTTTCTCTCTATGAAATAAGCAGCTAATGAAGCAAATAATGTGCTTCAATGAGCACCGCTATTAGTATAGTGGAAGAGACTTTCCTTGTAATGCTGCAGAAACCAGTCCTTGCTTCTCCAGTGCTAAACAAACAGACATGCTGCGGTTGGTAATGATGTCATCATAATGAGACACAGAACAGAGCCAACGCGCACGTTTTGCCCAAGGCTTCCTCAAAGTCTGACAACGTAGTGGATAGAGGTGTGATTTAAATAGGATAAGTATAAACCAGCTGATGCATTAACTCATTGTAGTCTGGTTTCATTACAGGTCAGGTCTATGGCGCAATCATGCATCTGAGGTCAATATGTACACAAGCCTATTCAAATGGTAGTGATCCATATATAGAAACATGAACTATATTTGGCCAGCACGATTCAGTAAGTATCAAAATAATTGCCTCTGCATTATAATGAATTTTGGCTACAACTCAATTATTTTCTCTGTTACTCTGCCTCTATTCAATTCCAAGCCCATAATTACAATGCGTGCGGGTGTTAGTCTGCGGGTTAGAAATTACAGTGCTAAAGCCTAAAACCGTAAGCATGAACCCGTAAGTAGCAGATCAGGGCATGATCATGAACAATTAAGCAAGCCTGTAAGTTACAATTTAGAAAGAGCCAATAGTAAATGAGACCGTCATCGTGACGTCAGTAAAACATGGAGTTTAAACTACAATCAGTTAGTGTTTAGAAGTCTGATATGCAATTGGGCTCACAATCCGGCAATATGGAAATCAATAAAAATGAATGAAGAAATTGTGTTAGTCCATGTGGGTGGCCTAACATTCCTGGGATCAATATAACATGGCAATAAAACATAAAAAAATAGATTTTTTTTATTTCAGATTTGCGAGTTTGAGACTGTGCAATTAATTCTTAGGTCCTTTATCACTTTCCCAGTATTTTAGAGTACAGTATTATGTTTTTATTTGCTTTTGCAGTGTTACGAACAGGTGTTTAACCCACTTGCGAGCACTGGTAACATTTGTGGGCTTGAAACATTAAAGGAAGAGATAGGACAGAGTGATTTTGAATATGTATTGGGCTCCAGTAATTACAATGCGGCCAATTGAATGGAAACCTTTGTGTACTAATCATTTCTCCAGAGAAGTCATGTATTTGAGAACCACAACTTGTGTTTTCCTAGGTACTTGGCATACAGTGTGTAGCTGAAGAATCTTATAATTTTTCTAATGTATCCAGGGGAACTAGGTGGCATTACTTTAATGTCACCCAATACAGTTCTTCAGATTTAATTTCAAGTCATAAGAGATAAAGTTAGAGATGGCATGAAGACAGTATGTCCTCCAAAAGTGCTATGAATAATAGAGCTCTATAAATAAAGAGTAGTAAGACTAATAATAATATGTAGAGAATTTGTTCCAAAGACTATGATGAATGGCAGCCATGCATAATTTACTGTCTTGTTTGTGGTGGGGTTATGAGGAGTGACAAAAGGCAGCCACCATAAGTTCACCAGTCTGGAGAGCATAGTTCAGCAATCTTTTTGTTCATACAGGGTTGAGTCATATTATTATGACCACCACCTACTTTTGACATCAGCAGTGCGTAGCCAATTAAATACGGCACTTGTTGTTAGCTGGATTGGTGGGTATATAAGGTGATGTGTAGGCATTCTGTAAACATATCAACCATTCCTGTCATGGTAATTGGCTTTCGGGCCAAGGGTGGCAGTGTATGTAAATTATTTGCATGCTGCTGTGGTTAAAGTGTACCGTGACTCGACAAACGTCACCATTGTGATTAAACGGCATGTAAACGGCAGAGCACCACGTGCCCGTGCTATTGATGTCAGAAGTGAACGTAGGCTGTGAAGGTGTGTGAGGGCCAACCGACACGCCACAGTTGAGCAACTCATCATCCAAATGAACCAGGGGGCTTCCAGCAAACCCTGTTGTGTATGGGTCTCCATGCAAGCGACTGGTCACTGCACCCATGCTGAGAAGGGTTCATCATCAGAAACATCTTCAGTACTGAAATTGGACCTCTTATGATTGGCAAAGTTTGACTTCTCTGATGAGTCACGTCTTTTGCTCCATCTATTGGACGGACGTTGGAGTGTCAGGTGCCAAACCTCTGCAACCATTGCTGGAAGAACACAAGCTGGTGGTGGCAGCGTTATTGTCCGTATTATGGGTCCACTCATACAGCTTGAAGATGCTCTCCATCAGTTGGGTTTTCTATACAGCCTTGCAGATCAAGTACACCCATACATGTTGACTGTCTTCCCTGAAGGGAATTGGATCTTCTAGTGGGATAATGCAGGATAAAGCAACATGTCATATGCCCAGAATTTTCCGTGAGTGGTTGGAGGAGCACGACAAAGACTTCCAAATAATTCCTTGGCCTCCAAATGAACGTGAACTCCATTGAGCATCTGTCCGTATCCATTCGCCACCATGCACTCTTCAGCAGCAGTCTGCATAGCTCCAGATAACTGTAATGATACGGGAATCACAAGGTTTTGGAGACCAGCAGCCTAGGTCAGCAATAATCCAATTCAGCAAGTTGTAGGTGAAACAGGAACAAGCTTTATTGAAGGAAACAGGAACCAAAATAATCTGGCAAGGTACATTGACAGGAAGTGCCTTATATAGGCCAAGGACCGGACACCTGACCAGGCACAGCTGAAGAGACTTAGGCCCTGATACTATTGCTAGCAGAGTCAAGGTTATCAGATCTCAATGAAATTCACAAAGGCAGGCTGGCGCAGTGGTAAGGAAGAGGTTCAGCAGCCTGGGGACCAGGGTTCAAAACCCAGCAGAGTCAATTCCTCACAATACCTTTGCCAACCTTACAGCCACTTATTGACTCAATATCAGCCCCTTTAGTTGCTGTCCATGCTGCACATGGTGATCATTCAGTCCTAATAATGTGACTGGACCTTGTATATACAAATTATTGTGACTGGGAGGTTACAGCTCATACAAATTTGCTCCTTAACCTAGTTCTGCCTCTGCTTGTGAAGGCCACTGGTCCAGAACCATTCTTACTTAAGCCTATTTGGTGAGGTAAGATTTCATATGAGTGGAGAGAGTGATATTTATGGGAAATGTGGTATAGACTACTATCCTGGGGCAATTGTACAGTATGAGAAAATCCTATAGAGAAAGCAAACATCTGTCTAGCTTGGCTCTTTGTGTACCCACTTCGATCATTGATTACTGCACCCTGATTCTTTGATGATGATGCCATGATCAGAAGCCATTGAAAAAAGGAACTAGTTTAAATGAGAAGAGGTCCCAGGACCAGCATGAGTCTGGCCATTCCTAATCAAGGTACAACTTCTCCGGTCACGTGTCTGCAGCCTTTTATATTTTAACAGCCAAGCAATGCATAGTTTTAGAGTAAGATATGGTATAAAAAATACAATTATCATAACTGGAAACATGTACGTTAACATCAGAACTAATTGCTATGTTATTGTTCAATAGCTTACACTTGGCACTTCTAAAGTAGCAGAAAAGATCAAAAAATATGTGAAATATATGTATGCTTGTATGCATATTTTGCAATCAGAAGGAGGGCCAATTTTGTGAGTTGCAATAATGAAATTTAGGAAACTGGTAATAATTTGAATTTACAGCTTTAATCAGATTTACTTAAAAACTTTGAATTGCAATAACTGGATTTACTGGTGGTTGTTGTCTCTTTGTTCAGGCGCCATTTATCCAGTTTGTTTATGACAAAAGAGCCATATGTTTATCTGTACTGCACTGTATTTAACTCTAGAACCATATGTTGCAAGTGCTTGGCTTTATTCTCGTCAACTATTCTGCTAAATAAATATATATACAGTACGTGATTAAATGACACAACTTAAGTAGCAATAAATATTGGAAATTCATTTTGTGCAAGATTAATTTTTTACACTTCTGAGAAATTCATGAACGTCAACAAATACAGGAGTTTTGAAAACCTTAGTACCGGAGCTGTTCTATGGCTCTTGAGAAAAAAAAGCACATCGAATTTGCTGACTCTTAGCCAGGAGAATTTGACAGGAGCTCCCAGCTCAAACATATGCTTGCAGGAGACTGAATCTTGGCAGTTTCCATTGCAACGCTACTGAATGGTACCCACGCAATGTAACACACTCTACATTAGACCTAACTTCCTCTCATATCTATCTATATAAAACCCTTCCCATGTCAGAGTAGGGGTTAAGTAATAATAAAAATAAATGCAGGGTGTTTATGACCCCTCTGCTCTCCAATGAGCACCATGAGCCTCTGGGATTTCATCTGCATACCCGTTACCATCTAGGAGCCCAGGATTCCTAATTCATACCAGGGGTCATTTAACTAAAATAAAACCATGGGAGTGCTTATAGACCGCAATGTCTTTAAATATTAAACTGTTAACACAGGGTCCCAATAGACCTCCTCGGTAATCTAAACTATAACCATGTGGTCCCTTTAGATTCTTCAATCAACATAGAAGTGCCATTTATCCTGGGCTGAAGAGTTAGGACGAGGGCTTTGCTGATCATTGCTGGAGGACTTCAAAGGATAAATAAAGTATTTTTTACCCCCTTACAGTTTTTAGACCCCTTAGGTATGGGTGAACATTAAGTGCCATGGGGGTCCATAAGATCCCCTGTGGTATAGGGGTTGAGTTAGGTGCCATGTGGGTCCATAGCTCATTGAAGCAAAGGGTTATGAAGCGGAATCCCGGGGTATCCCAGGCACAAAGAAGGTATCGGGTATTGTGGTGGATCCCAGGATCCACTGGCTCATAAGGGCTAAATATAATAACCCTAATTGTGTTAACTTGTTCATAGCAACAGATTTAAAGCTTCACAGGACATCAATGTGGGAGGCATTTGATAGGTATTTTTTAAAATAGATATGAGACAGGCACTCGAGTATCCGACATTAGAGACATTTGGAGCACTTGGATGGCATTTCTCTGTGTCATAGCTCAGTGGTGATTTACGAGTGAACATCGTTAGACTCAAACCTTATGGGAGCCATGGAATAGAGGCCATTATGTCTAAGTGTCAAGCCATGCTAATTAGGTTCAGGTAAATGGACTTCTGTGGTGTTAAATGCACCATGGGTCTTTTACATAATTAAGATATTTACAAATAAGTATAATTGCTTTTCTAGATATCATAGAAAGAGACAAAATACACAACCCACATTGTGCAGGCTTTGCATCTGATATAACAACGGGAAGTAACAATGCACAAAACTCAAACACATAAATAATCCCTGCAATACTTTAGTACATTGCTATAATGAGAACAATAATGTCAAGTTAACATTTACTACATACAAATCACACATTAAGTTGAATGTCAATGTGATCATTCTACATTAATGTGCACAGTAAGATTTAACATTGTATATAGTATTTCGCCTTAGGTGTCCACATCATCAAGACAAAATTATTTTGATTTAATCAGTCGACAGGTTGCACATGCTCTAAATTCTGTTTATATTCAATACAGAAAACGTAGCCCAGGGCTTATGGCTATCATCTCTCGTGGCTGTTTATTTTCATCGCAGAGTATGGCAATTATAATCTTTTAACACATTCAGAGTAATTTTAGCATCATATCTCTATTTTTGTAATGCCCATCAGTTAAGATCAAACTCACCCAGGCGTATTCAAGTCTAAAATGAGATATTGCGGTGAAAAACTGACAGTGATAGTATGAGAACCACGGTACAGAAACAGAAAACAACCTGTGAGTATGTTGATGGATTTGTAACGTAGATCAGATGGTTCATTATAGAGAATACTAATTAAGACATATAAATAATGATAGGTACCATGCTAATTTTAATTAAACACTATAATATAATATTCTCTTTTGGATGGTTCCCTTTGTCGGGTGAAGGGGCTTGTGTACCTCAATGAAAATGTGAGCCTTACCATGTGGGGTCACCCAAGATAGGCAGGTCATAGCAGAGAGGTAAGACAAATCAAGATTGAACTGGCAAACCACTTCAGTATCTTTACAATAAATGGATAAGGATAACCAGAGACTTAATGATAGATGTGTCTGCCATACTGAGGTCCATATCTTTGCACATGACTGAACAACTAAACAATAACAGCATATAATAATTTACCAGTTACTGAAAAAAGTAAAACATATTGTGGTGGGATAAACAGTGGAGTTAAATATCACACTTCTTATGTTAAAGTGTATCCCTGCTTGATAAATAGATCCCATAGAAAACATAAGAACTTGAGATATTTTATGTTTAAAATCTGCGAATTCAAGTTATCCCCACTTATTCCCACCTTTAGCCTAGTTTAATACATATTCTCCAATGATAGAAAGATTCCAGTCATTGGGTGTATTTATCAAGTGAGGATGACCAGCCATAAGATGGTTTAATTGGAGTTAAATCCTAAAATACTCTCTAATAGGGAGGTTCACGTATCATTAAACTTATCAATCAATGGTATCTAGTCCCCACAAAAATAGCTCAGATAACTCAAAATGAAAAGTTAAAATTTTGTTGAAGGAACTGTGGTTACGTTGGATCCCACTCTCATATTTGCTGGGATTGTCCCATAATCTAACAATTTTGGACTGACTGTTCCTGCCACATTGATATTATTCTTGGTTTTCAGCCGTGCTTGTCTGCGGAGGTTGTCTTGTTCCATATTTTTCCAACTCCTACATCTCTGGATGTTAAAGCGTTCATGATACAGATTTTTATGGCTGCCCAGCTCATGATTGCAAAGAAATGGAATCAGTCCTCAGTCCCCTCATGGTATTATATTACAAACTTGGTAGGTAAGAAAAGAGATTTAGAAAAATCCCTTCAAGAGCAAGGTTTAATAAACTAAAAAAATGATAAATGGAAATTTTGGGATCAAGATTAAGATCTTTCTTTAGTATAACTCTGTTATACTAAAATGTTATATGTTGTAAATTTCATATTTTCTTCAAAAACAATAAAAAATAAAAAAAAAATCCTAAAGTATCTCCATGTCCTCCTGTTCTCTATGGGAGCTATTTATCAAGCGGAGAACTTTAGCTAAGTTTCATAAATAGCCCCTATATACAACACAAGGAACTGGGATATGAAAGGTATCAGGCACTTTAATGGATCTCAGATGTGTCAGTTTGATTGGGCGTCTCATGTCAAATCATTGTATGAATTCTGTATATTTGCAAAACAAAGTACATGTAAAAATTCTTGAGTGAGCTCCACCCCCAGGGGGGTTACATCTCATGTAGTATTGCTTGAGACTTGATAAAGAGAGGTTAAGCCTCTCGAAAGCTCGTCATTATAAATAAGACGTTTGTCCGATACAAAAGGTATCAAATTATATTGCAATACTCATGATTATTCTATATATATATATATATATATATATATATATATAGAATAATAATTACTAAATTACAATATATATATATATATATATATATATATACAGTATATATATATATATATATATATATATATATACAGTATATATATATATATATATATATATATATATATATATATATATATATAAGTAATGTCACAGCACAGCTGCAAAGTCGAATGAGAAAATCGCTATTGAAGAAGCTGACACAAACTAAGCATTTTCCACCATGTGAATGTATTTCCAGTTTATGTAAAGTCATTTTCTTTGTTGTTGTTAATTCTGAGACCAGCTGCCAAACTGGATCACTTCCTGTCTGTTTAAAAATATTGCTCCGAGCTATTGCTGGAATTTCAAATGAATAAAGAGAAAATCGAGCTGGCTTTGAAAACTAAAAAAAATAGAATGTGTTTGTATGAAAAGTAGCTTTTATTAAAATACCAAAGAATAACAATAAGTAAAATACGTTTTATACTCTTTATTTCATTTCTTTAGCATTCAGTATTTTAGCAATTTTTATAGACAATGCGAATTTCAATGTCAGCGATACAGATCATTAGGGTGCTTTTTTTGGCAATAATATGCATATATTTTTCTACTTAATTATTTATTTTAGTTATTCTTTTCATGGCTCAGTATTAAAGTCAATAATTATAGTTCATGAGAAGAGTCACCAGAGGAGGCTTTTATAGACCACAATCTTCCTCATTACTAGCTACTATGAGCCAGGAGATCCCCAGGATAGATCCTCAATACCTGATACCCTCTATGAGCCTGGGTATCCCACTGGATTCTCCCTTAATACCCACTCACCCATGAGGCTGAGTAGTACTAATCCCTGCTATAGCACTGTTTTTTGGGCGCCAATACCCATTTAACACTGTGCCCTGCTAGAACACAGTTTTCCTTGTGGGGCCCGTTTAATGCTCTCATCAGCACCACAGGTTTTACCGGGACACAGCAGAAGACAGGAGAATGGAGGAGAAGAAAAGTGCCAGCCTGGACAAGCAAAAAGAGACCAATTCCTACAACAACCATTCAGAGGAGGTACAGAATATTTTTAATTTTCCCTTGTTTCTCATCATGTGGTTGTTAATTAGTCAATAACATCTAAAGTAATTGTACTGTTTTTGAAGGGTATTACAGAAAATGAGTAAGTGCTTAGAAGATCACCCCAAATTGAAGTGCCAAAGCATTTCTCTGCATGTGAAGATGCAGGTGTTGAACCACTTTTAAAAAGGAGAATGCCAAGTGGACATTAAAGCAGATTTTAAGTTGCCAACCTCTACAATCCGCACCATCCTTAAAAATAAGGAGAAAATCAAGTCTTTGACAACCAACAGCATATATCTTGGGTCAAGAAGATGACACGATACAGATGCTACACCGTGGAGGAAATGGAGAAGCGGTTTTCTAACTAGGTTGATGCCGAAACAGAGCACAACATGCCACTCAGCCAGGCCATCATCATAGAAAAAGCCAGAAGCATCCACGGTCATGTTCAAAGCCACAAACCAGATATGACCGAAAGGTTTTCAGCCAGCAGAGGTTGGTTTGACCACTTCAATAAAAGAAACATGGTGTATAAAAGCAAAATCACCAGAAAAGCAGTGAGCACTGACTACAAAACTGCTGCGTCCTTTCCAGCCACTTTAAAAGAGATCATCGAAAGTGGCAATTGTGCTACAGGACTGGTATTCAAGGATGACAAGATTATACTTTTCTGGAAGCGAATGCCAAGGTGCACCTTCATATAGCACAAGCAGAACCGAGCACTGGTGTTCAAAACAGCGAAAAACAATGTAACCCATCCTCTGGGTAGGAACACCAGTGGAGATTTCAAGATCAAACTATTGCTGGTGTACCATTCCAAAGCACCTAGAACCATGAAGGGGATTGCAAAATCAACTTTGTAGGTCATTTGACAATTCAACCATAAAGCTTTGGTCACCATGGACATCTTCAAAAACTAGTTCACCAAATATTTTTGTCCATCTGTGCAGGCATAAACAGATTGAGGCAACATCGCTCCTGTTGATTGAAAATGCTCCAAGCAAACCTACCAATTGTTCTGAGGTTGATTGCTGCATCCCAGTAGAAGTAGATTTCCAACACAACTTCACTAAGCCAGCCATTGGATCAGGGGTCATTGCGATCTTCAAAGCCTTTTATCTTTGCCTCGCATTCTGCCAACTCATTGCCAAAACAGACAGAAAGGACAAATAATCCATGGTGGATTTTTTAGGAAAAGTATACCATCATGCAAGCCTAAAATATTTTTTTCCTGGAAGGAAGGGACACAGCAATGTCTGAAAGGAGTGTGGAGGAAGATGGCTAGAGCTGTGTGCAGATGTGGAGCTTGAACAGCCCATTATTGCTGAGAGTGTAGACCGGGTAAATGTGGCTGGACTGGGAGATGCCAACACCCACAACGGTGAGAAGTTGCTGCAAGCTTCAGACGAGAAACTTACAAATGAGGACCAACTGGGAAAACAGAGCATTCAGGAAGCCCAGGAAACGGGATAATCAAACACTGAGGAACCCAAACAACTTTCCTCTGAATTCCTCACCAAAAGTTTGAGCTCCATCCATGACGTGCTGGATGAATTTGTGGCCAATGATCCAGATAGTGGTAGGAGATAAATGTGAGACACAGTGTTCTTGGGGCAGTGTCTTGCTATCAACAGCTGCTTTATGGCCTTTAAAAGCAAAGACAAATGTCCCTGAAAGAGTTTGTGTCCAAAAAACACCAGAATGCAGTATATGCCTGAAGCTTCCACGTCTGCCATGTAAGGGAGACTGTTCAGTTATTGTTTGCTGTTTCTTTAAATTTTATTTTAAAAAACAAAGGTTTAGTTTGTGTTGTTATATTTGCTGTTTCTTAAAAGTTTATAGCTTGTTTAAATCTCAAGAATTTGAAATTTCGATTGCTTTTGTGTTTTTTTTCATGAGTTTCCCTATCTCTATTTACTGTATCTTAAAATAATCCAGTTTAGCGCTGTTTTGCTTAGCACTCCTATTGACCAGAATCTATCTACATCGTTAAACGGGGTATTGCTGTGGTACATGAGAAGGGTCACCAGAGGAGGCTTTTAAAACAAAATCTCAGCCGCTTATTTATAATAACTGCATAATTTGACATGTTAGATCAGTGATGGGAAACCTAATTAACCTGAAGGCCAGCATATGCGCCCCCTGAGTCCTTAAATGGGTCTTATAGTGCCTTAAACTTTTTTATTTTAACTAAAGCAAAATGGTAAAATTGCTGTAGGAAAGCAATTTATTAGTCAAACAGGCATCGATAATGAGGAAATGTAACGAGGAGTGCAAATATATTCCGCAGCATTCAATGACTCTGAGTTGTAAGATCTGATTGGATCAAAAGAACAAATTAAGCTACAGCTGTAGTGCTAACTAATGTTTTGCTATACAGTTTCTATCTTGCATCTTAGGTAGTTATTCTCTCTAACCTACTGACTGCCAAAATCATAGGACATGCATTCGGCCCCCATGGGGTTGCAGTCATTCTATTATCGGCCGTAGGAGATGCGGGGCCGCAAGGACCGGCCGCAAGCTATTCGGCTATTCTATTCCCCTCCGGCCGGGGATTCCGGCAGGCTTGCGGCCGGCACCTTGCTATCCCTTGCTATTCAATTGCTCCGGGAACCCTCTCTGCAAGGCTAAAAGCGAGCCGCAGCTTACTTGCAGAAAAAAGGTCCCGCTAGCACCAATTAAGCACATTATAAAGCCGAAATAAAGCCATCCTGCACTCTGAGGAGACTATAAAGTGATTGTAGGTGTTAGCAAAAATAGCACAACATTCCCCTACACTCAAATCTGTAAATAAATTATTTTTTAATTTATGTCACATATCCATGTAAAAAGTCCGGAGGGCTTGGAGCACCTCAGACCCGCCCACGCTACGGCCGGAAAATAAACAGTTAATGTAAACTCGGATTTGGGCTGATGTGCAAGCTTGAGAGGGGGTTGCTATTAATCCTCATGTCCCCCAATATGATCCCTAGCATTTACAGTGCTGTACAGGGCAGTCTTGAATATATTTTTGCGTTTAAAGATTTCTGAGCTTACGGCCGGTTGCAAGATATACGGCCGGTTGTAAGGGGAGATCCTTGCGGGGCCGTATAATTGAATTGCAAGATAACGGAACCCCCGCAAGGAATCGCAGCCTTACGGCCGATTTACGGCCGATAATAGAATGAGGCCCATAGTATTTAAGGTTGAAAAAAGACTTTCAGTCCATCAAGTTCAAACTTTTAAGATCTCCTCTGATCTGCAATATGCGGATTAACTATTAATTAATTTGTTGTATATAAAAAATAAAAAAAATAATCAATTCCCTCCTGATCCCAGACACCGGCGACTGGACTTCTCCCTGGATCAATACTGCCTCTCTAATTATCCATGATAACCCTGAATATCCTGAGCCACCAGCAGAACATTCACTGGAATCTGAAGATGAAGAATCAGATCATCACAGAGGTAAATCACCTGAGCACTCAACATCAAATGATCCTCATTTTGTTTCTGATATACTCTCTGCAGAGCCACATAGGATTATGCAAAATAAATGGAGTGACCTGATCAGAGTCCTATATTCATCAAAAAATAAAGCAGACATTGCTTAAGGATAATGTGAAAGCTGTAAGTATACCATGACCACCAGAATGACTTAACTCAGTTCTTTGCAATGGAAAATGACCTTGTCTTATGCCTTGAGACCAATGGTTTAATGAGAACACCACTGACGAGTGGACAACCTTCAAAGTTAAGTTTACTGCATATGGGAATCAAATACAATCAATTCCTGTAGGACATGTGGTTCACATGAAAAATTCTTACATCAACATGGAGCTGCTTCTTGACTCATGTAACTACAAAGACTACCAGTGGTGGACCTGTGCTGGAAATGTAAAAGGTATATTCAAATGCAAGCCCGCAGATTGTGCTGTATAGGCCCTATGAGGCCCTATATAGCCTTAAGATTTTCTACAATTACAGAATGATTCAATCGAACAAGCCTGCAGGTTATGGCCCGAAAGCCGAAACCGTAAACCATTCAATCATATGTAGTATTTCAGAGCCTGAACATGATTAATTTAAGGAAGGCCATAACTCCCAATTTATAAACAGCCAATAGAAAATAAAACCAATAATTATTACGTCAGTAAAACATGGAGGTTTAGGGTTCCGATATGCAATCAGATCCCGTAATGTACAAAATAATAAAAATTATGAGCGATACTGTTTTAGTCCATGTGGGTGTCCTGATATGCTTCCCAAGACTGATATGACACCAAAATGAAACATAAATAATAAAAAATAAATTCTATTGCAGATTTGCGAGCTTGAGACTGATGTGTAATTAATTCTAATGTCTTTCATCACTTTCCCCATCTTTAAAAGTGCAGTATTATTTTTTCTTTTGCATTTACAGTGCTATGATCAGGTGTTTAACTCCCTTGTGAGTCCTATCTGATACTCATAGGATTTTCTTCTGATTTTGCCATTTACGGGTGTGAAAATATTTGCGGGCTTGAGGAATTGTAGCAATTGAATAGCGATTTGCGACTTTAGCGAGTGTAACTTTTGAAAGATAAAAGGTTTCAATGGGCTGTAAGTTACGATTTTGAAAACCACAGGGATTTTCAGCTTGTAACCCGTAGATCATTTGCGGTTCGCAAAAAGACACCAATTGAAGAGCAAATGAATTTACGGGCTACATCCTGGGCTCCCATAAAACAACAATTGCTCAATTGAATCGAGGCCATACTGTCTAATGTAATATTGGAAAGTATTTTTTTCAGCCAAATAATTATGTAATTTATTATTTTTCTAAACTAATATACAAACACAAAGAAGTGTTATTTTTGTATTTAAATTTTTTTTAAAATAATTTCTAGTAAAGTTGTGCTTTAAAATTCTATTTGAACTATCAAACTTAGTGTAGTATATGTAATAAAATAGCTAACTATTTTTTTAAAGGCACTTGTAATCACAGCATTGAAAAAAAATATTAAACCACAACGATTGTGAAATTTGTTGACCACTGTAATCGGCCCACAAGTACATTTTCGATAACTTTATGAGTCTATGTATTTGTCTTCTCAGTGTGCATATATATATATATATATATATATATATATATATATATATATATATATATATATAGATTTAGATTTCTATCTATCTATCTATATAAAGAGAGAGAGAGAGAAAGATGCAAAATATATTTATAATGTAATACTTAGTAGTTGAGTTCATATGTTGATTAATCAAAGTTCATACTATAAAACAAAAAAGAGCCTTGGAGAAATGTCAGAAGAGGCTATTGTCTAGACGGTATGTATGCGGGCTTGAAATCTGCTGGAGTTACAGAGCGATTAAATTTAACAAGGCCATAACCAAAGTGCAGGAGCCGTAAGTCCGTAAACCCTTGCAGCACATGCAAACTGTCAGAGGGCTGGAATAGATGCGGTCTGCTGTTATAACCCAATTGATAGGCACATCATTATTAGGGTCAGAGGGAGAGGGTCCTGATCCCAGGGGGTGTGGTAGCGGGGATGAGGGACAGGCCCCAGGAACAGTTGAAGGAGGACATGATCCTCAGTCACCGACGGGAGGGTTAAGAGGCGGAGGGCAGGCACAGGGCCCCAAATTACTTCCCTCAGGAGATGGTGGTACTCCTGGGTGCCATCCGTGAGTGGCCTGCTATGCTTTCAGGGTGTAGGGAAGTTAGGCCTGGGCCTAGGGCCCAGGCATGGAAGGAGGTAGCATATGCGGTAACAGCAGTGGACATGGCGGAAAGGGATGTGAGGTCTGTGACTTCAGAGTCCGGGTAAGGAGGAAGATGGCCAAGGAGATGGCTTCAGCAACAAGTGGTGGCACCGGAGTGACTGTCACCTACATTCAGTGGGAAGGGGAACTCAAGGACCTAATGAGCCAGGTGCCCACAGCTGGAGCTTCAGGCCTGGTGGCGCAGCAGGATCCAGCCTCCACGTCAGGTGAATACCACATACACCAACATGCCAACACATGTACATTGTCATGGACCCCTTTCCAGGGCCTGGATCCTGGTGCATTGAGCGACCATAGAGGGTAGACTGGCATATGGGAAATGTGGGCAGGTTAATGGTGGGGTGAATAGCCCCAAGACATAGTGCCATAGTGTAAAACCATGTTTCTTGTGGTCTTATGGCATATGTCAATGCCTTATCCTGTATACTGTATGTACAGTGCCTTACAAAAGTACTTTTTACCTATTTTGTTACATTACAGCCTTAATTTCAATGTTTTGTTAATCTGAATTTTATGTGATGGATCAGAACACAATAGTCTAAGTTGGTGAAGTGAAATGAGAAAATATATACATAAAACTATTTAAAAAAAATAGAAAACATAAAATTGTCATGTGCGTATGTATTTACCCCCTTTGTTATGAAGCCCAAAGAAAGCTCTGGTGCAACCAATTACCTTTAGAAGTCACATAATTAGTAAAATAATGTCTGTGTGCAACCTAAGTGTCACGTGATCTGTCATTACATATACACACCTTTTTTGAAAGGCCCCAGAGGCTGCAACACCTAAGCAAGAGGCACCACTAACCAAACACTGCCATGAAGACCAAGTAACTCTCCAAACAAGTAAGGGACAATGTTGTTGAGAAGTACAAGTCAGGGTTAGGTTATAAAGAAATATCCAAATCTTTGATGACCCCCACGAGCACCATCAAATCTATCATACCCAAATGGAAAGAACATGGCACAACTGCAAACTTGCCAAGAGACGGCCTCCCACCAAAACTCACGGACCGGACAAGGAGGGCATTTATCAGAGAGGCAACACAGAGACCTAAGGTAACCCTGGAGGAGCTGCAGTGTTCCACAGTAGACACTGGAGTATCTGAACATAGGATGACAATAAGCTGTACGCTCCATAGAGTTGGACTTTATGGCAGAGTGACCAGAAGAAAGCCATTTCTTTCAGCAAAAAACAAAATGCCACGTTTGGAGGAAGGTGGTGTGGTCTGATGAGACTAAAATTTTACTTTTCAGCCATCAATGTAAACGCTATGTCTGGCGCAAACCCAACACATCACATCACCCAAAGAACACCATCAGCAGCAGTTTTTCAGCAGCTGGGACTGGGAAATTGGTCAGAGTTGAGGGAAAGATGGATGGTGCTAAATACAGGGATATTCTTGAGCAAAACCTGTACCACTCTGTGCGTGATTTGAGGCTAGGATTGAGGTTTACCTTCCAGCAGGACAATGACCCCAAACACACTGCTAAAGCAACACTTGAGTGGTTTAATGGAAATCATGTAAATGTGTTGGAATGGCCTAGTCAAGGCCCAGATCTCAATCCAATAGAAAATCTTAAAGATTGCTGTTCTCAAGCACAAACCATCCAACTTGAAGGAGCTGGAGCAGTTTTGCAAGGAGGAATGGGCAAAAATTCCAGTGGTAAGATGTAGCAAGCTCATAGAGACTTATCCAAAGCGACTTGGAGCTGTGATTGCCGCAAAAGGTGGCTCTACAAAGTATTGACTTTAGGGGGTAAATAGTTATGCACATTGACTTTTTCTGTTATTTTGTCCTATTTGTTGTTTGCTTCACAATAAAAAAAAATCCCATCTGATATGTGCTAGAGATGGCAAGATATGTATGGGAGATTATGCCAATTACTCTCAGGAAACTACTGTCTGCCACCCCTTCCCATTGTTACATTGTGTACAACCCCTCTGTATCTAACCCCTATAAATACAGCTGTCATTTCAAAAATAGATCAGTTCACTCAGAGGCATATAGAAATTGTATGTTCTCTTATTTTGTTCCTGGTGGCTGCGATACTGAACCTGTCTCCACTATCTAAGTAACCGGTCGTGATCACTACCGAAGGAAGGTTACTAGGACTCCTGGAAGTGCTGATTCCTGATGGAAAGACTCTGACTGATAGAGAAGCCAGACATCAGGGTGCAGGGTGCTGGTGCTAAGAACCCATCGGTCCTTGTGGGTAGTTAACCTGTAGTTTATATGTACTCTTGGATCGTCACATACATCTCACACACTACACATGTACAGGATGACCAACAAGGACACTGGAATGTCAGCTTCATGGAATATACAAGGGATAGATGGATCAGTCATTTTTTCATTAAATCCACGATCCATGGGTGTGCCCACTGCAGCGTATGCAGTCACAGACAGCAGCCAGAATCAAGAGAATGTTAGGAGCCAAGAACTATAAAGTTCAATAACCTAGCAAATGATAGCTACTCAGAGTTGCAGTCAAAGGGACTCTAGGTGAGATTTATTGTATGAAAGAGCACAGAGAACAGCTCACTGTCATCAGGACCCAAGTACTGCACTCTGATGACTCTCTGCGCTCCAGCCTGCATCCCATCTGCCACAGAGGCCCCCATCTCATATTTGCTGGACCTGCTTGTTGGAGACTGCCAATGCCAAGGTAAGGGGCTGACAGTGAGCCATGTGGGACTGGCATGTGTCACTAGCAGCATATTGTATGTAATGTCACTGTCATTGTGTGCATGTGTCACTAGGAGCATGTTGCATAGCATGTTTATTACGTCACTGTCATTATTTGCATGTGTGATAAACATGCAATGCAACATGCTCCTAGTGATACATGAAACAATGCCTGGACCATATGGCACACTGTCAGACCCTTACCTTGCCAAGCAGGTCCAGTAAATATGAGATGGGGGAGCTTCCGCATGAGAAGCCTCTGCACTATCTCCAACCTTGACATCCCCCCACATCTGACCACCTCCTGCTAACTTGCAACCTCACCTCATCTTCCGCTCTCCATCATTCTTCAAATCCTGCCACCAGAACCCGCAGAAACCTGCAAGCACTCAACCCACAGCAATTTTCAAATGTACTAAAACCCCTTCTCAACCCCTCACCACCCTTGCCTGCCCTGACATCGCCACTTTACAGTACAACGCTACTCTAACCTCCACCCTTGACTCTCATGCCCCCATAATCACAAGCAAATGCCATCGCTCTCATCCACAACCATGGCACACTACACAAACACGCTATCTACAGAGATGCTCACGCACTTAGGAACGACAGTGGAGAAAATCTCGCACTTCAGCACACTTTCTCCACTACACGTTTACTTTGAGCTCCTATTTCTCTGCCCTCAACCCTAAACATTTATTTGCTACATTCAACACTCTCCTTTGCCCACCCCCACGTCCTGCCCCTTCCTCTCTCACTGCTGATGACTTTGCCAGTCATTTTAAAAATAAAATTGAAACCATCCGAAATGAGCTCTCCTCCCAGCTTGGCCCTACTACACCATCCTCTCCACAATCCGACAACACCCAGTCCTTACCCTTTCCTAATCCCACCTCCCCTATGGACTCCCTTGACCCTGTAACCAAGGAAGAAGTATCTACTTTACTATTAACCTCTCACCTTAAAAAATTTCCTCATTATCTTATTCCATCACAGCTATTCCCTTCCCTATCCACCACACTTATCTCAGCTCTCACACATCTATTCCACCTCTCCCTAAACACTGGCAAGTTTCCATACTCTTTAAAACACGCAACATTTACACCCATTCTCAAAAATCCCTCATCTGACCCAGCTTCTTCCCCCAACTATCGCCCTATCTCACTACTTCCCTTGGCTTCTGAACTGCTTGAGCGGCTTGTTTACAATCGCCTCACTCAATTTATTTCCTCCAATTCCCATCTTGACCCCTTTCAATCTGGTTTCCGGGCCCAACACTCTACAGAAACAGCCCTCACAAAAGTCCCCAATGACTTGCTAACCACCAAATCAAAGGGTCACTACTCTATTGTAATTCACCTGGATCTCTCTGCTGCCTTCGATATAGTTGACCACCCTCTTCTAATCCAAACTCTCCGCTCTTTTGGCGTCCAGGACACAGATCTCTCATGGTTCACATCCTATCTTAAAGATCGTACATTTAGCATCTCCATCTCTGGCACCTCTTCTTCACCTCTCCCTATGTCTGTTGGCGTTCCCCAAGGTTCTGTCGTAGGACCCCTCCTTTTCTCCATCTACAATTCCTCCCTTGGCACCCTTATAAATCCTTTGGATTTCAGTATCATCTCTATGCAGATGATACTCAAATCTACCCCTCTGCACATAATATCTTTTAGCTCAAGTTTTTCCAACTGCCCCTCTAGCATATCCTCCTTGATGTCCGCCCGTCAACTCAAACTAACCATGTCTGAGACTGAACTCCTAATCTTTCCATCCTCTACTACAGATTCCACTCCTCAAATATATCTCACTGTTGACAACACCATCATCACTCCCACCACCCAGGCCCATTGTTTTGGGGTTTTACTGGATCCCGCCCTCTCTTTCATTCCTCACATACAATCAATAACAAAATCTTGTCAGTTTCACCTAAAAAACATCTCCAAAATTCATCATTATCTTACAGAAGACACAGCTAAAATTCTAATACACTCTCTCATCATATCTCGACTCGACTACTGAAATTCACTCCTTGCTGGCCTACCCATCTCTCGTCTGTCTCCCCTCCAATCCATAATAAACGCCTCCGCTAGGTACATCTTCAAAACCAAAAAGTGTCTGCAGCTCTTCTCTGTCAATCACTCCACTTGCTTCCCATGGCTTCCCAAATCAAATTTAAAATCATGACCCTAACATATAAAGCCCTCAACAACAGTGCACCCCCTTATATCTCTGCTCTTGTTTCGAAATACTCTCCCAACCACCCCCTTTGTTCTGCTAACGACCTTCTTCTTTCCTCCTCTCTCTCATCACCTCCTCTCACTCCCAAGACTTCAAGACTTTTCTTGTGCTGCCTCTTCTATTTGGAGCTCCTTGCCTCGCTACATTAGATTATCTTCCTGCCTCAAAACCATAAAAAAAATGCTAAAACTACACTTAAAAAATCTTATCACCTTCAGCCTTAACATGTACAACTGAACATTCCACAGCTTAACAACACCTACAACCACAATCTACAGTACAACACCTCCACTTGACTGAACAAATTGCTTTCACACTGCCATCTTGCATTTGTCACCCTCTTGTATCACACCTAAACCATTAGATTGTAAGTTTGCATGTTTTCAATCTTGTGTCAGTGCCTTGGAAACAAGCTCTATGTACATTTGTATTTATGCTCCAAAACAGGGCCCTCCATTCTTTATAAGGTGTTAAGTTTGTTTTTTGCCATGTACTCAACCCCTGTACAGCACTATGGAATATATTGGCACTATATAAATAAAGATAATAATAATAATAATAATTAAACATATGCAATCTAAGGATTGTCTACAGACACAATGCTTATTAACAGCCTCTGCCTCATAGTATGGTTTAACTGCTTACAATAATGTAATCAGCCAGCAGTTAAACACTCAATTAACATGGAATCTTCTGTTCTGTCACACAATGAAGAGCACTGATAATGAGGTCAATAGCCCTGTAAGTGATTCATCCATGTTCAAGCCTAGATGTCAGATAGTTAGGAAGTAAAAATGTTCTTTGCACATCATTAACACATATCCCTTTCTTTTTTCGTTTCTCCTTCTCAGCTTCACAAAGGTTTGAGTCCACTGGTGAGCCAGAGGCAGGGGCGTTGGCTCCATCAGAGCAGGAGGACACAGAGCAAGCCCAGCAGGATCCGGTGCAGGGGGAGGAGAGACCAGCACAAGTCCAGTACCCTGGTAAAGAGGAGGACTTCACCTGGGCTGTGGGGCCACTGGCCGGACCGTATGCCACCCCTGTGGCCTTCGACCCCACTGCCCCCTTTTCCTGCAGCTGTGGCCATCAACAGGGCACACATATTGGAGAGATGATAGGGGCATGCTCCCACCTTCTCCTCCACCAACACCACCACCAGATTGGAGGCAGGCACCGACCAGGCAACAGCCCCTCCCCACCAGACCACCACCATCACCTCCGCCACCTCCGCCACAACCACCAACAGGCCTGCAGTCAGACCTCCATCCCCACCACAACCACCAAGCCAGATTGCTCAGGAGGAGATGCTGGCCGTGTAGAGACTGCAGGGGATACAAGCCAGTATCTCCTCCAATCAACGGGAGCTTATGAGCTGCCTGGCCAGGTTCAATAGAGAGGAGGCACCATCGCATAACCTAGACATACCTTGCTGGGCTGCTCAGGATGGGGGCTGGCTGGTCGACATGGCCGAAGGCACTCATTGCGAAGCACGAAAGGTGTGGCTTGCCAAGGACTGAAATGAGCGCCAAAGTGGTTAAAGTTTAAGACAGAAAGAATTGGTCAACAGAGCAAAGAAGGGAAAAGTTTGATAAACTAGGAAGCACATGGACATTTATACCTTCTCACATACCAATCATACCCGCACACATAGCATTGTCCCCATGTTGACATATAACCCAAATACAAACCAACTTGGTCAGGGTTGTTTCTGTCCATTTTGCACACATACAGTTTAGATAAGGATCAGAAGATGAGCCCTGCTACATTAACCCGAGCACCATTATAAAATAAAAACATGGAAAAAATGAAAGTGAGCTGGTCCTAAGAAATTGATGTTATAGTTAAATTCCACAAGTCAAAAATACCTATCTCACTTTGGCAATTACAAGTTAATAAAAAGTAAACATTCCATGATTTTTGACTAATTTACATATCATGTCTGGATTAGACTCATGCCACACTGCAAATGTTAATGTATATGTATGTGTTTAGATAAATGTTTAGTCAAAAAAATAAAACAAAAATCTACAGGCAGATAAGAATTTGAGTCTTAATATAAACTGATGGTGGAGAAAAATATATGATTCCTAGTGTTATGAGTGGGCACAGATGATATAAAGAGCAGAGATGATGATTAGACCATGTCCAACCTGCTTAAAGGGACTCTTTCAACCCGATTCTAATCCATTCTCTCATCATATCTCGTCTTGACTACTACAACTCTCTCCTTGCTGGCCTCCCCATCTCCTGTCTGTCCCCACTTAAAATCCATAATGAATGCCGCAGCTAGACTCATCTATCGCACACAATATTTAGTATCTGCTGCACATCTCTTTCAATCACTCCACTGGCTTCCTGTATCCTCCAGAATAAAATTTAAAATCATGACCCTAACTTAATAAACCATCAACATCTCCAAATACTCCCAAAACTGCCCTCTTCATTCTGCTAACAACCTTCTTATTTCCACCTCTCTTAAAAACTCCTCTCATTCCTGCCTTAAGGACTTTTTTTGCGCTGCCCCTTTTCTCTGGAACTCCTTGCCTCGCTCCACTAGACTGTTTCCCTGCCTCAAAACCTTCAAGCCCTCACTAAAAACTCATCTGTTTAAAGAAGCCTATCACCTGCCACCTTAACTTGCACAACTTTTCTCTTACTCTCCTGTACCTCACCCAAACCTTTTAGATTGGTCTGCGGATTTTCAATCTTACATGTGGCCTTTGGAAAGCTCTATGGACACTGGATTCTAAGCTCAAAGTCAGGGCCCTCCATCCTTTGCAATTTGTTAACCCATGTATAGCGGTATGGAATATGTACAAACTGATTAAACTGTTACTCCACTATCAATCTTCCATAAGAACCAACTTCTGGCCCATTGCACCATAATAGCAACTCATCCCAATCTCACCATAACTTAACCTACATAAGCTACTTGTATTATGTCCTATCACCTCATTAATGCATAGCCAAACTCATGGACTTTATACACGCCATATGATATTAAGGATATTTAAAATCAAGATAAATATAGGAAAAATTAATATTGCATGAGAACATGACATCTACAGAATTGGAAAATGAAAAAATAAAGGCTCTATGGAGTGAACTGAGAAATGTAAATCCATATAATTTAGCAGTAGCGTATGCTGCATTTATTTAATCTAAATACAAATTAAATAAATGTAGAAATGTATTGTATGTGTCAGGAAAAAGGATATGCAACATTTACCAAATCTGTTTAAATATTAGTAGCAAAATTAGACATGTGAATGACTAGTAAAAGCCAAATTATATTTGACATTTGAAGCTAAAGTAATAAGTTCAATTGCCATTTGAATGAGAGATTTTTGGAACCTCTTAATGTAATAACATATTTTTAGATTCATTTATTTCCGTGCTGTTTGAAACACATTTGAAAATAATAACGGAGTAAAATATGTATGCTAATGGACTTCATGATAAAAAATAATCCACGAAAACAAATATAGTAAAAAATGGGATTTTAAAGGGATTCTTTAGTCTTCTAATAGAGTAGAATATGGAGTGTTTTGTAAGCTGACACAACCTGTTACATCTACTAAACAGTGAAGTGTTAAACACTTCTAGCAGAAGTCACCTCTTATGACATAAGGATGGATGGATATAGCTCTCCATTTGTCTCCAAAACTTCCATATTCATTCTTCCCAGAACCAACGTCTCTCCTTCACTCTTGTTACCTACTCTCACTCCCTTTTCATTAGGATGTGATGGTATATACTTGGCTTATTGAAGTTTTGATCTCTTACCAACACTAAGCATGAATGAAGCATTAATCCAATAATATCTCAGTCTATACTTGTATTTAGATTTGTTACGGGAAAGCAGTTCCATCCAAAAAAAAATATTCTCCAACTTGGACGTATTTGTTTTCACAACTGGAGTCATACAATGAAGAATATTATAGAAATATTTTTATTATATTGTAGCTTTTATAGAATATGTATTAGGCTTGTCACAAATGATAAGTGTAGGTGAGTAAATTTCAGTAAAGGCATGTAGCAGAAATATATTGCATAGTGTCATGGTCCACGTCCAGGTTCAATATCATGGCTTAGCACGAGTAAGACAGGTACAACAGTCTCATGCCACAGGAGCTACAGCTATATGTTCTAGAGACAGATCTGTCAAAAGTAACTCTTCTATCTTTTGATGATATTTCTCCTGATTGGTTACTGTTAAACCCAATTCTTCCTACCAGCCAATCACATCTCATTCGTCACTATCCATTGCTGCCTGTTTCTTGTTTATGCTTCTGAGGACCATTATGACCCAGCACAATCTATTGTTGCCTTCCCCAAATAAACTGGCCACAGCGCTTTATTAACAAACATAACATTCCATTAACCACTTGAGGGAGGAGTAGCCCGGACCTTGGCACTACCCCATACCCTAAGCACACGCTTAGGGCCCCACCTTTTTGCCATCAGCACACCTTCCTAGTGCTGACTCCTTTTTACAACAGGGCTGGGCATGGCGATGCTCCGCCAATAAAAAGCTAAGGCCCATTGTACCCCTTTCTTAAATTCTAACATCAATAACTCAAGACCAATTTCAGTGAGATACACACCATCAGGAAGAAACAGACTATCCACATCATTACCTTCCAACCCATGATGTCTATGTGCTAAGCCTAAGTGCTACCTAACCCATCTTTCTAATGAAGTTAGACATGGATTTTTTCACTTTCTGCCTAGCTTTTTCAAGGCTTGCAGGTTTCCTGGCTTTTCTCCACATCGGTCTCTTAACCATTTCAGAACAAACGTACTTAATGCCAGGAAACCTGCTCCTCCATTTCCAAGTACCAACTCTCCAATCCTGAATACCCCGAAGAAGGCAAGCTGTATGGAACAGTAAGGCTGTGTACTCCGTATAACACCCTTCATGCACCATCACATATATACGGAGCAACAATGAGAATGTAAGAGGATGCCTCTTGTCCTTTCCAGAGCTTTCACAGGACAAACCCTGTAGCATATTTCTTACCAAAATCCTTGGTCATAGCCTTTAACACTGCTAGCTTAAACATAAAAGCTAGGGCTGCTACCTTACCACCCACTGATGAAGGCGACATTACTTCATCCTTACATCGTGAAATAACCAACAAAAGAATATCCAATCTTTTGTCTTCTGAATCTGTACCGCCAGCCATGACCACTAAGTCAGACTACTTGTACCAGACTTTCCTGTACGCAGACCAAGTCAGCAGGGCCAAAGATCTCCGAATCAATTACACTATCTCTCTCCACTGAGCTCTGAGAACTTCTCCCCTACCGGCAGATGCCTAAGTTGTCACTCTGTTACCGGATTTCATCACTGCTTTTAAGATTCTTCCTTTATAGGTCTTCAGTGTATTATTGCCACCTCTTCTTCTGTTATGTCCCTACCATTATTGTCTTTTATCACGCCCACTTTGGCATGAAAGGTGCCTTTTAGGTTCCCAATTTTCTCGAAGAGATCTCTTGATTTATCCATTTGGTTATTTTCTTCGATCTCTTTCTATCGCTCCTTGTAGAAAGTCTCCTTGTCTCTTCTTGCTATCCTGAAATTCTGCATTTGGTTGGACAAATATTTTCCTACCTCCACCACCTTTTGCTTTCCTTCTTTTCTGGGCTACTTTCAAAGCCTCATCAGGTAGCCTGATAGTGGCTCCTTTATTGAAGAAATATATAAACATTAAAACTTCTAATAACCTAGAGAGGTGTTTTACCCACTGCCACACATGTATTGAAGGGGACCCAGTGCCCCTTACTTATATCCATAACTGGTATTTCCACTTAACCGACCATATTTGGGAAAGCACCCCCTGCCATCCAGCGGCTGCGACACCCCTGAAGACCCAGATCCACCTTCCAAACATGCTTTCCAGCTAGAACTAGAACCTAGGGAGGGAGGTAGATCAGTTAGTCAATGCCTACTTGTACCTGGTTCCAAACGACAGCCTGGTACCAAACCCTGAGAAACCCAACCCTATTAACCCTCACTAAACCATACTCTAGTATCCCTATTCCTAGCCCAGTCAATTGCCCACTCTCTTTAACTTTGTTCGGCTGTGGGCTCTCTTTGTTGCTGTTTGTTGCTGCAAACGTTGGTATAAAGTTCAGGCATTCTATCTTCCATGTCTAGTTCCTTAAATCTATTCTTTATTTCACTGCATATTCACAAGGGATATTATCATGTCAATCACACCTAATTAGTTTCTATGAGGAGGTTAGAAAGAACTTGGATCAAGGCAACTCAGTGGATGTAGTCTTTTTGGATTTTGCAAAGGCTTTCCATACATAGTCACATGGAAGGCTATTGGAAAAATGAAGGCATACAGTAAATATCTGCTCATGGATTGAGAGCTAGCTAAAAGACACTAAGCAAAGTGTAGCTGTAAATGGAACACTCAGATTGGACTAATGTTGTAATTTGGGTTCCTCTGGGTTCAATGTTAGGTTATCTCCTTTTTAATATATTTATTAATGACTTAGAAGTAGGATTGGAAAGTATTGTCTCAATATTTACTGATGACACTAAGTTGTACAAGTAAATTAAATCATATAATGGTATATTTTCCCTTGAATGGGGATTTGCATAAATTAGAGAGATGGTCGACAAAATGGCAGGTGAGATTTAATATGAATAAATGTAAAATTATGCATCTGGTAAAGAAGAATAGCCATGCAATGTATATTCTTAATGGAGCAAATCTAGGGGTATCTGATATTGAAAGGAATTTGGTAGTATTTGTGGACAACCACCTAGGTAACAGCGCTCAATGCCAAGCAGCAGCTGCAAAGGCAAATAAAATATTAGTATGTAGTAAGAAGGGTATAGAAGCAAGGGAAGCAAATATAATCCTGCCACTATACAAATCCCTAGTATGCCCTTATTTGGAATATGGGGTACAATTTTGGGCACCACTACAGAAAAAAGACATTTTAGAGCTGCAAATTAAACTTATTTCCTCTAGCAAAAAGGTGTCTAGGAGGGGATATGATTACCTTATATAAATGCATCCAGGGTCAATATAAGGCTTTGTCAACTTTTTGTGCCAAGTTGTTTTCAACTGACAAGAGGACATCCTGTGAGGTTAGAAATAAAAAGATTCCACCTTAAAAAAAGAAAAGTTTCTTCACAGTAACGGTGGTTAATCTGTGGAATGCTCTACCAAACAAAGTGGTGAAAGCAGATTTGATAGTTAACTTTAAACAGGGGTTGGATATATTTTTGAGTTAAAAGGGCTTACAGGGTTATCGTGGATAATACGAGAAGGAGTATTGATCCAGGGAGGAGTCTGATTGCCAGTATATGGGTCAAGAAGGATCCACCCCACCCCACCCTTTTAACCCATTTGGCAAAGTTTCACTTGTTTTTTTTTTTCTGTTTGCCTTCCTCTGGATCAATTAACAACTAATCCACATATTGCAGATCAGAGGAGATCTAAAAAAGGTTGAACTTGCTGAACTAAAATCTTTTTTCAACCTTCATTACTATTACTTATATTATTAATCTTACTATTATTTATTTTGTATCTACTTGGTCTGGGAATTTTCCCTCTTTTCTTCAGTTTAATTCTGAACTTTGCAAGTCAGCAGTCAGCTCCAGGTTTTTTTTTTTCTGACTGTATAGAGCTCCTCCATCTTTGACTGCAAAGTATATAGTCAATCTGATTTCTATGTTGTCCATCTGGTGATGTCCATGTGTAGAGTCGTCTCGGAGGCTGTTAGAAGGCTCTCCCATTCCAGTCAAGTTAAGTTCACTAATTCCCAGGATATAAATGATACTGAAATCCAAAAGATTGTATTAGGGTACTAAGGAATAGGGTACTAACTCCACTCTACCTTTCTCCTACACTCTCTAGAAAGCACAATCTATCTGCAAAAAACTCACTTTCACTCACAACCTTTTCATTACCAACTCCCTCAATCTACTGGCTCTCACTGGAACCTGGCTCTTCTCTTCAGACACTGCCTCCCCTGCAACACTCTCGCATGGTGGTTTTCACCTCAGTCCCACACCTAGACCTGGGAACAAACAAGGTGGTGGTGTGGGTGTATTACATTCTTCTCACTGTACATATCACCTCATACCCCCTGTCCCATCCCTCCATCCTTTTCATCTTTTGAAGCTCATACTATCCGCCTCTTCTCTCCTATCACTCTACGTGTTGCTCTAATCTATCCCCCCCAGGTACTCCCTCTCAATTTCTCAATCACTTTTCCACCTGGCTCCCACACTTTCTTTCCTCCAACTTTCCCACACTGATACTTGGTGACTTCAACATTGCCATTGACACCCCTACCTCCCCAGCAGCCGCCAAACTACTTGCACTCACCTCTTCCAGATTCTTCATCTCACCATGCTGGCCACTCTCTTGACCTTATTTTCACCAATATTAGCTATACCTCCAACCCAGTCATCCACCCTCTCCCTCTATCTGACCATCACCTCCTTATCTTCAACCTCACCACATCTTCCTCCCATCACTCTTCTTCAACCCCAGCCACAATAACCCACAGAAACCTGCTAGAACTAGACCCTACACAGCTCTTTACTGTGCTCCAATCTCTTCTCAGCACTATCACCAACCTCAACTGCCCTGACACTGCCACCTCACACTACAACTCTACTCTCTCTTCCACCCTTGACACCCTTGCCCCCATAACTATACGCAGATGCCCTCAATCTCCTCCACAACCATGGCACACTACACACACACGTTACATTCAGAAGTGCACTCGCACTGCTGAACGACTATGGAGGAATTCACGCTCCACAACAGATTTCCTTCACTACAAGTTTATGCTACGTTCCTACTCCTCTGCCCTCAGCCTTGCCAAACAGCATTACTTCACATCATTAATATCAACTCTGTCCTCCAACCCCAAACGTCTATTGGCCACTTTCAATACTCTCCTCCGCCCACCGACTCCCCCATCCCTTCCTGTCTCACGGCTGAAGACTTTGCCAACCATTTTACACATAAAATTCAATCTATCCGCAATGAACTCTCCTCTCATCAAGGCTCACACACTCCACCCTCTCAACTAACCAACAACACCCAATCTACTCCCCTCCCCATTCCCACAGAGACTTTGAACTACTTTACCCCTGCAACAGAGGATGAAGTCTCCATCCTAATATCATCCTCTCACCTCACTACCTGTCCTTCGGATCCTATTCCATCTCAGCTCATCCCTCCCCTCTCTACTACACTAATCTCAGCTCCCCCACACATCTTCAACCTTTCTCTAAACACTGGCATGTTTCCATCATCTCTCTATCTCTCTACTTCCACTGGCTTCCAAACTGCTGGAGCGGCTCGTATATAACCGCCTTACCAGTTTCATCTCCTCTAACTCCCTTCCACCTTCCAATCCGGCTCTCAGCCCCAACACTCCACTGAGACAGCCCTCATAAAAGTCACCAATGACCTGCTAACCACCAAGTCTAAATGCCACTTTTCCATTTTGCTTCTTCTGGATATCTCTGCCGCCTTTGACACAGTTGACCATCCGCTTCTACTCCACATTCTCTCCTCTGTCTGCATTCGAGACACTGCTCTCTTGTGGTTCTCATCATACCTCCAAGAACATCTCCTTCTCTGGCTCATCTTCTTCTCCTCACCCCCTGTCTATTGGCATACCCCAAGGATCAGTCCTAGACCCCCTCCTCTTCTCCATCTACACATCCTCACTCGGTACCCTAATAAACTTAATAAACTCTTTTGGGTTCCAGTACCATCTCTATGCATATGACACTCAAATCTACCTCTCAGCACCAGACTTATCCCCCCTCTTCTAGCACACATCTCCAACTGCCTCTCTAGTATATCCTCTTAGATGTCCGCCCACCATCTGAAACTCAACATGTCTAAGACTGAACTCTTAATCTTCCCACCCTCTACTACAGCTTCAATTCCGCACATCTCTCTCTCTGTCAACAATGCCATCATCACTCCCACCTCCCAAGCCCATTGTCTCAGGGTTCTACTGGACCCTGCCCTCTTTTTCATCCGACACATACAATCTCTAACCAAACCGTCTTTTCCATCTAAAAAACATATTCAAAATACGCCATTACCTTACACAAGACACTACTAAGATTCTAATACACTCTCTCATTATTTCTCGTCTTGACTATGGCAACTCGCTCCTTGTTGGCCTGCCCATAACTCGCCTCTCCCCACTTCAATCCATAATGGATGCCTCCGCCAGACTCATCTTCCGTACACATCGTTCAGTGTCGGCATTTACGCTTTATCAATCACTTCACTGGCTTCCCTTAGCCTCCAGAATAAAGTTTAAAATCTTGGCCCTAACTTATAAAGCCCTCAACAACAGCGCACCCCCATACATCTCTGCTCTCATCTCCAAATACTCCCCCACACGCTCTCTTCATTCTGCTAACGACCTTCTTCTTTCTACCACTCTTGTCACCTCCTCTCACTACCGCCTCCAGGACTTTTCTCGTGCTGCCCCTATTCTCTGGAACTCCTTGCCTCGCTTCACCAGACTATCCTTCTGCCTTAAATCCTTCAAAACTTCAATTAAAATGCACCTCTTTAAAGAAGCATATAACCTTCCTCACTAACATTCTCAGCACTAATCTCAAAGTTGTTCAGGCAGTCTATCTCCCAGGTCTAGTCCCTTAAATCTATTCTTTACTTCCACTGCATATTCACAACAGATATTATTTATTTTTTATCTCCTTGGTCTGATGGTTTTCCCTCTTTTCTTCAGTTTAATTCTGAACTTTGTAAGTCAGAAGTCAGTGTCAGGTCTTGTTTTTTCTGACTGTATAGAGCTCCTCCATCTTTGGCTACAAAGTATTTAGTGAATCTGATTTCTATAATGTCCATCTGGTGATGTCCATGTGTAGAGTCGTCTCGGAGGCTGTTGGAAGAGGGTGTTTGCTACGACCAGAGAATTATCTTGACAAACTTCTTTTAATCTCTGACCTGCTTCATTCTGTACTCCAAGGCCAAACTTGCCAGTTATTCCAGGTGTCCTTTGGTTTCCTACTTTAGCATTCCAATCTCCTATGATGATAGTAACATCTTTCTTGGTGTTATATCTATGTTGAAAATCTTCATAACACTGGGCAACTTCAGCCTCTTCAGCAACCATGGTTGGAGCATAGACTTGGATCACTATGATGTTAAATGGCTTGCCTCGAATTCAAATTGAAATAATTCTGTCATTTATTGGGTTGTAACCGAGCCCCGCTTTGGCCACCCTTTAATTAACTATAAGGGCTACTCCATTTCTTCTTCTCTTGACCACAGTAGAACATTTGGGGATTGTTCAATGTTAAATGTCCCATTCCAGTCCATTTAATTTTACCAATTGCAAGGATATTGATGTTTAGCCTTGTCATCTCATGTTTGACCACGTCCAGTTAACCTTGGTTCATAGTTCTTACATTCCAGGTTCCTATGCTGAATTGTTCTTTGCAGCATCAGACTTTCCTTTCCCCTCCAGACACATCCGCAGCTGGGTGTCCTTTCGGGTTTGGCCTAACCACTTCATTAGATCTGGTGCTACTCGTACTCGCCCTCTGCTCTTCCTCAGTAATATGATAGGCACCTTCTGACCTGAGGGGCTCATCTTCCAGTCCCATTTCGTTATGTCCCTGGTTGTGCTTGTCTATAGAATTTTCTTAGCAAAGTTACTGGAGGGGGTTGCCAGTTCCTTCTCCAGTAGTCCGTGATTTGTCTGGCCTCTCTGCTATGACCTTTCATTGTATAGCTCACAGCTTCATTGAGGTACACAAGCCCCTTCACCATGACAAGATAGCGATCCAGAATATAAATATATATACATATATATATATATATATATATATATATATATATATATATATATATATGGCCAGGTAAAGAATGTTTTCTGGTATTTGTGGGAGGGGCCCTCTGCCAACGGTCAAATGATTGGGGTAGCGATAAGAACCATGGCCCTCTGGCTATGGAATGCACTATAGGACAAGTGGAATAATGTGGCGAAGGGTAGCCGTAAAGTGCAGGGTGCTACCAGACATCCGGCCTGCTCAGAGGGCCAGAAGAGTCCTTGCGCGAAAGCAAGGGCTGCTCATGCACCCGGGAACAGCAGCGATAGTGGATGAAGTCACTAGTGACCTGAAAGTGGGTCTCAGAGAGGAGTGCCAAACTGTACCACATACAAACTTCAACCTTTAGATTGAAAGTCTGCGAGTTTCAATCCTGCAAGGTGCTTTAGAGAAAGCGCTATGGACATGGATTCCAAGCTCAAAGACAGGGCCCGCCATTCATTGCAATGTGGGAATCTTGAACTTGTCATTGCCTGTAACTTAACTCATGTATAGTGCTACGGAATATGTTGGCGCGTTACAAATAATCAATAATAATAAAAAATGGTTGATATATAGATTGACAAGAGGAGGGAGCCTAGGACTGAACCTTGGGGTATGCCAACAGTCAGAGGGTGAAGCAAATATGTGGTGCCATAGAAGGAGACACTACATATTCACTATTCTAGAAAGAATGTGATCCATGAGAGAGAAGTGTCACTGGTGCCAAGAGAGCTGGAAATGTCCATAAGAATAGGGTGGTCCACTATATCAAAGGCTGCAGATAAATCCAGGAGAATTAGAATAGAGAAAATACTCTTTGACTTGATGGTGAGCAAGTCATTAGTGACTAATTATAAGCATCATATATTACCCTGATAGAGTCTCAATACAACAAGATTGGTTCATAACATTGTCTCTACAAGTAAGGGTTAATTATCACTTCAAAACAATGAGTCTTGAGAGTTGAGCTGGTGCATGGGTTACTGTAGGAAAAGGTAATCCATTTATATATATATATATATATATATATATATATATATATATATATTGTGATCGTTTGCTCCTTAGAAGTGTTGACAAGCAAGTGGAGTATGGAGTTCGTGTCAGAAGTGAAGGAGTTAAAAACTTCTGAAGAACTCCTAATTGGAGCAACTCCCCTTTAAAAGCCTGTAGAGCAGACATGGAAGAGGGGTGTGGCCGGCTAGGCTCTGTGCAGGTTGTGTGCTGCTGACAAGAAGCAAGCCACAGAGAGTGGAGACTGATTCCTGTGTGGAATTGCAGTGGGCTTTGTGAGCCCTGATTTACTGGGAATGCAAGTACAGTGAAGTTTGTGAACTACCCTGTAAAGGATCGCCTCGTGACTGTTACTGGGAGAACGGGAACCACAGCAAGTCGTGTGAGCTAGAAGAGTGACTTCAGACGCAGGAGGTGAAGGTACAAGGAGGCCAAGTAAGTGAAGGGGATTAGTGAAGATTCCCAGGCAGAGTTTGCCTTAAAGGCCTAAGCACGGTTGTAGCTGACGTTTTATGCCCCAGAGAAGAAGTGGAGTAAAAGAGTGAAGTTAATACAAGTGAGTTTGTGTTATGCAAGGGTCCCTGGGGTGAAGCATACGGGAGAGTCGGGCGGGCCCTATGCTTCACCCGCAACTGTGTTACAGAGAGAGGAGCTGTGTCCCACAGAGAGAGGAGCTGTGTCCCACAGAGAGAGGAGCTGTGTCCCACAGAGAGAGGAGCTGTGTCCCACAGAGCGAGGAGCTGTGTCCCAGAGGTTGCTGAAGGTGGCGACATAATCTCATCAGTAAAGAGGCTGTTGGTTTCCTGGCCACAAGGTGGCACTCTCCCAAGTAAAGGGAATATTTGTATCCTGGCAACAAGGTGGCACGATCACAAGTCTAAAGGACTACTGGTATCCTGGCCACAAGGTGGCAGTCTCCCAACTTAAAGAGACTATCTGTATCCTGGCCACAAGGTGGCAGTCTCCCAAGTAAAAGGGAATATTTGTATCCTGGCCACAAGGTGGCACTATCACAAGTTAAAGGACTGTTTGTAACCTGGCCACAAGGTGGCATTCTCCCACGTCGAGGAGAAGTAGTTATTTATGTTCCGTTATTTTAAGCAGAGCTACTGCTTCAGCTGTTAATTTCTTCTTGCAAATAAACCAATTTGCTGCATTTGAAGTCGGTATCAGCCCTTTATTCAAGAAGCCACCGCTATACGCGGCCATCCTGGTCACACTGGTGTCAGCAGTGGGATCGAAAAGTGTCTGTGTTGAAGAAGACAGCCCACCGTACAGCATAAATATGGAGGAGGCCCTTAAAGCTTTTATAGAAGCACAGCGGGTAATGAACAAGCAGCAAGCAGAGATGAATAGAGTGCTGGCTGCTAAGCTGGGTCAGAGCCAGGCAGAAAAGAGTGAAATGATTGCAGAGGATAGCATCCAAGCTGTAAAAGAGGAAGATAAAGGTTTTGGAGAGGTAGCGGCAAGATTTAGAGAGGCCACAGAGAAATGGCAGAGACAAATGGAAGAGGACAGGGTCCAAATGAGAAAGTCTTTAGAAGCACAGAAAGTGCAGCTGCAGCGATTGAGTTCTACAGAGAACATTGTGGGTTCAAAATCAAGCAGGATTATGAACCCTAATTGCTTTCTAAAGAAAATGACAGCTCAGGATGATGTAGAAACCTAACTCCTGAATTTTGAGAAGATTGCTACCAGGGAAGGTTGGCCTAAACCGCACTGGGCCACAGTCCTGGGTCCTTATCTGTGTGGAGAAGCACAGGAAGCCTATGGGGTTTTGCCTGAAGAAATGGCAACCAATTATTGCACCCTGAAAGAGGAGATCCTTGACCGTATAGGAGTAAGGAGAGTACAGAGAGCGCACCCCTGGAAATTTTTTGGCAGACAGGCTTAGCGGCATCCAAGAGACATACTTGTTGGTCCAAGTATAAGATACAGTTTCCCTGTTAAGGGAAGGCCAACCAAACCTGACCTAGAAGTAAACAAGGAGAAAGAGAGAGTGGAAAAAGCCACCAGGTGCAGTGCCATGAGTGAGACGGCAGGAGCTGCGAGTGAGACGGCAGGAGCTGCGAGTGAGACGGCAGGAGCTGCGAGTGAGACGGCAGGAGCTGCGAGTGAGACGGCAGGAGCTGCGAGTGAGACGGCAGGAGCTGCGAGTGAGACGGCAGGAGCTGCGAGTGAGACGGCAGGAGCTGCGAGTGAGACGGCAGGAGCTGCGAGTGAAGCGGCAGGAGCTGCGAGTGAGGCCGCAGAAGGCTCCCCAGAGACGGCAGAGGGTACTGCAGAAGGCTCCCCAGAAACCGCAGAGTCGGAGAGAGTGCCCGCAGAGTCGGAGAGAGAGCCCGCAGAGAAGGCCGTTCCAGCCAAAGAGATTGCTGAGAGAACAAAAGAGATTGCTGAGAGAACAAAAGAGCCTGCTGGTGCAGATAGAAGGGCCTTAGAGGAGGAGAAACTGCGTCTTTCAAGGCTCCAAAGACAAGCCCAAGTTAAAATGAGGCCAGAGTATATCCCTGAATGGCGGAGGAAGCCTGCGTTTGAGGACTACCGAGTGTCCTACAGGAATGAGAAATTGATGCCTATTTGGGAGCCGAGGAAATGTCCCCCAAAGCCTAAGCTGCACGAATCCGTGGTGTGGGAGCGGCCGCACAGTGATAAAGAGCTGAACATCTCTCAATTTCGACAGAAGCCCCGGCGAATACGACTGTTGACATTAGACAGTGGGGAAAGTGACAAAGAGGCTTCTAATGGAGACCAGCTAGAAAGTGTTGCTAGGCCAGTGTCCGATGTGAACACCTTAGAAAAGACTGTTCCTGTAGCAAAACTGGAGCATACTCCACTAAATGAAGCTGGACAAGCTGCACAAGCAGAAGGATTCATTGATGACTCTGATGAACCAGCCGTAGTTCCGCTGACTGAGTTTCATGCGGCTAAGCAAGAAAAGTTAGACGCTCAACGATCTATGGAAGCCTCTGTTACGGATTCATCAAAAGAGCAAGGAACAGTACCTGAGAAAGGCACTGAAGAACTAATTCTTGCTGTCACTGTGACTGTGATAGAGGGGGAGAGTGCTGTTACCAGTCTTGAAGAAAGATCTCCATCCTAGATTAGTGCAACAGTGACAGAGCAAGCAAAGGAATTTCAGTTGTCTAAGAACAAAGATAAACTTGAAACTGAAATAATTGTTGAAGCGGATAAATGTAGCACAGTTTCCCAATTAGAGTCACCTGCAACAACCGATGAAACTACACCTGAGCCAGAGGAAAGTGACAGTGCCCAGAGTGTGGAAGAACAACAGAAGCCTGTATATCAAGTCCTTCAAGCAGTTGCAGAAAGTGCAAAGCTGTCTGTAGAAGCAGTTATAGAAAATCATGATGATGCACAGGTGAGAGACACCGAAGACATGGTTGACCTGAGCATTTGCAAGCATGGGTCCAAGAGTTTCGTTGAGGAATGTTTAATAAGCACAGCTCCACAGCTATTGGAGAGTACTCTTGAAAAAGCAGAAACTGTACAACATATAGTAGATATTATTGAAACGAATACTGAGGTCTTTGAAATGATTTGCACAACAGAAAATGTGCCAGTACTTGACGAAAAACTCATTGAAATCATCCCTGCTGATGGTAATGAAGAATTGATGTATTTGATGGAGGAGGCAGCAGAGGAAGGGGCTGCACAAAGGACTCCATTAGCAAAGGAAGTGACTGCAGAAAGCATTCATGATTTTTTCAAGCGTCGGCCAAGGCCATCTTGCGAAGGGTATGACCTGCGGCTTATTAAATCAACAAAGTATCAGCCACGCAGTTTGGAAAGTAAGATGGACATTAGTGATAAAAAAGAAATCAAAACAAGAGACTCTGCTCCAGCAGAAGAATGTAAAGGGGATGCAAATACTATCCAAGCATCACAGGCTTGTACGGTCGGGGTATTAGAAGGAACTAAAGTTGGAGGAAGTAAGCCAGCCAAGAGTTCTGATGAGCCACAAATGGCTTGGCACACAGTGGATTCGGAGGACCATGTGGATAAGCCAGAGTACATTCCAAAGCCTGTAAGTGAATATGAAGATCCTACTTGTGAAATCCAGCAGGAAATCCCGGTGCCTCTACTGGATTCTCAGACTGTTGATGAGACATCTAAATATCCTGTACCAAAACAACATAAAACAAAGTTTTCCAAGCTGGTAAAGCTCTGTGCTCTTAGGGTGGATCTCTCCTTAAAGCCCTGTTTTTGCCCTGATGTTGGCTTATTTGGTAAATTGGATGAACCAAAGCAAAATACAGAACTAGAAGCTTGGAAAAAGCGTTTTCTGAAGCACTCCCTGCATAAAGCCAAACCTGTGATTGAGAGGAAAGTTAACCTAAATATCGTCCGCAAAGGGACAACGGCAGATGTGGTATCTGTCATTGTGTCTGCTGAAACAACTGATGAGAGAATTCAGAAAAAGCCAGTTGAAAAGATCCCACTTCTTAAAGCAAAGCTGCAGAAAGCAATGAAACCGCATCGTACTGAAGAGCGGCAGAAGCGCCAGGCTATGTTTAAGTTGGACAATGGAGATGGCTGTAAATGTGAGGATGACGAGGGAAACCCTGAGACTGTAGAAGAACTCCTGGGAGTTGAAGTTAATAAAGAGATTGGAAATGATGACGGGCTTGAAGAGAGTGCAACGGATATTGTTATATATGTACCCAGACATGTGACTACAGAGTCCACCATGAGGCTGTTCGAGGACAGCTCTACAAAGTTGGGGGATTCACGCCTTCCCGATAAAGGCGACACATATGAAGGAGGCAAACAGACCAGTAAGGAAAGGAGAAGATGGATTTACAGGCGGCCACTATCGCAGCCTTCTACCTCAATGCGGGCGGCACTGAGCAGGAATGGTTGGCTGGGCGAAGAGTTCTTGAGTGGTGAGCGACCCTACCGGATGTTCGGCCTCTCGGCATGTCGCCCAACACCATGTTGTTGAGCTGAGGGGGAGGGTGTGTGATCGTTTGCTCCTTAGAAGTGTTGACAAGCAAGTGGAGTATGGAGTTCGTGTCAGAAGTGAAGGAGTTAAAAACTTCTGAAGAACTCCTAATTGGATCAACTCCCCTTTAAAAGCCTGTAGAGCAGACATGGAAGAGGGGTGTGGCCGGCCAGGCTCTGTGCAGGTTGTGTGCTGCTGACAAGAAGCAAGCCACAGAGAGTGGAGACTGATTCCTGTGTGGAATTGCAGTGGGCTTTGTGAGCCCTGATTTACTGGGAATGCAAGTACAGTGAAGTTTGTGAACTACCCTGTAAAGGATCGCCTCGTGACTGTTACTGGGAGAACGGGGAACACAGCAAGTCGTGTGAGCTAGAAGAGTGACTTCAGACGCAGGAGGTGAAGGTACAAGGAGGCCAAGTAAGTGAAGGGGATTAGTGAAGATTCCCAGGCAGAGTTTGCCTTAAAGGCCTAAGCACGGTTGTAGCTGATGTTTTATGCCCCAGAGAAGAAGTGGAGTAAAAGAGTGAAGTTAATACAAGTGAGTTTGTGTTATGCAAGGGTCCCTGGGGTGAAGCATACGGGAGAGACGGGCGGGCCCTATGCTTCACCCGCAACTGTGTTACAGAGAGAGGAGCTGTGTCCCACAGAGAGAGGAGCTGTGTCCCACAGAGAGAGGAGCTGTGTCCCACAGAGCGAGGAGCTGTGTCCCACAGAGCGAGGAGCTGTGTCCCAGAGGTTGCTGAAGGTGGCGACATAATCTCATCAGTAAAGAGGCTGTTGGTTTCCTGGCCACATGGTGGCACTCTCCCAAGTAAAGGGAATATTTGTATCCTGGCCACAAGGTGGCACGATCACAAGTCTAAAGGACTACTGGTATCCTGGCCACAAGGTGGCAGTCTCCCAAGTAAAAGGGAATATTTGTATCCTGGCCACAAGGTGGCACTATCACAAGTTAAAGGACTGTTGGTATCCTGGCCACAAGGTGGCAGTCTCCCAAGTTAAAGGACTGTTTGTAACCTGGCCACAAGGTGGCATTCTCCCACGTCGAGGAGAAGTAGTTATTTATGTTCCGTTATTTTAAGCAGAGCTACTGCTTCAGCTGTTAATTTCTTCTTGCAAATAAACCAATTTGCTGCATTTGAAGTCGGTATCAGCCCTTTATTCAAGAAGCCACCGCTATACGCGGCCATCCTGGTCACAATATATATAAATTACTATCATCGAAGTCCAATATATTATTGAAAGTGGTGACATTTAAAGATATCCAATGCAATAATTGTCTAGCTAGGACTACCTATATCTATCATTAGTTCACTCCTTAGTTATTTTTCCTTTACAGAAGATAAACGATGTAGTGTGCAAGTCTAAATCCATTTTAAGTTACATTAGTTATTATTGAGTCTTCCCATCGACAGGGAGCAGGGACAGAACCATGTAAATTATAGACATTAAACAGAGTTCAATTAAATCTAAGGATAACAGACTTCCTGTATGCATCAACTGGTGATCTGCATAAACAAATGCATTAGTGCATACACGTTGCACACCGTAATGCTATAGTACACAGTACTATTGTAATGACACTTAATTAGAAAACATGTACTATTGCATTAGCAATTTTTGCACAAAAAAATACATCCCTACCAACAGATCTGTGCTGATTCTCGTTACTTTTAATATCATTTTATGAGCAGAGAACAATAAACAAATCTAAAGAAAGCTCTGTACTGTTATAAAGCTGCCTAGCAACCAAATAGTGATAAAACACAAAGAACAATTAGAGACATAACAATTAGCAGGCACGGGAAATGTACTTAACATGTGTATTATAATTTTCTTCAAAGTATCAGTAATTACATTTCTTCCACTGTATGCAATATACAAATAATAGGAATGTGCATTTATAAAATCCAGGTGTTAGAATTGACCCAAATGTTTAATCTTATTTCCTACAATTCTCTATTTGGAGATTGAAATACTCCATGGTGGGTGAATCTCAGAATATTCCAGTGATAGGATTTCCAAGATTAGGACAGAACAAATGCAAAAGTGTTAAGTAGTCCAGATGTGGTCAATAAAAATCAAAATGCCATTTTTACATTTTTGGGGTTCAGCATGTCAGAGGATAACAGTGAAATGATGTTTCCATTTGGAGGCACTGAAGCATGGAAGGAAGGATGGAAGCATTGAAGAAAGAAAGAGTGAGGGAAAATGAAGCAGGGAAGAAGGTGGTAGATATTTGAAAGATGGAATTAATCACTGGAGAAGAGAAGAGAACTGGAAACTGAAAAGGGAAGAGGGAAACAATCACAGAAATAGAAAAAGGGAAGGAAACTGAAAAAAAAGTAGTAGAGTAAGAAACACTAAAAGCTGATATGAGGGAAGAAGCACTTGAAAGGCTGTAGGGAAGGGAGCACTGGAAGTATATGGAAGCATATGGAAGGGGAAGGAAGCACTAAAAGCACAGAAAAGAGTAAGGGAGGCTCTGACACATACTGCAATGTAGAAAAGAAAAGGAAAGGAAGTCCTGAAAGCACAAGGCATGAAACAGAGAAGGAAGTACCAAGGCAGGAAAAAGAGAAGGAAGCACATGAAGGACAAAGACAAGAAATAGAGAAGGAAGTACTGGAAGAAACAAGGCAAGAAAAAAGAAGGACAAAGGCACAAAAGAGAGAAACATACATTGGCAAGAGGGAAGAAGACTAGAATAAATTATACAGGATATAATAGCAACTGTAGCATTAGAATCACTTGAAGTGAGTGCAGCTTTCCTTCTTTCCTGTGCTACCTCCAAAGCCTCATGAGATAGCCAGTTTTCCCTCTTACTTTTCTTTTTTTGGGTGATATTCTTTGTTGCTGTTTCCTGGATTATGTTGCAAACTTCAGTCCAAAGTTGTTCAGGCAGTCTATCTCCCAGGTCTAGTCCCTTAAATCTATTCTTTACTTCAACTGCATATTCACAACAGATATTATTTATTTTTTATCTACTTGGTCTGATGGTTTTCCCTCTTTTCTTCAGTTTAATTCTGAACTTTGCAAGTCAGAAGTCAGCGTCAGGTCTTGTTTTTTCTGACTGTATAGAGCTCCTCCATCTTTGGCTACAAAGTATATAGTGAATCTGATTTCTATAATGTCCATCTGGTGATGTCCATGTGTAGAGTCGTCTCGGAGGCTGTTGGAAGAGGATGTTTGCATACGACCAGAGAATTATCTTGACAAACTTCTTTTAATCTCTGACCTGCTTCATTCTGTACTCCAAGGCCAAACTTGCCAGTTATTCCAGGTGTCCTTTGGTTTCCTACTTTAGCATTTCAATCTCCTATGATGATAGTAACATCTTTTCTTGGTGTTATATCTATGACGTGTTGAAAATCTTCATAGCACTGGGCAACTTCAGCCTCTTCAGCAACCATGGTTGGAGCATAGACTTGGATCACTATGATGTTAAATGGCTTGCCTCGAATTCAAATTGAAATAATTCTGTCATTTATTGGGTTGTAACCGAGCACTGCTTTGGCCACCCTTTAATTAACTATAAGGGCTACTCCATTTCTTCTGTGGGATTCTTGACCACAGTAGAACATTTGGTGATTGTTCGATGTTAAATGTCCCATCCCAGTCCATTTAAGTTTACCAATTGCCAGGATATTGATGTTTAGCCTTGTCATCTCATGTTTGACCACGTCCAGTTAACCTTGGTTCATAGTTCTTACATTCCAGGTTACTATGCTGAATTGTTCTTTGCAGCATCGGACTTTTCTTTCCCCTCCAGACACATCCGTAGCTGGGTGTCCTTTCGGGATTGGCCCAACCACTTCATTAGATCTGGTGCTACTCGTACTCGCCCTCTGCTCTTCCTCAGTAATATGATAGGCACCTTCTGACCTGAGGGGCTCATCTTCCAGTCCCATATCGTTATGTCCCTAATTGTGCTTGTCCATAGAATTTTCTTAGCAAAGTTACTGGAGGGGGTTGCCAGTTCCTTCTCAGGGAAGTCTGTGATTTGTCTGGCCTCTCTGCTTTGGCCTTTCATTGTATAGCTCACAGCTTCATTGAGGTACACAAGCCCCTTCACCATGACAAGGTAGCGATCCAGAATATAAATATATATATATATATATATATATATACATATATATATATATATATATATATATATATATATGGCCAGGTAAAGAATGTTATCTGGTATTTGTGGGAGGGGCCCTCTGCCAACGGTCAAATGATCGGGGTAGCGATAAGAACCATGGCCCTCTGGCTATGGAATGCACTATCAGACAAGTGGAATAACGTGGCGAAGGGTAGCAGTAAAGTGCAGGATGCTACCAGACATCCGGCCTGCTCAGAGGGCCAGAAGAGTCCTTGCGCGAATGCAAGGGTTGCTCATGCACCCAGGAACAGCAGCAATAGTGGATGAAGTCACTAGTGACCTGAAAGTGGGTCTCAGAGAGGAGTGCCAAACTGTTGGTAACCCCGGGATCAGCAGCGACTGTGAAGGAGGCTACTGGAGGGAAAGCGTATTAGGTCATGAAAAGACATTAGCGGTGATAGACGAGAGGGCAAGTGTAGGACATAGGAGGAGGAATGGTGCGGTGGTGCCTAGCGAAGGCTGATGTGGGGCTTGCGGGTATGATGTAGCATAGCGAAGACAAGTGCAACTATGAAAGCATGATTGAGGAGGAGCCTAGCGAAGGCTGATGTGGCTTGAGCCTAGGGAATTGGACTATAAAAGCGTGATTGAGGCAGTGCCTAGCGAAGGCGAATATAGGATTTATGGAGGTATCAGAAGTGGTGCCCATAGAAGGCCGAGTAGAAAGTGTAAGGAGGGTAGACGTTTAGTAGATCTGGGATAGAAACCACATGAATAAGGTGTAGGAAAGTCGAAGTGCTACCTTGGCCGTGGACAAGGGCATAGACAAGTAGGTCAGGCCCAGATCTATAGTAGGAAAGTGTAAGGAAGTCAGGAGAACTTACCTCGAGAGGAACCATTGCTCGCCAGCAATGAGAGTGCCCTTTCGGACAAGAAAAGGAGCCAGAAACTGCACAGCAGGAGGCTCTGAATAAAATTTAGGTGACAAAAGGGGTGCCCAGAGAAGGACGGTAAAAGTTTAGTAGATCTGGGTCAGAAACCACGTGACTGAGGCTTAGGAATGCCAAAGTTCTACCTTGAACGTGGACAAAGGTGTAGACAAGTAGGTTCAGGCCCAGATCTGTAGTAGGAAAGCGTAAGGAAGTCAGGATAACTTACCTCGAGAGGTTCCATTGTTCTCTAGCAATGAGAGTGCCCTTTCAGGCAAGTAAAGTAGTTACGAGGAGATAGGCACAGATGCTGAGGGCAGAACATATAGAAGCTGCAAGGCAAACCAGTTACAAGGAGATATGCACAGATACTGAAGGCAGGAAATATAGAAGCTGCAAAGCAAAGCAGTTACGAGGAGATATGCACAAATACTGAAATGCAAACAGTTCAAGTGAGAGATCTGAAAAGGCCAAAAAATGAACAGAGCAGCAGACAGGAACAGCAGTACCTTGCATGACACAGACCCAAATGAAGGTGCAAACAGGAAGCGCTTATAAAGCTGCAGAGAGCCCTGCCTAAGGAAGAGGCGGAGCTAGAGAGGGACTGACCGTGTATGAAGCAGCTGAGGGCCCCGCCCACGGAAGAGGCGGGGCGAGAGAGGGACCCGAGTACAATATATATATATATATATATTCTTTAGCAATGTTACATTAGTTCAAATGCAATGTTCCATTATCCCTGGAGTTTATATCCACCTTGGAGCAAAATGTGTTATAATGTTCAATATTCCTTTAGATTCTTTTGCACTCACTTATGTTCACAACTAAAGTTCATTAATATTTCCAAATAAAGATTCACTGATTTTGGTATTAGTTTAGGAGGAATAATGTTTAGTTTGCCCTATGACACCCAATCAGTGAATGTTTCAGTGGAGTGTTTTTCTTCCTCTTGATCAATGCAGACGATCAGATATGATTGACTTTTATTATGTGATTATGCAAATGTTTAATGTACAACTGAAAGAAACTATTTTTATTACTAAAAACGATAGTTTGTACTATCTGAAAAGCTCTACTTTCTAATTTACTTAAATGACACAGAATGAAGTAAAATGTTTTATTCAGCACAAGAACAATTTCAAATAGCAGAATTAAAATTGCATTTGCATTTTGTGCAGAATTTGGTGCTCTAAGATAAATTGTAAAAACTGAATAGAGTTCAAAAATGATGTATAGTAATCATCATTATAGCTCTCAAAAATATAGCTAAAGGACTATGGTATACTCACATTATGCTTCTAAAATAGAATATTTCAAATATTAAAAAAGCTTGTTTTTTTTTACGAAAAGTGTTGCCTAGCAAGAATAGCTTTTGAAGTGGACTTGTTCAGACTGTGTTTGTTTTTTTGTTTTTTACATCGATGCACAGAGCAGCCAAAATGACCTATATTTTATGTTAATGTTATTTAAATCTGCTTTACCATCTTTAAATAAATCAATATCCCCCTTAGCCCCATCTGTACCTACTTTTGGTGGCATCAGAGCCATAATAATTAAAAAAATTAATCAGTGATTTGTTTTTTTACCTTTCCTGGGAAAGTTAACATTTCTACCAACCCTGTCAATTTTCCTTATAAATTACTGTTGCTTTATTTGAAATGGAGGATGCTGAGGAGACGTGATAAATCACTTGTACATTTAAGCTCATTCTGCAAGATGTAACAGTTAAGTAACAAAACAAAGGTACCAGGTATTGCAGGCATAAAACTACAATTGCTTGTTATTATAAAGACTCTTTTTGACTGTCACTTATTTTTGTTTTACATAGGGGCGTAGGAACTGGGAGCGAGTAGGGGACAAATCCCCCAGATTAAATGAATAGGGGACAGAAAAAATATCAAAATTAAACTTAATCATGCCATACCAGATTTGGCCGGGGAGCAGCATGTCTTTCCCATGAAAGCTTTGACCCATTTATATTATACATTTTCGTGGGCATATTTGTGTGTCCCAGCTCAACTTCCCAGAATGCATTGTAATAACTGTTTTTCTCGGAACTCTGAGCTGGAAGCAGGTTTTTTAACTTTTAACTTTAAACATTCAATTGTGAACACAGATGTACTTTTTATTTACTGTACTACCTTACGGTGGAGGCTTCTATCGCTCTTTTGCCCACCATATATTAAATGATTGTTGTGGTGAACTACCTACTCATAATTTCCACAACACAGACTGAGATCCCGCTCCATGCTGATGATAGCCAGTAAGCTTGAAACAGCTGTACATGGATTCGATACTCAGCCTGTGTTTATTCCAGCCTTGGCTATGCATTAAAGCTGTGTAATACAGCATGCATAAACTTAAAGAAAGCCATGTTTGATGTTGGCTACGGAATGAAGAGCGAGTCATTTGTGGGCATATTTGTGTGTCCCAGCTCAACTTCCCAGAATGCAGTGTAATAACTGTTTTTCTCGGAACTCTGAGCTGGAAGCAGGTTTTTTAACTTGCTTTAGACATTCAAATGTGAACAAAGATGTACTTTTTATTTACTATATATATATATATATATAGACATATATATATATATATATATATATATATATATATATATATATATATATACTAGCGTATTGCCCGTCAAAAAATGACGGCAATCAGATGTGTATGTTTTAAAAGTTGTTTAGTTATTAATATACATATGGAATTGTAAGGTAGCTAATGTTTTCTGTGTACTACTGAAATATAGAATTCAAATTAATAAATGAATTTACGTATTTTTATGCATTGTGTTGAAGAGCTGGCAATCTGTGGTGATGTTGCAGCAGCATTAGTGGTGTGGAGGTGCTGTGTAAGCGTGATGAATGTGTGCAGTGTAATAGTGTCCGTGCGCGATCCGAAACCGTTAACGTAGCTGTGTACTTCCGCATTATCTTAAAATGGCGGACAATGTGTGGTATGCGTCTTAGCGGAGTATCGGTACGTGTTTTCCGTGATTATAGTGCTGTAGCCTCGTTTTCGTTTTGTTCGTCCGGCATTTTTTCTGCGGCGCTCATTGCCAAAGTACTACGGTTTAACGCGATGATCGCCTGCGGCGCTCATCGCTAAGCCCGCTAAAGTACTACGGTTTAACAGTAAATTTGTTTGCCACACAACATGATGCTACATTTGTCCCTTTTTTTTTTTCTTAAAATAAATAAAAAAAAAATTTTATAATTTTTTTTTTTTTTTAACTTGCAACTTATATTTCATCAAATGCGTTGGTTAAGGCGGGAAATCCGATGTTGCGCGAGACAAAGTCGTTAAATCTGTGTTAATGCGTAAATCTGTAATTGGGTTTCGTAAAATGTACTCGCTACTGTCTTTTTACTCATTGCGCGGTTAATCTGCATCCTTTTATCTCGTTGTTTTTCAAACACATACGTCTGTGGCTGTGTTTTACGCAGTTCGTAGTAGTATAGCCTCGTTTTCATTTTTTTCGGCGGCCATTTTTTTCTCGCTTAGCCGATTTTCGATCTTTGTAACTCGGCTAAACCGCTGTAAATTGGATTTCCAACTCACTTCCAGACATCCTGCCTGGTTCCCCATGCTGTAAGTGACCTTTATTTTATTTTTTTGAGTGTATTTAGTGTTTTTTTTAGTGTTTTGGTTCCACCGCTTATCTCCTATTTTTTGTCATCTCGTATTTTTTTCTAAGTGCTACGATTTAACGGCGCTCATCGCTAAATCGTACGCACTACGCAACAGAACGGTTTAACGGCTCGCCTCGCTGTGCGAGGCTCGTTGGACAATGAGCGCCTGCGGCGCTCATCGCTAAGCCGGACGCACTACGCAACGCAGCGTGACGACGAATCGTAGTTAGACAATTATAATATGTGATATATTCATATATACATATATATATGAATATGTTTGTATTGGACAAACATATTTATAAATATTATGACTTACTTTCAAGAGCTACCTCTTAAGTTAGGAGAAATACTAATAGAAGATACCCCATTGAAATAAAGAAATTACAGGCTTTTTTATTTTTTTATAAAGCAGCTCTGCTGTCTGTTATTAACCATGATACTGCCAGTAGGCAGGATAGTCTATGTTTGTAAACAGAATAATTTTAACATACAATCTTGTGCTCTTTCACATGAAGAGTGAGGTAAATGGCCATTCAACATTTTCTGACCTCAGTGATCCTTTCTTCACAATTACTGTTTTAATGACACAAATTAAAATATATAGAACTGTAAGTGGTATTTAACAACTGGGAAACTTAAAAATGATTTTATGTGTTTGTTAATCTAAAACAAATGGTGGTTTCCTAAAACATACATCCCATGTTCCTGGGCTCCATTAGCTGCCAGAGTCAGTGTATTTACACAGAGACTCAAACCATAGTAGGATAATGCACTGAAGTTTCACCTTCCATACAATCTTCAAATGATGGCTGTAGGCATTTTTAGACTATAAAAACTCAGCAGGCTCCACATTGGGGAGCACAGCCTGGATTTCACTCAGCATGTGCAGTATTTGACTTTCAAAGTTCACTGGAATTTTGCAAATGTCAGTTTTAAACAGAAGGGAGTATAAGTACCGAGCCTAATAAATACAACATTCAATACTAAATCTCTTTATCAAGCCACAACTGCATATTGGCCTTTTCATATTTTGGTAAATTCTGAATGTTTAATGTCTGTAGAGCAACAGTTGTATGCAAAACCTTCTAAAAAGACAGATAATGTTTCATCTGTAATCTAATTTCCATAATCACATATTCACACATCCAGATCACAGATCTGATTAGAGGACATGAAGGTAAAATATTTAAAATATGCTCTTTTTAAGAACTACAGCTAAAAATAAGCAAAATATTCTTAGACTGTAAAAATAACACAGAATTTAAACATACCTCTCGTTGTCCACTCTATTGTTGGGACAGTCAATACCTATCTATTCCAATCCCCAGAAGTGCACACAAATTAGCCTAAAAAGTTCAAAACATGCAATCTAGGTGTAGCTGTCCCATTCAGATTTTGCCCAAAGCCATTCCAAACCAAAAACACATTATCTTCACGGAAATCCTCAGAAGGCACTAATATCCTATTTGTACTGGACCTACCCACAGAGGCATTAAAAAAGGCCTCTAAATATCAAACAAGCATAAAGCACAAGCTTATTTGAGTTGGATATGAGGCTTGAATTTTCATACTGTATCTGACATTAATTAGGGGTCAATACTGCCCAGAACACCCACTATCGACTATAGCACTTGACCTTGAGGATCTCCTGGATTCTCCCCTATACCCCTAGCCCATATCAGCCCAGGTATCCCAGGATTCCCTTATTTAAACTACACTAAAGGAGGAAGCTCTGGGGATTCCGCCTTGCCACCTTTGTTTGCATATTTAAACATAATTTTATTAACAAGTGCTTATAAGCTCTTTTTGTACTCACTAAAACATTCCACAAAAATCCAAACAATATTTACATATTTAAAGGCAAAAGTTACATTTCCCAGCTCTGATCTTATCCGACCTTCTCTGATTCTGATTCTTCCCTCTTTTTATTTTCTCTATTGATTTTTTTAATACATACATATTATAAAAAAGTTAAATATCAAATGCTGTTATGATCATATAAAATACATTCACATCAACTTATACCTGCACACATCCTATGGGTCCTCTTTGACTAATCTTCACATTAGACACATTTTTATGACTTTTTATAAAGGGAGTCCAAAAAAGAGAAAACCCTTCAAAAGAAAAACAAAGAAAGAAAAAAAAAGGGAAGGAACCTATGGAGAGGATCGAGGAGGAAAACCAAAGGATTCTGCGGACGTAATTATTTTAAGCTATACTCAGAGGTCCCATTTTAGTGTTAGTTGGTTATGCATATAAGGCTCAAATGTCAAATAGTCCTGTTCAATTTGTTAGCAATCAGAGCGTTTTTTGCAATCCACAATGGTAGTGGTGGTCTTTTCCAATTTAGGGCAATCCGGTGTTTGGCTGCTAATAAAATATTACTAATAATACAAATTTTTTTGTATTCAATCTCTTTAGGAAAAACATGAAATGAGATCAACTCTGAGGTTAGTCCTATTACATATTTTCTTGAGTGCCCTTTTCTTTACACCCTCTCCAAAAATGTCCAGAATTTTAGAGAGGAGCTGTTTTTGCTAATTTATGCAGGCTTAAATATCATCTTTGTATTAATTTGAAATAAAATTCTCGAGACACATATTATGTTTTTCTATGTAAGTTTGACAGCTCTAAACCAGGTCTTGGTATCAAAATCTAAAAGTCTTTCTCCCATTCTAGGATTCCTAAAAGTTTTATTAGTATGTTTAATAGATTTTATAGTTTTATAACAATTCATTATTGACCTTTTTTTCACGTCACTCAAACGTTTTTCAAATTCAGACACTTCTTTTCTTATCATAGGGAAGAGTTGAAATTTATGAATTATGTTTATAATTGATTGATGTTGTAGCCATTGTTCATTTGGGAGATTATTTTCCTGGGATAAAGTTTGGAAAGTGTTCAACTCAGAATCTTCATATAATTGATACTGTATTTAGACCCCATTTATTCCACTTTAAATCTATTGACAAACATTTAGAACCCACCAAATTTAAAGGTGTAATTGGTGAAGGAAATTAGATAAGATTAATTTTGAAATTGATCCTATACCATTGTGTGGCCAAAGATCTTATCACTAAGGGAAGTTTACTGATTACTCTTTTATCTTCTGTTTTAAGCCAAAATTAATCATCTTTTACATTTGTAAATATTTAGGCATATTGGTTTCAATAGAGAATTTCAAGAGAGGAGTCAGAGTGATTGCTCTATAGTAAAAAAAGATTAGGGGAGACAAAAACCCCTTTCGCATAATCTCTAGACGCTATGTCTCTATTCAGCCGAGGCTGTTTACATCTATAAATAAAGTTTTTGATTAATCTCTGGATTTTTTTCATTTGATATAGAAGCATCCTTAAAGGGATGCATCTCATCACATAGATTGTTTTAGGGAGAACTGACATTTTAATTGCAGCTACCCTACCTGTCCATGAGAAATTCAACTTCTTCCAATTAGTGGATAAGCTGTAAATATTTATATAAAGCTGATGCAAATTATTTTTATATAAGTCCTCTTTGATGTGAACTTAATACCCAAATGGGAGAATATATTTAGATGCCAATTATAAGGATACTTCTCCTTTAGATCAATTAGAGCCAACTTGTTGACATTAAAAGCTAACACCTCAGATTTAGATATATTCATTTTGAAATAGGAAATGTTACTGAATTTGTTAATTAATTATTGCAACTTAGATAGCGATGTAGTGGGATTCGTCACGGTAATCACCAAATCATCAGCAAAGATTGTAACTTTAGTTTGAAGATTTTTAATAGATATCCCCTCCACTGCTTCTGACATTCTAATTAGTTCTGTTAAACCAATGCAATGAGAAGAGAAGATAAGGGACATCCCTGCCTAGTGCCATTGGAGATTTTAGATGTGTCAGATCTAAATCCAGAACATGATACATAAGCATTAACATTGGTATTTAGAGCCTTCACCAGAAGACTTCCAAATTTTCCCAAGCCAAACGTATCCAAAATGGCTTCTATAAAATCCCAGTTGACTCAGTCAAATGCTTTTTCAGCATTTATTGACAGGGCAACAACTAGGTCGCGCTTCTCCTTTGCATAAGCAAATATATCAATCGTTTTTTGCATGTTGTCAGTACCCTTTTCTGTTTTTAATAAACCTGTTTGATTGGTTTTCTTTCTATGCGATGTCCAAGATAGTAATACTCCTCTAATAAATGCTTTGTGCGAGTTCCAAAGCACTGTTTTTGAATTAACTGTTTCCTCAATAATTTCAAAGAATTATTTCATTTCTGATTTTAATTTATCTATATCTTCCTTTGATTTAAAAACTGCTACATGTATTTTATTATTCTTAATTTTCTGAAAATCTTCTGAATTATTTATATTAATTGATATACAAGCATGATCTGATAGATCGGATAAATATTAGTTGAGAAAATGTTCCCCACTGTGTCTTGATCTGTTATAATGTAATCAATTCTGGAATAGGTTTGGTGTCTTAATGAGAAAAAATTATAATCAGAATCCTCTGGATGAAATGTTCTCCAGGAGTCGTATAAGTTATACCTCAACAGGCTGCTGTTGAAATGATTAGCTGCTCTAATCATCGCTTTATCTGGAATTATTTTATTTAAAGATTTCCTATCCTTTATTGGATCTATCATCATATTAAAGTCTCCACAGATCACAACTGAATCTTTCCTAAGTTTTGCTATATGCTTCAAGATTTAAAAGTTCACAATTGTATATTGGTCATTATTTATCCAGCCTATCCAAATTATGAATCTGCCTTCTTTATCCACTTCTCTATATTTTTCTTTTATTCTGTTTCTTTTATTAAGGAGAATTGCTACTCCTTTAGTTTTCGATGTATAACTTGCAAAAATGTTGTAATCAAATATTCTCTCCGATAAACCAAATTCCTTCTTATTTACAAAATGAGTTTCTTGTAGGCATGCAATATCTATACACTCTTTATGAAGAAAATGCATTACTGCATGTCTTTTAAACTGGGTATTAAGCTTATTAACATTATATGAAATAATCTTTAATCCCATGTAGACAGATCAAGCACTCTTGAACGATACTCTCTTAAAAATGTCACTGCACTGGATCCATCCTTACTCTTTTATCAACAGTTCTCCATAATGTACCTATTGATTTGTCTCCTCGTACCCTCCACATTCCACCCTTCACACAATTAATACAATTTACAACATGACAGTTAAAAATGTTTTTGCTACAGTACATATACTGTTAAAAAAAAGCATACTTGACATGATATAATAATTGTAAATATCTTAAATACATCATTTAGGGATCTTCTGCCAATCAGTTTGAGAGACACAAGACTGATTGGAAATACAGACCAGAACCAAAGACACATTTTATTCTCTAATATATAATGCTTCTCTCCTAAGCAGCTCCTCTGCTAAGTGAAGTCTTACTTTACCCTCAAATATCCATTCTTATAATAACATATAAGCAGCGGAGAATCAAAAGGGAGGGGGGAGGAGAAAAGTAAAAAGAAAAAAAACAGATTCCTATATTCAAATCAATTGTACTATATTCACAATGAATACTTAGTTTACATATCTAAGCAAATGGTCTAGGGCAACTTCTTATGGACCTTTTGTTCTACTACTAACTTGGTGAAATATAGTTCTCTGCCCTATTTATGACACTTATTCTTCCCTTTAATTACCGTATCTGAGATTTTTCATACTCAGTTGTTGAATTTTATATTCGAATTTTCTTCTTATCATCCTCTGTTCTCTTTGCTAATAGTACCACCCAACTGTAAAAGTACAAATTACATATGTAACTTTTTACCAGTGTATAAACCTGTGAATATGTGCTTTATAAATATCCAATCTTTAATTCTAAATCTAAATCCACTTTTTATGTTCCTTTTAAACTACTACAAAATGTTAGGGGAAAAAAAGAGGCAGATAATTACTCTTTTTATCCCCATCCTTGTCATTACTTTTTTCATTTGAGGAGTTTTGTTCTTTATTATTTCTCATTTTATTTCCCTTGTCTTTATTTCCCTTCACTTTCCCCTTTTTCTCTCTTTTTCCCTTATTTTCTTTTCCCCTCTCTTCTTAGATAACCATACCAAGGAAAAATCCTATCAGGAATAATTTCACAATCCCAGAAGGAGATAATTATAGGGCATAGGGGATTTTGCCTTCCATTTTCTTACCTACTCTATTAGTCACCTTTTGGTTAAAGTTCAACAAATGTCAAGGGGAATACACCATCAATAATAATTCAGTAATTGCATCAATAGAGACATTTGAACAGAGTAGCATATATATTGAAAAGATTTCATATATATATATGGGGAATTTGGGGAGAAAAAGTATACTCCCACATTAATCTCAAATCCTTACTTTCAATCAAAGAAGGGTCAATTTTCCAAATTAGGGGTAAATATTGCCCAGCACACCCACTATCCACTACAGCACTTAACATTGGGGATCTCCTGGATTCCCCCTATACCCCTAGCCCATATCAGCCAAGGTATCCCAGGATTCCCTCATTTAAAATACACTAAAGGAGAAAGCTCTGGGGATTCCCCCCTCCCACCTTTGTTTGCATATTTAAACATCATTTTATTAACAAGTGTTTAAAAGCCCTTTTTTTAATACACCAAAACATTCCAAAAAATCCAAACAATCATTACACATTTAAAGGCAGAAGTTAAATTTCCCAGCTCTGATCATATCCGACCTTCTCTGATTCTGATTTTTCTCTCAACATCTAAGCGAAAGATAGAAGTTTGGAGTGACAATTCTACAGACTATAAACCCCATTCCACTACCTAGCTATTCCAGTCCCCAGAAAAAGCAGCTGTACCAGAAGTGCACACAAACAGCCTCATCAAATTTGCACAACATGTAAAACCGTAGCCCCGTAATGTAGCCCGCAAGACTTACAGCTATTAAATTAGACCTGTAAAGCAACACTTCAACGACTTGTAGGTAGGGCTGAGAAAGGGCTACAGGACGTGGAAATTTGAACGGCGAGCCCACAAATCTTTTGATATGTCAAGCCTGTAACTGTTACGTTTCCAATCATGCTATTAAATTGCAACAAATTCACTGCCGTTCAAGCCTGTAACCAGCAAATGGAGCCCAAAGGCCAAAGGGTGCTAGAGAGGACCCGCTAGACGGGTAGAGTCCAATCCGTAGCACTGTAAATGCACATATAAACACACTACTGTACTTATATTAAAAGGGAAAGTGATGTTAGGTATTTAAATAAATAGCACAACATTCTGAAGCTCGCAAATTGGCAATACAAAATAATTATTTTCATGTTTCTTTTCTGTGTTATATCGATCCCAGCAATCAATGTGTTAATACATATAATGGAACTTGCATTTAATAGAATATCATACATACAGCTTTATCAATATTGCCTTATATCTGGAATGTGGGCCCATTCGTAACTCGGAATTGAACCCCGTAAGACTTTGAAATCCAACCTCCATTTTTCTGTGACATAATTATGACAATCTTTGTTTCCATTTGCTCAATCTAAACCCGTAACTACTGGTTTGACTAATTGATCATGTTCCCAGCCTTCTCAAAATTGTTTACGGGTTTGAGTCTCAAGCCCGTAACTCACAGCCTGTTCTAATTGTATAGCTATGTATCTCGGCCAAATTTCAAGCCTGCAGCCCTTGCAAGCTTCCCGATCCCGATTCAAATTTAATAGGGCTGAAAGTAGCCTAAAAAGTTCAAAACATGCAATCTAGGTGTAGCTGTCCCATTCAAACGTTGTCCAAAGCCATTCAAACCAAAATTCAAGTGAAACACGTTATCTTCATAGGACACGTAAGTCCTCAGGAGGCACTAAAATCCTATGTGTACTGAGATTTACCCACAGAAGCATAAGAAAAGGTCTCTGAAAATGAAACACGCATTAAATCTGATGCTATGATCAGTTTAACACCTTGATTAATTTGGATATGAGGCCTGATTTCTCATATCTGGCATTAATTAAGGGATTAATACTGCACCTCACACCCACTATAGCACCTAACATTGTGGATCACATGGATCCCCCCTATACCCATAGCCCATATCAGCCCAGGGATCCTCGGATTCCCTCATTTAAACTACACTAAAGGGGAGAACTCTGGGGATTCCCCCTCTTATGAAAACTTGACCTCACACCTTTTAAACACTTGATCCCTACATCTATCTATAACTTATTGTGAACCCCCTGCCACTGAGGCCCTTAAAGGAGGTCCTAACAGACCCTGTGACACTTAAAATTAACTCTTTTGCTATGGAGGTCCTGTAAGCACTCCTGTGGCATCTAACATTAACCCCAAGCCATGGAGGTCCTGTAATAACCTCCATGGCACCTATTGCTAAAGTACCTCAGTAGCATCTAAAAGTTAGAGCCATGCAACAGAGGTCCTTAAATGATCTACATGGCACCTACACATTAACCCTTGCAAGTACTCCTCTTAACCAATATTGTTTCTGACTTGATAAAGAGAGATGGATCTCTTGAAAGCTTGAGATTCTAACTAAAATGTGTATCCAATAAATAAAAAAGATATCACTTTATACCACAACATTTTGATTATCTATCTATCTATCTATCTATCTATAGTATCTCACAAAAGTGAGTACACTCCTCACATTTTTGTAAATATGTTATTATATCTTTTCATGTGACAATACTGAAGAAATGACGCTCTGCTACAATGTAAAGTAGTAAGTGTACAGCCTGTATAACTGTGTAAATGTGCTGTCCTCTCAAAATAATTCAACACACAGCCATTAATGTCTAAACCGTTGGCAACAAAAATGAGTACACCCCTAAGTGGAAATGTCCAAATCGGGCCCAATTAGTCATTTTCCCTCCCCGGTGTCATGTGACTTGTTAGTGTTAGTGTTACAAGATATCAGGTGTGAATGGGGAGCAAGTGTGTTAAATTTGGTGTTATCGCTCTCACACTCTCTCATACTGGTCACTGGAAGGTCAACATGGCACCTCATGGCAAAGAACTCTCTGAGGATCTAAAAAAAAAAAGAATTGTTGCTCTACATAAAGATAGCCTAGTCTATAAGAAGATTGCTGTCGTCCCAGAAGGAAGCCTCTTCTATAGATGATGCACAAGAAAGCCTGCAACAGTTTGCTGAAGACAAGCAGACTAAGGACATGGATTTCTGGAACCCTGTCCTGTGGTGCAATGAGACCAAGATAAACTTATCTGGTTCAGATGGTGTCAAGAGTGTGTGGCCGCAACCAGGTGTGGAGTACAAAGACAAGTGTGTCTTGCCTACAGTCAAGCATGCTGGTGGGAGTGTCATGGTTTGGGTCTGCATGAGTGCTGCCGGCACTGGGGAGCTACAGTTCATTGAGGGAACCATGAATGCCAACATGTACTGTGACTAACTGAAGCAGAGCACGGTCCCCTCCCAGGGCAGTATTCCAACATGATAACGACCCCAAACACACCTCCAAGACGACCACTGCCTTGCTAAAGAAGCCGAAGGTAAAGCTGATGGACTGGCCAAGCATGCCACCAGACCTAAACCCTATTGAGCATCTGTGGGGCATCCTCAAATGGAAGGTGGGGGAGTGCAAGGTCTCTTACATCCACCAGCTCAGTGATGTCATCATGGAGGAGTGGAAGAGGACTCTAGTGGCAACTTGTGAAGCTCTGGTGATCTCCATGCCCATGAGGTTTAAGGCAGAACTGGAAAATAATGGTGGCCACACTAAATAAGGACATTTTGGGCCCAATTTGGACATTTCCACTTAGGTGAGTACTCACTTTTGTTGCCAACAGTTTAGGCATTAATGGCTGTGTGTTGAGTTATTTTGAGGGGACAGCAAATTTACATTTATACAGGCTGTACACTTACTACTTTACATGGAAGCAGAGGGTCATTTCTTCAGTGTTGTCACATGAAAAGATATAATAAAATATTTACAAAAATGTGAGGGGTGTATTCACTTTTGTGAGATATTCTATATATATAAGTGTGTATGTATTCATAGATTTATTCTTGTGAAGCAGAATAATATTCTTACTATATTTTGTCACATTTTCCCACTGTTTATTTTAAAGACTAATGCTTCTAATCTCAGTTTGTCATCTACAAGTGACTTTCCAAGAAATTGCAAAGTACACAAAGAATAAAATATATTGTGCATCACAGTCCCCACTGCACTTGCATTATCCCTGTGCAAACAGCTTGTCAAGATTCAGCTTCATATTAAATGTAATATAAAGGCTGAGGAAGTGGATTATTGACACTAATATCTCTATTTGTCCTACTGTAAACAGTATTTTAACTCATAATTATTAAATGACAAGTTGGCACACTATCTCTGTTTGAACAAGTTTATGCTTTGTTTTATGAAAGTGATTTGATGAACCCTTTCATTGGTTATATACTCTGTTTCTTAGTTACTGTTCGTGTTATCATTATTGCATTCAGACACGAAGAGCACACCAGGGAAGAAATGTTCTACATGTATGGAGGACCAGCCCAAGTGGAAGGCAGTCCATCAAGGGATTATTATATTGCGCAGATCTGGCTTCTAAGCTTTAAAAAAAAAGCCCCATGTCCAATAGGAACCACCCGTCCTTTGGAGTATGTCCTATTTAATATTTTGCCTTACTGTTAATTGTTCTACAGATAAACACATGACTTTACAAATAATTGAAATATTGTTAGCATAATAGTAATAATTCAATTCTATCTTTACTTTATAATTTATTTTCATTTCTGTTTTGTGACATAGGTCTCCATGCCGTGTCTCTTGTAAGAATTGAGCTCTGGGCAAATCCCCCTGGGTTTCTATTTTCCAGGTAAAGCTCCGGCAGGCCATATTCAGTAGAATAGTATTGCAAATTTATAATTATCTCTGTATGTTGACTTGTAAACATAAAACTTGACCTCATCTTAACTTTAAAGGACCATTTTGTGGAGGTGTATCTTTCTTCCCTTCCATGTTGTGTGCTTGATAAAGCCATACAGAACCTTATTTTTGCAGAGGACGCAGAAATAATAAATAACTTATTTTTGACTTGTGATGTAAAAATTATTCTACAGAACATTTTATGGTTATGGTTATGAGAAAGCAGGAAACTGGTGACTGTGACTTATGTCTGGGAGAAGGTGTCTTTCCCCTTGCCTGTCATACAGGTTAATATATTGCAAAATATATTTAAAAAAAAATTCTCATAAGCATCAGATTATAGTGGACTAGTATTGTGGTCCACTGTCTTCTCCGAGGTTCCTTACATCTACTAAAGAAGCCGGTATCTTATGATTGGTTTGGCCTGATTCCTTGATTCATGACTGCCGGGTGAGCTGCAATAGAATTTTTCGATATTTGGAAACCAACTTGGGGCTGAAATATCTTTAGGCACCCCGGAGCTGGAGGCTGCCACCATCACCACACAAACACTATTGGCCACTCTACGTTAAGAGGAAAAACAGAACCGGCTTTGCAAATCTGCATTAGTGTCTGTGGGAGGGGCTGGTAGCGGACAACCTGTGTGTTTTGATGAATAATGCAGCCGCAAACTCAATCAGTTTAAGCAGCCCTTTTCAGACAGAAATTCAGGAAAGGTAGGTATACGTTACAATTTGTAATAACATTGTGAATCCAGAGGAAATTGTAGAAGCTGGCAGAACACTATGAAAAGGGGGTTATCTGATAAAGAGTTTGCTAATACCAATTAGTGTTAAACCACATACCTTAGGGACTGGTGTTGAATACCAGTTAAGGAAATTATTTAAAGAAAAATGACAAGACCGCAAGACTAGTGTGGTTCTGCAGCTTAAGGTGTATGGGAAGAAGAATGTTGCCCTAGAGTTGTAATATACTAACTGTGTGTTTTGTCCAAGAGTAGTTAGACTGGTGTTTGTTACTAAAAAGCTAGTAATTAGATAATTAGTACCCTTGCAAATCCCTCAGGACTGTGACAAAGGTTTGTTGATTGCAAGTAGACCAGGTGATAGAGTGTGGTCCCTAGTGTAATGCATTTCCTTTCTCTTAACTGCTCTGTCTCTCTCTCTCTCTAATCCTCCCTGTTCTATTGGTCCCTCATACAGTATTTTTATTGTTTTTCTTTTTGCCCCAATTGTTACCTGCATCCTGGTAGGCCTCACTGCTTACTCTGAATTCTGGAAGGTTGTTAATGCTGTATTTTCCTTGTTTTTTATCCCCTGTATTGCACTATGGAATATGTTGGCGCATTACAAATAAAAGTTAATAATAATAGTAATAATAATAATAATGCATACATACATGCACACATTATGTACAACATGTAGGTATGTACATAGGTTTTTATTTTTTGCTATAAATGTACTGGATAACCTGTCCTTGTTTTTGTGGTTTGGGTGTTTTTTTCAAGAGGCATGTTCATACGATAATTTATTTCTTAGACACAGCCAATAGTAAATGAGACCATCGTCACAATGTCAGTAAAACATGGAAGTTCAAAGTATTCTGCAATCGGAGGCTACAAATTAATTAGTGTCGACAAGTAATATTTGGCAATCGGGCTCGCAATCAAGCAATCTGCATTAGATCATCTGTTTTACATGTAGGTCTCATGATATATATTAAGTGCTTGAGTCCCAGGATTTATATCACTCATAAATAATTTGTAGGTTTGAGACTGTTGTGCAATTAATTCTAATGTGTTTAATGCCTCCCATGCTTTTAAATTACGGTATTGTGTGTTGAATTGCTGTTATAGCTTTAATAAGTGTTTGAAAAAGCCCTTGCGAGTCCTATTTAGTACTCGTAACATTTTTTACAGAAAAGTGATAATTTTTTCTGACTGGAGCATCTGTACATAGGACAACAATAAGCCGTACACTCCATAGAGTTGGTCGTTATGGCAGAGTGGCCAGAAGAAAGCCATTACTTTCAGAAAAAAACAAAATGGCACGTTTTGAGTTTGCGAAAAGTCATGTGCGAGGCTCCCAATATGTATGGAGGAAGATTAAAATTGTCTGGCGCAAACCCAACATATCATATCACTCAAAGAACACCATTCCCACAGTGAAATATGGTGGTGGCAGCATCATGCTGTGGGGATGTTTTTCAGCAGCTGGAACTGGGAAACTGGTCAGAGTTGAGGGAAAGATGGATGGTGCTAAATACAGGGATATTCTTGAGCAAAACCTGTACCACTCTGTGCGTGATTTGAGGCTAGGATGGAGGTTCACCTTCCAGCAGGACAATGACCCCAAACACACTGCTAAAGCAACACTTGAGTGGTTGAAGGGGAAATATGTAAATGTGTTGGAATGGCCGAGTCACAGCCCAGACCTCAATCCAATAGAAAATCTGTGGTCAGACTTAAAGATTGCTGTTCACAAGCGCAAACCATCCAACTTGAAGGAGCTGGAGCAGTTTTGCAAGGAGGAATGGGCAAAAATCCCAGTGGTAAGGTGTGGCAAGCTCATAGAGACTTATCCAAAGCGACTTGGAGCTGTGATTGCCGCAAAAGGTGGCTCTACAAAGTATTGACTTTAGGGGGGTAAATAGTTATGCACATTGACTTTTTTCTGTTATTTTGTCCTATTTGTTGTTTGCTTAACAATAAAAAAACACATCTTCAAAGTTGTGGGCATGTTCTGTAAATTAAATTATACAAATCCTCAAATAATCTATGTTAATTCCAGGTTGTGAGGCAACAAAAATGAAAAATGCCATGGGAGGTGAATACTTTTGCAAGGCACTGTATATATATTATTTATATTAAATGTATCTTTTTTTGTCACAGTGTGTGTTAAGGGTCCCCCTTGGGCACCCTGGGCCTCCCTCAGCTGCACCATCCCGCCCCAAAGAATGGACTGGACAGAATTGTGATTGCTCAATCGCCTTTATATTGTATTTTGCTGAATGATACAGAAAACATGGCAACAAGGAGACTGCCTGTATTTGCCACTGGGATATCTTAAAATGGCTTTGATATTGTAATAATTCATACTTTAAATATAAAGGCAAAAAAGAATTAGACTAACACGTTGATTAATAATTTATAAAAAAAAAATGTAAAAGGTTCAAATGTTTGGCATGCTGTAAAACAATATATAAATAGCACTTTTTTACCAATGCATTACTTTCAGAAAATGGCTCATAACATCAAATATATCAATGTAAATGAGCCTTGCTTTTTTTTTTTTAGAATCTAGTTTACACCTTCACAAATTTTGAATTCAGTTTCACTGAAGATGTGCAAACAGCACTGAAAACTGAATGCAATGCTGTTTCAAACATGGCACCTTTTACGCATATGCCTGCTGTATTATACAGCTTTAAACAAAGCCCAAGATGGATACGCACAAGCCAGGAAACCCATGGGGCCTGTTCCTAGTTTGTGTAGTATATTGTGGCGAGGTAGTTTATCACAACAATCATTTAATGTATGGGGCGCTAAAGAGCGATAGAAGCCTCCACTGTACAGTAGTACAGTATAAAATAGTTCATTTCTGCTCACATTTGAACATCTAGCATAAGTTAAAAGACTTATATCCTCCTCATTATTCCAAGAAATACAGTTATTACACTGCATTATGGGTACCTGGGCAGGGACATACAAATGTGCCCACAACGTTTTTACTTTTTAATCCAATCTATTTCAAACCTGGCTCTTTTAAGGCATATGTCTGCTTTTTTAAACAGCTTTAAGCAAAGCCCAGGATGGATTTTGCACAAGCCAGAAAACCTACCCACAGTCAGCTGTTATTAGGATACGGATTCTCATCAGCGTCTGGTCGTTTCCTAGCTTGTCTAGTAGATTTTGTGGGGCCAGTTCCTAGATTGTGTAGTAGATTTTGTGGAGAGGTAGTTTACCACAACAACCGTTTAATTTATGGTGGGCAAGAGAGCGAAAGAAGCTTCCACTTACAGTAGTAAGGTAAATAAATAAATATATATATATATATATATATATATATATATATATATATATATATATATATATATATATATATATATGTTAAGTGAGCACCATTCATATTTCAATTATTTGTTATATGTTCTATTTTTGATAAATACAGTAAAAAGAGAGTTTTTCATATGGAATATGTTAATCTTGACAGTTTGATAAACTTTGGTGCATCACTAGGTTCCTGTACGGACTTTGAGACCACATCTGCATGCTGTAAATCAGTTGGACATATGATAATGTATATAGCTTCGCGTATAATATTTACCCCTGCATATTATGTTTTTATTAGGTCAAAGTATTCTGTATTTTATTTGTATGCAGAAGTTATTGTGCTGTTGAAATTTCTATGAGTAATGAGTTAAAATAATTTTCATTACCAATTTCGGTTTAGACGTTTCATCTCCCTTCAACACAGCTTGTTGAAGAGGGTGTCATTTTTTGTTTTGTTTTGTTGATTTTGCAAAGGAGACAAGCTTTACTGTAATAAGTAATATGAAACAAAAGTTTTTGTTAATCTTTTATATAGATTTTGCTAAATTGATAATTCAAAAATGAAAGTCGAAACCAGTACATTTAGGTTGTGTCTATCTTCTTGACTGATGACTGTTGAGTGAGTTGCAGTATAAATTTCCCACCACATTGTTAAGTACATATGTCTGTTTGTTGGGCATAGGCTAATAAAAATTGTATGCAGTTTAAGATAAATAAAATGTATACTTTTTTTCTTACTTTTGAATGGGCCTATAAGGGGGCATGGCCAGCTCTGTCTGAAGGGTAGTCTAAGGACGGGGCTATGATGACTCTGGCACTGTCACTGTATAAAGAAAAACTACCTATCATCAATCAAGCTAATACAGGAGTAATTTCTATTAAATCCCTGGATCAAATAGCCTGAGGACCGTTTTGCTGATAATACATGCAGCTTTGTCAAAGGTACATCTTATAGTAATTGACTCTTCTTATTGTGTTTGTATTTGGCCACATTCAAGTGATTTCCAAGAAGACAATTTGATTGGTGCCTTAATGTCACAGTAATAAGCAAACATACATTGCTGATCGATGGGTTAAAGGTTACAATAGAGCTGCTACCAAAACAAAAGATAAATAGGAAAAACAGCAATTTGCAGTTTAAGTTTTCTCACAAGAAATCATTTCATCCACATTCATAGCAATGGGTGAACAGTTGAATATTTACAACATATTTTAAGATTAAGTTATAATATTGAAAAATATGTGCTTTCCATGGTAGAATGGGTGATATTTTAAATACTAGGTGGCTCCAAAAATAAAACTCTAAAATTAAGACCTAAGGAAATGAAAGGTTTGGGGGTTGTCATAATCTTATCTTGGCTCCTATGATTAGCATATACAACTTTTCCATGATGATTGTTCATGAACATATAATGCTTCTGCACAATAAAGATGTTTTATAAGGCAGGAAAGCTGCCATAAAATAGAAATGTTAACAGGAGATTTCTCTTCATGTGTGAATAAAAACAAGCTTCTATTTAGCATTATCCAAAGGGAACTTCTATTTTTATTTTATATAAAATTTATATATATGAAAATCAAGCAACCTTGCAAGGTTTCTCTGTGGACACATAGAGATTTTCTCAGGGCGAATTATAACATTTATTAAAAATATATAGTAAATTAATAGTACATTTGGGCTCACATTTGAAAGTTTAAGTTGAAAGACTTATTTCCTGCTCAGTTATTGCACTGCATTCTGGAAACCTAGGCAGGGACATTCAAATGTGCCCACAAAGGCTTAGCTCTTTAATCCAATACCATTTCAAACATGGCTTATTTTAGATCTATGCCTGCTGTATTACACAGCTTTGAGCAAAGCCCAGTATGGATTATGCACAAGCCAGGAAACCTACCCATGGACAGCTGTTTCGAGGTTACTGCTTCTCATCAGTGTGGGACCGGTTCCTAGCTTGTGTAGTTGATTTTTTTCATTTAATTCATGGTGGGCAAAAAAAGCAAAAGAAGCCTCCACCTTACAGTAGTACAGTAAATAGTACATTTGTGTTCACATTTCAACGTCTAAAATAAGTTAAAAGACTTCTTTCCTGCTCAGGATTCCAAGAAATATTGTTATTGCACTGAATTCTGAGAACCTGGGCAGGGAAATGCTTCACTTTTTTCATCCAATAACATTTAAAACATAGCTCCTTTTAAGCATATGCCTGCTGTATTATACAACTTTAAACAAAGCCCAGGATGTATTATACACAGTTATTCTTATCACATATATAGTTGTGAGCGTACGAGTTGTTGCTAACGCTGCGGGCTCGCGCAGCGAGACGCGGGCCTCGCGAGCGAGGGCACTGTGCCAGGTTCTCAGTTGCTGGCATGGAGCGCCGAAGGCGCTCCTTGCCAGCAACTGAGGACCCTCGCTAAGCGAGGGCCTCAGTTGCTGGCTTGGAGCGCCGCAGGCGCTCCATGCCAGCACCTGAGGACCTCGCAAAGCGAGGTCTTCAGTTGCAGCAACTGCGACCCTTGCAAAATTTCAAAAAAAGTTCACGTCGCAACACATTATGACACTCGCAAACAACATACGACACACGTTCACACACATTACGACACTCGCAAACAACATACGACACACGTTCACACACATTACGGCCTCGCAACACTCGGACGCAACTCGCGAACATTACAAAATTAAAAACACAATACATACACACAGCACATACATAAAAACCTTACCTACACAAACAGGAAGCACCCAGGACCTCAAAAATGCAACTTACAACTTAATTGCACTCAAAATAAAAGAGTTTAGACACTAAATAGTTTGTTAAGCGACACAAAAAATGGCCGACGAATAAAACGATTAGCCTAGGCTACACACGCAAACACCATACGAGACACGTTACCACACATTACGACTTCGCAAACATCGGACGCAACACGCCGACATACAAACATTTAAAACTTAAGAAAGACACACAACAAACACATAAAAAGCTTACCTACAGCAAGAGGAACCAGCCAGCAACTCAAAAAAACAAGTTACACCTACATTTAAATCAAAATAAAACACTTTAGACACTAATACCATCGCTAAGCGACAGAAAAAATGGCCGACGAACAAAACGAAAACAAAGCTTCAGACGTAACTACACTACACTTACTCGCAATAAAGAAACACATACTATGCGGAACGTATCACAATCATATTAAACACCATTTTGAACAGTAATACGCAGAAAATGGCGGATGGAACGCAAATTGTAAGCTGGAACGCAAATAGCGCATGCGTATTGCGTTCTAACGGTCTCACTTTCCAGAACTTTCTACAAGTTTATAAATACTGCCTATTTCAAACAAAAAAATAAATTTCTCCTCAGGTGATCAACGGAGTGACTTCTGAGATAACTGCTGCTTTTACTTGAGAAGACAATTCTTTACTAATTTACTACTTTACATTGTGCAAATTACAACTGAGAGGTAAGCTATAATATATTATATTTTATTATCAGGACAGGTCAAACAAATAAAAAAAAAAAAATAGGATTTATGTAGTGACATATATGGCACATTTATGTGTATAGGCTCAAAAAAAAAAATATACGGTTCATTTAACAAAACAACAAAAAAACATAATTCAATATTAAACAGAGGTTTATGTATAGTGACATGTGACACGCACATATATGTCTATAATGTATAGTGACATCTGACACGCACATATATGTCTATAATGTATAGTGACATCTGACACGCACATATATGTATAGAATGTATAGTGGCATGTGACACGCACATTTATGTGTATTGCCCCTGCATAGTGACATGTGACACGGACATATATGTATATCATGTATATTGACATGTCACACGCACATTTATGTGTATTGCCCCTGCATAGTGACATGTGACACGGACATATATGTGTATACTGTATAGTGACATGTCACACGCACATTTATGTGTATTGCCACTGCAACAAAATTAGCTTAAAACAAAATCAGTAAACAACTACATTTAAATGACATTATATGTCATGTATACTGATATGTCACACGCACATATATGTGTATCATCTATAGTTACATCTCACACACACACATTTATGTGTGTTGGAAAAAAAATATATAAGGTTAATTTAACCATTTAAATATGAGTCATGTATACTGATATGTCACACGCACACAAAATAATTACATTAAACTATGGAATGTGCTTCATGTATGTGACATATGTGTGTAGCCCCCACCAAAAAATAAGGTCAATTGAAAATAATTACAGAAGTATATTTAAATGACATTCATTTACTGCAATTCAATAGATCATATAAAGCTGAATCTTTTTATTTCTTTGAATATTCAAACAGACTCTGCATCAATAGCGTCTCTCAACAATTTGCACCGTGCACTGTGAAGCACAATCCCTTTTAAAGAACACCAACAAAGAAGAAGAGGTAAGATACAACAAGACATTACATGCTCAAAAGGCCATGCTTTGCTAGATGAAAAATTATAAATATACAAATAACTATTTCACTTTCTTTTTCAAACAGACACTACAAGAAGACCGGCACATTAAGATTGGCAGGAGGGGACCGTCTGTCATTCCAAACTTCAATCAAGGTAAAGTATTAAGTATAAACAAGAAAGAACCATGAGCCTTATTCAATTGCGACTTCCTCAATTGAATAGGGCTCTATATAAGCACATAACATATTTTTTATACAGAACTTTTTAGTTACTGAACTTCTAACCACAATCAAGGTTTTCAATAACTAAAAACTTTGCTCAATAAATATGTTATGTGATTATATAGAGCCCTCTTCAATTGGCAAAATTGCAATTCAATGAGGACCTATATATCTTTAATGGCCAAGGGCCTCACTCAAATGTGATTTGCCCATTTCAATAGGGCTCTATATAAGCACAGAGCATATTTTTTAAAGGAACTTTTTATTTTGTGAACACGTTGCTTTTGGATACAAGTTCACTAAATACAAAATTCCGTAAAAAAATATGCTCTGTGCTGATATTGAGCTCTATTCCATTGGCCAAAACACAATTGAATGAGGAGCTCACAATATAACAAATGCAGTAACCAAAGGCCCTCATTCAATTGCTATTTTGGACAATTAAATATGGCTATAAATAAGCACTTTTAGGCCCTTATTCTATTTTAACAAATATATGTGATGTGCTTATTTACAACCCTATTCAATTTTCAACATTGCAATTCAATGACGGCCTTAGAGTACTATTACATTGTAAAAAATGCAATTGAATGAGGGGCAAACTATGCAACATATGGTACACACAAAGGCCCTCATTCAATTGCAATTTGCCCAATTGAATAGGGCTCTAAATAACAACATAACAATTTTTTTAAAAGAAGTTTTTAGTTACTAAAAATATATCCAAAATAAAGTTTTTAAATGACTAAAAACTTATTTAAAAAAATATGCTATGTGCTTATTTAGGGCACGATTCAATTAGCCAAATCGCAATTGAATGAGACACAAACTGCTACACACAAAACAGAATTTCTTATTCAATGTTTAACAACCTATAAGCCTTACAAAGAAGCAAAAATAAGAATAACAAAAGTGTTGCGCACCTAATAGCATTGTACGAAAAATCACACAAACTCATAGGAAACTACATTAACATTCTTCTTTAATGTTTAACAACCTATAACCAGTACAATCAAGAATAAATAACTTTTGCACAAGTGGTGCGCACCAAACAGGATTGTCAAAAACTAACACAAACACATAGCAAACTACATTCATTATATTATTTCATGTTTCACTAACTATAAGCATCCCAATAAAGGTTAAATAAGTATACCACAAGTGGTGTGCACAAAACAGGATTGTACAAAAAATAACATAAACACATAGCAAAATAAATTTATATTCTTATTTAATATATCACAACCCACAAGCCTTACTAAGAACCTTAAATAAGAATAACAAAAGTCGTGGGATTGTACAGAAAGTAAAAAAAAAAAAAGATAGAAAAAAATAACCATAACTGATACAATACAGCCAAATTCATAAATTTTTAAATTATTTAAAAGACATTTCACTCAAACAACATTTTCTATTTTATATTACAACAGATACTGCGTGAAGACAATCGGACGAGGACTTTCTCCACAGGACCGGACCATCGGACGAGGACTCGGACCAGACCAGCAGACGAGGAATTTCAACACAGGACCAGACCAGCAGACGAGGAATTTCAACACAGGACCAGACCATCGGACGAGGACTTTCACCAAAGGACCACAACATCGGACGAGGGCTATCGCCACAGGACCACAACATCGGACGAGGGCTATCGCCACAGGACCACACCATTGGACAACGATTTTGAACCGAGGACCAACAAACATTCGGATTTAAATCACACTTCAACCAAGGTAAAGTATAATAAGTACTAAAGTATAAAACTAAAGAAACTGCTTTCAGTTGCATCCGTGTCAACAGAAAAATAAAATAATTAATTTACTATCTCCCTTATTTTATTTAAATTGCTACTATGCAATGCATAGCTCAATAACCACATCACTTTTCTTTTTAGCAAAGAAGTTTTGCAGTGGTAAATATCTATCCACAAACAACGTTTTTAATAAATAAAACCATTATTTTAAAAAAATATGTTACATGCTTATTTACAGCAGTATTCCATTGGCCAAATTCTTAGCCAGTTAGGACAGGAATTATAAATTTAACTAAATATAAATGATACATTAATGATTTGCCTTTTATTTCACCAATTGTGCACAAGAATCTTTAACAGGAATTACAAATTTAAATATACACAATTACATTTATTTTTTTTCCTTTACAGATTAATATGGCTGATAACAAGACCAAAGAAGAGAAGAAAAGACGTCAAACTAGAGAAAGACAAGAGAGATGGGCCGCCCAGCAGACACCGGAGGAGAAAGAAATTCGAAGAGAAAAAGAATGCAAAAGACTTGCAAATAAAAGAATATCAGCTGCAAAAATGAAAGATACAACCAAAAAAAATAAAAAGATAATAAAGCATTTACAAACTGTTCCTAAAACATCAGATGACATTTTACAAGATACCAGTCAAGACAGACCAAAAAAAGCAACTACAAAAACAATGCATTTACAAACTCTTACTAAAAACTTACAGGACATTTCAACCAAACAAGTACAACATATACCAAGAAAATCCACGAAAAAAAACTAAACATTTAGAACCTGTTGTTGAAACATTTCATGTCTTTTCATCTGATGAATATGAAAGTCAACATCCGATATGCTTTGCAAATTGTCCTTTACTGAAGTCTTTAGCAGTAGAGGTTCATAGTTGTGGGGACATGACTACTCAATGTCAATTTTGTGAGGCTTATTATTTTAAACAGGAGAGACCCAGAGATGGACAATTTATTAGTTGTTGTCAAAAAGGAAAGTTCAAACTTCCAGAAAGGAAACAATTTCCAACCTATTTACAAAATATTATGACTGAACCTACTTTTCCAAATTACAAAAATGTTAAGACAAACATAAGATCCTACAATAGTGCCATATCATTTGCATCTATGGGGGCAACATTGTCTGCTAATGTACCAGGACATGGTCCTTACTGTTTTAAAGTCCAAGGACAAATTTATCATCGGACTTCACATTTACATCCAGAGGAAGGAGAGCAAAGAAAATTCGCTCAACTATATGTCCTAGATACAATGAAAGCTGTTGACCAACGTATGCAGATGGAAGAAAATAAAAAATGCTTACCCAGTGTTTTTATAGAGCTAAATAACATTATGGACAACAATCCCTACAGTAAAGCTTTCAAAAAATTGGCAGAAGTAGAAAATGAACAACTACTTCATGCACAAAGACATCAATTACCCATGCCAAAGGTTAATATGGTGCTTAAAAGAGACAGACATACTGATAAACGTCGTTATAACTTGCCAACATCAAATGAGGTTGCAATGGTCTTTCAGAATGATGAAGGAGAACCACCATTTCAAAGAGACATTAGAGTATATCCCAGAAATGAGGAGCAACCATTTATTAATATTAATATCTTAAGTCCAAATTTAGATCCAATGACATATCCCATCTTTTTCCCACACGGAGAAGCAGGTTGGCAACCAAAATTAACCCTTCCCAGTTACCCAAATGCTAAAGCCAGAATCCGAAATAATGTTTCTATGCTTGAATTTAAAGTTGCTCAAATTGCCATTAGAGATGAATTTAATCCAATTTTATGTGGTGGGAAACTAACACAACAATGGATTATTGATTCATATTTGCAAGTTGAGGCAAATAATTTAAACTTTATAAAATATCAACAAGATAAACTACGTGTAGAACAATATTGTGGACTCATGGACTATGTTGCTGACGTGGCTACAAGCAGAGACATGACAGCTGGCAAAGCCATCATTTTACCATCTTCCTTTCAAGGATCTCCTCGAAATAGGTGAGAAAGATACAATGATGCTATGGCTATTGTGACAAAATTTGGAAAACCAGATTTATTTGTGACATTTACATGTAATCCACAATGGCCAGAAATTAATCAAAATCTACTTCTTGGACAAAGTGCTTCAGATCGACCAGATTTAGTAGCCAGAGTTTTTAAGATCAAATTAAATGAATTAATACGTGACTTCACTATAAATCAGTTATTTGGCAAATGTCTTGCTTATGTATATACCATTGAATTTCAAAAAAGAGGCCTTCCACATGCACATCTTCTCATAATACTTCAAGAGAAAGATAAATTAGATACTTCGGACAAAGTGGATGCAGTCATAGTTGCTGAACTACCAGATCCAGAACTATATGGTAGACTATATGAGATTGTTACTCATCGCATGATTCATGGACCCTGTGGAGACCTTAATCCACAATCACCATGTATGGAAAATAATCAATGTTCAAAAGATTTTCCAAAAGATTATAGAGACAAAACATATGCAAATTGTGATGGATATCCACTTTATAAAAGAAGAGAAGGAGATAGTGCCATTATTCGTGGAAAAAAAGTGGACAATAGATATGTAGTACCCTACAATCCACATTTAGTCATGAAGTACAACGCCCACATCAACGTAGAAGCCTGCACTTCCATCAAATCCATTAAATATGTCTACAAATATATTTACAAAGGTTACGATGCAGCTACTGTAGTCGTCAAAAGTGCAGACAACCCTGAAAGTAGTGAGTTAGTACATGATGAACTTGCATCTCATGTAGATGCTCGCTATGTCAGTGCGCCAGAAGCTATGTGGCGGCTTTTAAAATTTGAAATGCATGATAGATCACATGCAGTATATAGGTTAGCAGTACATTTGCCACAACGACATTTAGTCTATTTCCATGCTGGAAATGAAATGAATGCATTGGCCCAAAGTGAAGATCGTCACACTACACTAACTGCATGGTTTGCATTAAATTCCACTGATGCTCAAGCAACACAATACTTATATATTGAAATTCCATATCACTATGTTTTTGTGAATGGATTATGGAGAGCAAGAAAAACCAGAGGCAATAAAATAATTCCACGAATTTACACAGTCAGTCCAAGAGATGTTGAACGATTTTGCTTACGGATATTACTTTTAAATGTTCCAGGAGCACAAAGTTTTGAACAATTAAGAACTGTTAATGACATTGTATATGAATCCTTCCATTTAGCTGCAAGACATAGAAACTTACTCGCTGATGATACAGAGTGGGAAAGATGTTTAGAAGAAGCAGCACAATGTCAAATGCCACGACAGATGAGAGAACAATTTGCTTTTATTTGTATCTTCTCAAATGCTCCAAATGCATTAGCTTTGTGGGAGACTTTTAAAAGTAATATGGCTGAAGACTTTATGCGACGATACAATGAACCCATTGCACACTTAAAAGCCTTAATGGAAATTCAAGTAGTCTTTTTAACTCATGGATTAAGTTGTGCAAGTTTTAATTTGCCTGATCCAGGTCTTATAGATGACATTAACTTTGAAGACTATGACATTCAACTACAAGCAGAAAGAACAGAAGAAAGACTTGCAACTTTAAATACACTACAATTGCAAGCATTTCATGCCATTAAAAATGCTATAGATGATGACATGGTGACAGAGCGTTATTTCTATCTTGATGGACCTGGCGGATCAGGGAAAACATATTTGTACAATTTATTAATGAGTTCAGTACGAGCACAAGGAAAAATAGCAATGGCGTTTGCCACTACTGGAATTGCTGCACTTTTATTAGAAGGTGGAAGAACTGTTCATAGTGGATTTAAACTGCCAGTGCCTATTTTGGAAAATTCTGTGTCAGATATTCGCATGACATCCTTACAAGCAAAGAAATTGAAGAAATGTAAATTAATTATAATAGATGAGGCCACAATGATGTCATGCTATGCCCTCCAATGTATTGACCGTTTGCTTCGTGAAGTCATGGATAATATTTTTCCATTTGGTGGAAAGGTAATGTTGTTGGGTGGCGATTTTAGACAAACATTACCTGTCGTTGTACATGGAAATCGAACAGACATTATTGAAACATGTATAAAGTCAAGTACAGTATGGAAACATTTTACCCATCTTCAACTGCAACAAAATATGAGATCAGAAGGCCAAACTGATTTCAATGATTGGCTTATTAAAATTGGAGAAGGCAGAACAGAAAAAATACTACATTTACCTGACGACACTGTAGAGATCCCACCTCATATGATTTGTCAACAAGATATTATATTGGCTATATTTGAAGGGAGCATAAATAACGAAGAATATTCCGAGCTTGCCAACCAAGTTATACTGACGTGTAAAAATAAAGATGCATTAATACTCAATAATGAAATCTTAAAAAAAATTAATGCAGCACAAAGAAATTATCACAGTGCTGATTCTGTACTTGCTGATGACAATGAAAGTCAGGCAAACTTTTCAACTGAATTCATTAACTCTTTAACTCCTTCTGGAATGCCACCACATATTTTGCAGCTAAAAAAAGGTGCAGTTATCATGTTACTGCGAAATATGAACCCCAAAAAAGGCCTATGCAATGGCACAAGATTAATTGTTCAACAATTAAAGGACCATTTTATAGATGCTGAAATTTTAACTGGGACCCATAAAGGAGAGAGAGTTTTCATACCAAGAATAGATTTAGCACCAAGTGAAAGTAGTCTCCCTTTTATACTTCAAAGAAGACAATTTCCCATTATTATGGCATTTGCCATGACCATTAATAAATCACAAGGTCAAACTTTCAAATCTGTGGGTATTTACTTGGAAGAACCAGTTTTTGCACATGGTCAATTGTACGTTGCGTTGTCACGCTGCAAAAATCCACAGGCTATTAAAGTTTACATTGAAAACAATGAAAGTCAAGGTGATTTATTAGAAGATGGACGTATTTTTACTAAAAACATTGTCTACTATGAAGTACTATAACTTTGCAGGATACAAACTAAAGCCATGCAAACATTTTGGAAAAACATTCAAAAATACAAATCAATTGGTTGTTTAATTCAGTCATAATTAATGGAAGTCATGTTTATGGATAATTCGCCTCACAAAATACTTGCCTTGCATTTCTATGAAAAATTATGTTAAAATGTTAAGTCACTATGTTAATGTTTCTAATGTTACAAGTTTAAAAACAATATTTTCAAGTTATTTCATTCAACATATTACAAAGTTCATGTTAAGAGCTCAAGCACCTTTTAAGTCACAATGTAAATATTCTATGTTATCTTAAGATTACTACCTACATTAATGTTTATCGCCAGTTTATGTGCTCAGTAATTAATTACTTTAATTACGTACGGTTTAAGGAGAGTTTTTACTGTATGCCTTCCTCTACATTCAATGTATATTAAACTTAACAATTATTCTGATATCAATTGCATGTTAATACTGATTAATTTAAAGTTAAACTGTTTTTACATTCAAATGTTAATACTTTTAATTCAAAATTATGTTACAAAATGTATTTACTATGTTCCTGTTTATAATGTTCAAAATTAGACAAATGTTTTGCAAAAATTACAAAGTTACATAAAAAATAAAGTTAAATTTTAAAAATATATACTTTCAAGGTTATTGCTTACATATATTTTAAACTTCATGTTAAAATTCGGCACGTTTAAAAAAGTATTTTTACTTTTTACTTTTCTCTGGATTCTATGTATATTAAAGTGAACAATTCTTCATATACAAATTTCATTTTAAAAAACCATTACATCAACGTTTTACAAAAATACATGTTCATATCACAATACTTACAAGGGTCAAAAATATATTTAAATAACTAAACAACTTCACAAACATATACATCACATTGCCGTCATTTTTTGACGGGCAAGTCGCTAGTATTACTATAATTGGGACAAGCCCTAAAATTTGTGCTTTTTACTTTTTTCTTCTCTATGCTGGACTTTTTATGGTCACTGTCTTCTTTAACTTTTGTGGTGTTTTGTCCATGATTCTGGTTTTGGTCCTTTGCATCTTTGCCCTCGGATGTCTCTGCCATTATACTCCTTACATTGTAGAAGATGTAAACTGTGATGAAATTTTAATCTCTTTTGACTAATTGGCTGGTGCTTACAGGGGCAGAGCTACCAGTGGTGCAGGTGGTGCCATGCACCAGGGCCCTCGTCTTGGGCAGCCCAGTGCTGTGTCATTTTTTTTTTAATGCAATGATGGAAAAGGATATTAAAAGATATTCAAAGCCTTAAAAATGCCAGTCAGTACTGTTCAATCACTTATTAGAAAGGGGACAATTTAGGATCTCTTGATACCAAGCCAAGGTCAGGTAGACCAAAAAAGATTTCAGCAACAACTGCCAGAAGAATTGTTCAGAATACAAAGAAAAATCCACAGGTAACCTCAGGAGAAATACAGGCTGCTCTGGCTGCTCTGGAAAAAGACAGTGTATTTACGTCCTTCGTCCTCTTTTTACGTCCTTCAACCGCATTTTACGTCATTCGGCCTTGTTTCCGTCTTGTTTACGTTTTTTTGCCTGGCATTTTTTGTTTTGCTTCAACGATTTTCACTCGTGAAAAAAGGCAAAATATTCCTCAAATGAACTTGCAACCTCACTAACAGGCTCCCTGGCTCTCCCCCTGTGCTGTGTGTGAGTGTGTAAGTTAATTTGAGTCAGATTTGGGTATTTTTTTCCAGTTTGGTGGTTTGGCAGTTAAAGTCATATTTGGCGAGCCCCGCAGTCCACCTAAGTAGTACGGGCCGTAGTTTTGTGTCCGTGCTGCAGGTCGTCAGGATGAGCGCCTGCGGTACTCATCTCCACCAGCGCAATGATCACATTCGGCACTCATTGCGTAAGACCTGCTGGTATCGGTGATAAACCCGGCCCTTGCTTTGCGTTACAGTTTTGGTGGGCGCTGTTTCTTGGCAGGTTTGCTGTTGTGCTATGTTCTTTCCATTTGGTTATGATAGATTTGATGGTGTTCCTGGTGATCATCAAAGATTTGGATATATTTTTAAAACCTAACCCTGACTTGTACCTCTCAACAACATTGTCCTTACTTGTTTGGAGAGTTCCTTGGTCTTCATCGCAGTGTTTGGTTAGTGGTGCCTCTTGCTTAGGTGTTGCAGCCTCTGGGGCCTTTCAAAAAAGGTGTGTATATGTAATGACAGGTCATGTGACACTTAGGTTGCACACAGTTGAACATCATTTCACTAATTATGTAACTTCTGAAGGTAACTGGTTGCACCTTTTTATGGGCTTCATAACAAAGGGGAGAATACATACGTACATGCCAATCTTCTGTTTTCTATTTCTAAAAAATAGTTTTATGTATATATTTTTCTGATTTCACTTCGCCAACATAGACTATTGTGTTCTGATCCTTTACATAAAATTCAGATTAACAAAACATTGAACTTAAGGCTGTAATGTAACAATATAGGTTAAAAGTCAAGGGGGTGAATACTTTTGCAAGGCACTGTGTATATATATATATAACCTTCTCTCTCCCCCCTTCCTTCTTTTTGTCTCTTCTTTTTCTCTGTCCTTCAATTTCTCGCTCCTCTCTTTCCCTCTTTCTCAGTCTCCCCCTCTCTCGTCTCTCTCCCTCTTTCTCTCTCCTTCTCCCCGCTCTCTATCTCTCTCTCCCCTCTTTGTGTCCTTCTCCCCCACCCTTGTCTCCCCTCTTTCTCCATCTCTCTCTCTCTCTGTCCCCCTGTCTCCCCCATTCTTTCTTTCTCACACCCCCTCTCTTTCTCTGACTCTCTCTCTCACCAACTATCTCCCTCCTCTCTCTTTCTCTCACTCTCTTCATCTTTCTCTCTCCCTCTCCTTCTCCCCTCTCTCTTTCTCCCCCTCTCATTGTTTTCATTTTCCTCTCACTCTTTTATCTATCTCTTACTCTTCCTATAGCTCCCCTCCATCTCTCTCTCTCCCTATTTCTCCACATCTTTCTCCCTGTCTCATCCACTCTTTCTCTCTCTCTCTCCTTCTTTCGCTCCCTCTCATGTATCTCTATATCTCCCCCTCTGACTCTCTCCCTCTCCCTCTCTCTCTCTATTTAACTCTACCCCCTCTCTTTATCTCTCCCATCTATTTCTCTCCCTTTCTATCTCTCTCCCCTTTCTCCCCACTCTCTCTTTTATCTCTCTTCCTTCTTTCTTTCTTCCAACTCTTTGTCTCCCTCTCTAGCTCACGCTCCCACTTTCTCCTTTTTTCTGTCTCTTTCTCTTTTCTCTCTCCCCTTGTTCTCTCTCCCCCCTTTCTACCCTATCTCTCACTCTCCCTCTCTCCTTCCCCTTCCTTTTCTCTCAACATCTCTTCCACTTTTTCTATATCTCCATCTCTCTCTTTTTTTTTTTTTGCTTTCAAATATTTATTTAAATTTCACATATATACAAACACAAGGAAAAAGCAAGCAAAAAAAAACATTTAAAATTGACACAATCATACCCTCCAATTCATTACATGTAAGAAAGGGAGAATTTTTAACAAATTTCCAAAACAATTTGGGATTGGGTTGGCATATACAGCCATTAGAGTAATACCTTTTCCATCCAATATAGAGATAGTACTTTTTGGCATTCATGATGTTTTAATCAGTACAACAAGACACCTAAATATAACAATCAATCCATGTCTCTCTTAATCCCTCTTTTTATCTCTCCCCCTCTGTTTCTCTCTCTCCCCTCTCTCTTTTCTCTCTCCCCCATCTCTTTGTCTCCCTCTACCTGTTTCTCCCTTTCTCTCTCTCTCTCTCTCCCCTCTCTTCCTATCCCTTTCTCTCTCTTATCTCTTTCTCTCCCTTTCGCTCTCTCCCCTTCCACACCCACCCACTCTTTGTCTCCCTCTCTATCTCTCTCCCCCTCTTTCTCTGTTTCCCTCTTTCTCTCTCTCTCTCTCTCTATCTCTCTCTCACACCCACTCTCTTCCCTCTATTTCTCTCTTTCATTCCTCTCTTTGTCTCCCTCTTGATCTCTCTGCCCCCTCTTTCTCTGTTTCCCTCTCTCTCTCTCTCTCTCTCTCACACCCACTCTCTTCCCTCTCTTTCTCTCTTTCGTCCCTCTCTTTGTCTCCCTCTCTATTTCTCTCTCCTCCTCTTTCTGTCTCTCTTGCATTCTCTCTCCCCTCGATTTGTCTCCCTCCCTTTTTCTCTCTATTTCTCTCCATCTCATTATTTTTATAGCACTAGGGCCCTCCATTCTGTAGCTCTGTCACTCGGTGCTTACATTGCCAAATCAAAATGTATCTGAAGAAGGTCCTGAATTGGATTTAAGTTACATGTCCACAAATTTACAATGATATTATTAAACCTTTACAGCACTTTTCATGAAATAAAAACCCTATAGCAATTTGTACTCCTTTAAGTGCATGCTAGATTAAATATGCAAATGTTATGTTCCTTTAAATAATTGTATATTCATCTATAAGTGAGGAAATGGGCACGCTATTATTTATAATTTTCATGGAAAGACATAATGAGTATTTTAATTTCCTTATTTTAAGCATAGTGTTAGATTGGTACAGAAAAAGCCTGTAGTATTTTTATAATCCATCACCCTGCAATTAATCTGCCAGATAAGTGAATATAGTACTTATCTAAATATAGACATCGTTAATATGTTACCATTTGGGCAAAAGGTATAGTCATAGAATAATTTGACTTAACTCTTTTTAAATTCCATTATATATTAATGAGACCATGATCTGGACTCTCTATAACACTTTTTTTTACAAAATTATATTGTGATCTGTTTAGAGAAGGGTCTTGTTCCTATGAAAATAATGTACGACCTGTAAATTGCATGCACCACATTTCAAATATTATTAACACACATTATTAAAAGCTCAGCACGTGTTTAAGTGAAGTTTTGCCAGCTTAAAAATCACTTGTAGTTTCCGAAAAATGTCACATGTTTGTGTAGTACGTAACAAACCAACCCCATTAGAAAATCTTAAATTTAGAATAAGAATGAGCTTGTGTCATGGGCACTTTCATCTGGTTTGACAAGGGTCAGAGAGAAGTTTTCTGGATATATCATCTTTATACTCTCGAACCAAAGGGGATTCATTATGAATAGATTGGTTATTTATATTTTCATTATTGAATAATTATATCTGAGCTCAATTCAGTATTAAATTTGCAGTATTTTTCATGTATATGTTAATTAGTAATTCATTATTGATTCTGTATAATAATAAAGATTAATATAATTGTACATATTCTGTCCAGTTTAAGGCACTGAAGTCTAGAATGAGGCTTATAATAACTACGGTATATTGATTATGTTTATTTTTATGAATGGTATGTTTTCAGTTGTATAAATCTATCCAGCAGCCATTAGGTTTCATTTTCTTATTACTGAGCTCATTTAATTTTTGTTAGATGAAACGCGTCAGAAAAAACATCTGGTGGATAGACTAGAAGTCTGTGAATATGATCCTGTCCATAAAGTGTTACTTGTGCTTTATTATACCAATGTCCCTCTTGGTTTTAAGAAAATTAATAAATAAAAGATATCTTTTTAATGTATCCAGTCCATGTTATGGGCAATTTGTCTGAAGGTCAATGAATTGCTGCTTGTTTGGCATGGAGCCTTATAGGAAACTTATCTTTCTGCAAGTTTGTCTTCTATTTATTTTTATTGTCATGTATCAATTTTAAATGGATTATTTTTTCAATAGAAATATTAACATTTCTAAAACATTCATAAGAGAATACTATAACTGTAACACTTGCAAGCCAAGATTGGTTAAATATTAGAGGGTCATATAATAAATAAGGTAATAATGGCCATGATTTACATTTAATAAATGATATATATAAATGATATATATAATTTATAATAATAATAATAAAATAAAAAATATATATATATATATTTATATATATATATATATATATATAGATATATATATATATATATCTATATATATATATATATATATATATATATATATATATACAGCAATATCCTGTTCAACGCTTTAGATAGGTTCTGGGCAATAGGATTAATGAGCAACGCTAAACTGGCTAATTTTAACATAGGGTAGATAGGTATAGGGGAACCTTTAAAAATACATAAAAAAATAGCAAACATTAACTAAACAGTCCACTTTAAGTGGCAGATGTGGGACCTTCAGGCTCATGCATTAGATGGAAAGTCTGCAAGTTTTCAATCTTGCAAGGTGCTTTAGGAAAAGTACTATGGACACTGGATTGTTAACTCAAAGACTGGGCTCTCCTCGCTTTGCAATGTGTCTAAATAGTTTCTGTCTATACAAATAAATATTATAATAATACTGATAATAATAATAATAGTCCTGCATTCTGGTGTTTTTGGACACAAACTCATCAAAGTATATCTATCTTTGCTTTTTACAACCATTTAGCAGATGTTTGTAGCAAGACACTGCCCTAAGAATGTCTCACATTTCTGCTCTTGCCGCTGTCTGGATCAAACTCAATCAGAATGTCATGGATGGACCTCAAGCTTTTGGTGTGAACTTTGTTTTGGTTCCTCAGTACCAGTCACTGGGCTTCCTGAATGCCCTGTTCTGCCAGTTGTTGGAGGCCCTCATTGTAAGGCTCTCGTCTGAAGCCTGCAGCAACTCCTCAATGTCCTGGGTTTTGGCATTTCCCATTCCAGCCGTATTGAACAGGTCTATAATCTCTGCAATGATGGGCTGCTCTGGATCCACATCCACACACATTTCTACCCATATCTTCTTTGACACTCCTTTCAGACATTGCTGTGCCACTTCCTTCCAGGACAAATCAATGTAAGTTATGGCCTGCAGGATGGTATACTTTTTCCAAAAATCCATCATGAATTCTTTGTCTTTGCTGTCTGATTTGGCAATGAGCTGGTGGAATGTGCAGTGAAGATAAAAGGCCTTGAAGGTCCATAGTCTGGATTAGTGAAATAGTGTTGAGTGGCAGGAAAACTATTTCCACTGGGATGGAGCAACCAACCTCAGATAAGTTGGCAGGGTGGCTTGGAGCATTTTTAATAAACAGGAGCGCTTTGACTTCAATGTATTTATGCCTGAGGTATCAATGGATGGATGGACAGAAATGTTTTGATGATCCAGTTTTTGAGGATGTCCATGGTGATCAAAACTTTATGGCCAAATGACCAGCAAAATGAGTTTTGGAAGCTCCTTCATGGCTCTAGGTGTTTTGGAATGATACACCAGCAATGGTTTGATCTTGAAATCGAAATTGACGTTCCAACCTAGAAGATGGGTTAGACAGTCTTTGGCTGCTTTGAGCCCTGGTGCTCGCTTATTCTTGCGAGATATGAAGGTGTGCGTTGGCATTCTCTTCTAGAACAGTCCAGTCTCTTAACAATTAATCCGCATATTGCAGATCCGAGGAGATCTTAAAAGGTTGAACTTGATGGACTGAAAGTGTTTTTTCAACCTCAATTACTATGTAACTATGTAATGTTGAATACCAGTACTGGAGGATAATTGCATCTTTCTATGATCTCTTTTAAAGTGTCTGTAAAGTGCTCACATCTTCTCCAGTGATTTTAATATTATGCAGGTTGTTTCTTTTCTTGAAGCGTTCGAACAAACCTCTGCTGGCGGAAAATCCTTCAGTCATATCTGGTGTTTGGCTTTGAATATGACAGTAGATGCCTCTGGCCTTCTCCATGATGAGTGGCATGTTACGCTGATTTGTCATGAATGAATGATTTGTACATTAGCCTCCATTACGTAGCATCTGGATCGGGGTAATCTTCTTGACAGAGGATGTAGTGCTGGTTGATGCCAAAGACTTGACCTCTTCTTATTTTTAAGGATGATGCAGATTGTCGAGGTTGGCAACTTTAAATCTGCTCCAATGTCCACTTGGCATTCTCCTTTTTCCAAGCGGTCCAGCACCTACATATTCACATCCAGAGAAATGCTTTGGCGCTTCAATTTAGGCTGATGTTCTTTGCGCTCACTCATGTTCTGTAATACAGTACAGAAAACAATTACTGTAGATTTTATTGAACAATTAACAACCACATGATGAGAAACAAGAGAACATGAAAAATATTCTGTACCTTGTCTCTTAATGGCTGTTGTATATATTGGTCTCTTGGTGGTCATCAAGGCTGGCACTTTTCTTCTCCTCCTTTAAACAGGGTCCCATAAGGGAAAAAAGCGTTATAGTGAATCATCGCTATAAATGGTAGCATTAAGTGGGGTATAACTGTATACATATATAAATATACATATACACACATTACATATATATATATATAAATTATGTGACCTCATTTGCATGTCCCACCCAGTTTTCCCAGAATGCAGTGCATATACTGTATTTCTGAGAAATTTGAGCAGGAAATAAGTTTTTATCAACTTATTTTTAGACATTCAAATAGAATCACTAATGTACTATTCCTTATTTGTACTACTGTACTTTTTATGGTGGAGGGCTTCTATCACTCTTAGCCCACCATATGTGAAACAATTGCTGTATATATATTTATTTATTTATTTATATATATATATATATATATATATATATATATATATATATATATATATATATATATATATATATATATATATATATATATTAATAATGGAAGATTTTTGTGTGCTTTACAATAGTTTGTATTACATTTCAATTGTTTAATAAAGTTTTTCTTTCCTAGGGGGATGAATCTGTTGGCCATAGAGAGGCTTCCCCTGTCAAGCCTTCCCATTGGCTCCACCCCCACAGTGACATCACCTGTGCATGTGCTGTTGCAAAACAAGATAATACATAAATATAATAGTGAGGGTGAATGTGAGGGGCAAAATGGCAACTCTTACATTGAGCAGTTTGATGGGGAAATAAAGTAAATAAAGCAAGTAAACCCAAAAATATGTTGTATGTTTCACTTAAATGTCTATAAATAGCATAAAATAGATACGATTTGGTTCAATGTAAAAAACAAAAACAAAGTTCAGTGGTCCTTTAACCTTCTCACTAGTTTTGTTGAGAGTATAAGTAGTAATAATGAAGAGCATATTAGTCAGGAAAAATGTAACTATAATATTCATGATATATCATTCTGCTGTGTACAAATAAGCTTCATGGTGAACACTTGTAGTCAATGGTTTAAATAAATAAATATATTCTTACATTTTTTTTTTTTTTATTCACTTTTGGTATAATTGCAATTTATATTTCTATAGTGACATCAAACATTTTGCCTAACAGGATTTGAGAAAACTGTGTGGAACTATGAATTCAGATAAAATCTATATTTAGTTATATTCCACTTTGAACTGTCACTTGACAATATACTAAATAGATTAGGTTAACCCCCTCAGGCTACAGGCCAATTAGCAGCCAGGTTGGAAGCGCCCAACACACCAGCAGAGTCACCTAAATCAAAGTATAATTTTAAACCTAAGATTTGTTTTAAAAATGTCTTTATGCTCATGGCTTACATAGATGCTAAAAGTTGTTTGTGTGTTTGATATACTTCCAAACATGTGAAGTTTTCCAAAACGACTTTGGTCCTTTAATAATATATTTTGGCTAGATGAGCCAATTGTTCTATGTGCCAAAAATACTATGTTTCTCTGTTTTAAAATGTTAATATTTGCATTTTACAAAGCACCAATATATACTACAGGTATAATTATCTCTCGTTTCTATAGCGCTAACATATACCATTGCGCACAATAAAACATGGGTATGACAACATGTAATGTGACAGAATGATACAAAAGGAGTTGATGACCCTGCCCATGAGCTAAAAATCATATACATGAGACTTTTTATACAAACTGCCTTGCAAGACTGAGAGCTAACAACCTTGCAAAGTTATTAATGAAACAAAAGGTGAAGGAATTAAAAGGGAGCAAATAAGAAAGGTAATAAAATATTCTCAATCCTATACTTCCAAGGATATATGGATATCCTTGAATAGGACAGAATAATGTGATTTGGCCATTATTTTTGAAAATTAAACAGCATACAGAAAATGTTATTTTTAAATCTCATAGTAAATTAAGTTTGAAAAATGTAGCATTAAACCACAATATTTACACTATCCAAAATGGAACACAGTGCACATTTCGATAACACTGTCTTATCACTTTTAATGTAATATCTATAAATCTCCAACTTGAAGAACATAATAACAAAATACACCAACAACATAAAAGTAAGTGTACAAAGTCCTACATCTTCTGCTTTATGTTTCATTATAAAACTCTGTCTCTGGCCAAATGGGACATTTGTCATTATCATAACGCTATGTCAGCAGAAAAAGAACATTTCTCCAAGTTGGGTAAAAAAAATAATACTTTTTTTGATCTTCTCTGCTTGGTTGGCTTCAATCATGTTGGTATTAATAGATGGCATTTGACAGCTGTGCATTTGTTTTGGGGCCATCTCAACGTTCATACCTCGGTGGTGCTAAGTCTATATGCACAGTAAGCACCTTTGGGATCACAAATGATAAGCTTTATAGCCAAGATGGTTTAAGGAGAGACGTGATTATGCCTCTCACTCATAAGAGTCTTGGCAAGCAAAGAAAAATTATGACCCAACAGACAGGCAATTTCTTTGGGGAGTTGATTAAATCTGTTTTTTCAATCGTGAAAACCATAATGGAAGAGCTATTTCAAGTTTCCTAAATATTCCAGCAATTCTTACAAAATTTATACTCGATCATAAAGCTTCTTATGTTTTGAGTGAAGGAGAAACTTGATGGAGTAATGGATTGAATGGTAGTAAACGTATATATTGCCGTGTGTGAAGATCCTGCAATTTTTAGATAGATAAACATCAAAGTGTTTTTAGTCCATATTTGTCAGAAACTCATTACTCATTTGTACTTCTGGCATTGCACTGTGAAACATTTGTTTGTACAATAAATACTGTTGATGAATTTGGTAAAATATTTATATGTTCAGTTCTAATTATGCCAAGATCTCTGTAGATGTAGTTTTACTGGCACATTAAATGTTTATGCAGTTTATATTAAATGAACAATGAATCTATCACATAGGGATATAAAAATATATTTGAAAATATGACCTCACTCCTAGTCGGCTAGGAACTGGGGGGATGGGGAGGGGGGACAAATCCCCCCCAGATTATATGAACAGGAGACACAAACAATAGCAAAATTAAACTAAATCATGCATTTGACCCCCAGATTGTGCCAGAGCTATGGAGCAGTATGTCTTTTCCATGAAAGTTTTGTCCCATAATTAAAATTATAATATATATACCATATATACTCGAGTATAAGCCGACCCGAGGATAAGCCGAGGCACCTATTTTACCACCAAATACTGGTAAAACTTAGTGACTTGAGTATAAGCCAAGGGTGGGAAATGTGCCCCCTGTGTCCCCCCTGTGTCCCTCTTGTGACCTCTGTGTCCCGCTTTTGTGTGCCCCTCACTCTCCCCTGTGTCTCTTCTCCCCTCTCCCTCCCCTGTGTCTCTTCCTCTCCTCTCCCTCCTCTGTGTCTCTTCCCCCTCTCCCTTCCCTGTGTCTCTTCCCCCTCTCTCTTTCCTGTGTTTCTTCCCCCCTCTCCCTTCCCTGTGTCTCTTTCCCTCCCCCTCCCTTATCACCCTCCTCAGCCCCCTCCTCAACCCTCTCCTCATCCTCTGTCCTCAACCTCCCTACTCAATCCCCTCCTCCACCCCCCTCCTAATTCTCAACCTCACGCCTCAACCCCCTTCCTTATCCTCAACCCCCTCCTCAACCCCCCTCCTCGACCTCCCTCCTCATCCCCCATCCTCAACTTCGTTTTCTCAACTCCCCTCAACCCCCCTCCTCATCCTCAACCCCATCCTCATCATCAACACCCCATCTTCAACCGCCCATACTCAAGCCCCCTCCTCATCCTAATTGTCCCTCCTCATACTAAACCCCCTCCTCAACCTCCCTCCTCAACCCCCCTCTTCAACCCCCCTCCTCGTCCTCTACCTCCCTACTCATCCTTAACCTTCCTTTCTCAACCCCCCTCCTCAACCTCAACCCCCCAATCCTCATCCTCAATCCCCATCTCAATCCCCGATCCTCAACCCCCTCCTCATCCTAAACCCCCCTTCTTATCCTAAACCCCCCTCCTCAAACCCCATCCTCAACCTCAACCCCCCTCCTCAACCTCAACCCCCCATCCTCATCCTCAACCCCAATCCTCAACCTCTCTCCTTAACCCCCTCCTCAACCTCAACCCCCCATCCTCGCACTCCTTTACTGATCTTGAACCATTCTATTGGCCCATGTTTGGTTCTGTCTGTGGCTTATTGGTCCACATACAGATTCTTGAGGAGGAGGATGAGATGATCTGGTACTCCCATCTCTTTAAGGACATGCCACATTTTGCTGTGATCCACTCAGTCAGAGGCTTTAGAATAGTCTAGAAGAAGTAAATGTTTTTCTGGAACTCTCTTGCTTTCTCTATTACCAGCGGACATTGGCAATTTGATCTATTATGCCTCTTCCTCTGCGGAATCCGGCATGCACATTTGGTAGTTCCTAGTCCATATATTGTTGGAGTCGAGCTTGTAGGATCTTAAGCATTACCTTGCTGGCATGTGAAATGAGTGCAAATGTTCAATAATTGGGGCACTCTTTGGCACTGTCTTGTTTTGGGGGGATTGGGATGTAGACTGACCTTTTCTAGTCTATTGGCCATTGTGGAGTTTCCAAATGTGTTGGCATAAGGCAAGTAACACTTTCACAGCATCATCCTTTAGAATTATGAACAGTTCAATTAGGATTCCATCACCTCCTGCAGCTTTATTATCAGGAAGACATCCTAGGGCCCATCTCACTTCGCTCTCCAAGATGTCTGGCTCCAGCTCATTGGACAAACTATTGAGGTCATCACTGCTGTTAAGATCCTTCCTGTATAGATTTTCAGTGTATTCCTGCCCCCTCTTCTTTATCTGATCTTCTTCAGTTAAGTCCCTACCATTTTTGTCTTCTATCATGCCCACTTTGGCATGAAAGGTGCCTTTTAAGATCCCAATTTTCTTGAAGAGATTTCTTGATTTACCCATTCGGTTATCTACTTCAATCTCCCTACATTGCTCATTGTAGAATGTCCCCTTGTATCTTCTTGCTATCATCTGGAATTCTGCATTCAGTTGGACAAATATTTTCCTATCACCACTACCTTTAACTTTCCTTCTTTCCTTGGCTACTTTTAAAGTGTCATCAGACAACCAGCTTGTCTTCTTACTTTTCTTTCTTTTACTGATATTCTTTGTTGCTGTTTACTACTTTGTTGCTGCAGACTGCTTGTTGTATCCTGTATCCAGCCATTCTCATGAAGGGTCCGCAGAAGAAGAAGACCTAGGGGGTAGGATTAGTGAGTAAATCGGTTCAAGCCCCATCAGAAGACTAGGTCATGACAATTGTTATTAATGTTTTTGAGTGTAAACTACTTGAGATTGAAAGATATATATCTGTAAGCATAAGTTATGTTAAAGTTACTTTATTTAAGCCCATTGACTAACTTTCATGGCGGGTGGTGATAAAGAAGAAGACCATGCCCAATTGGTAAAGTCATAATGGTTACAGAGACATTTAGGTACTACATTAATATTATTATTACTAGCGACTTGCCCGTCAAAAAATGACGGTCAATAAGAGAAAGTGTTGAAATGCTGTTTGTCACACAATGTGAGTGTACTGTGTGCCTCAAGTAACTAAATTCCTCAAAAAGCAGAAATCTACATAACATAAAATAAGAAAAAATAAAATCACCAAAAATAAAAAATGTACATTACAGAATAAAAAAAAAACCTAAGTCACAAAAAATAAAAAAGGAACAATACAGAAAATAACAAAATACATTACAACCCCCCCTCACTACAAATATTTTAAAAAAATGAAACACCTCAAAATGAAATACATATAATTCATGCATATAATACAATACAATACAATAAAATACAATACAACACAATTCAATAAAATACAATACAACACAATTCAATTAAATACAATACACCACTATCTAATACACATGCCACTATCTAACATACATGCCACTATCTAATATACATGCCACTATATAATGTAATATACAATACTATCTAATAATACATCCCCCTATCTATCTATGTAATATAAAATACATGCTATCTATATATATATATATAGCTACCCTAATTGTAAGCTACAATAAAATAATTAAGACCACTTACCTTTGAGATGTTTCTTCAGATCAGCAACCTACGGTAAAAAAGATAAAAAAAATGAATACAACACGTTTACATGAAATAACCAAACATTCTAAACATTCTAAATATTCTAAATATTATACTCACCTTTCCAGCATGTCCCGTTCCAGCATGTCACGTCCAAGCATGTCACGTCCTCCATGTTCCGTCGTCCATCTTTGCCTCTTGTCCGGCGCTACTCTTGTAAAAAAAAACATTACATTAGTAAACATAAACCAAAGTTAAATAAACACAATCTACATTATACCTACCATTATACTTTACCTCCGACGCTAATGACCTTCCTATGGAGTGTTCCAGAATAAAATTGACAATGGCGGCTTCTGATTGGCTGAAAAGGCTGTCTATCAAATTCAGCCAATGAGAAGACCCCATTTGTGAACCAATGAAAAAAGTATACACCCCAAAATACAACAGTGATTGGATAACACACCTGTAAATCTTTATTTGAACCAATCCTAAGGCTTTATTGTCATCAGCCAATCACAATGGAATATACCCCCACGTACTGATTGGTGAAGACATCTGCGCCTTCCCATTGGCTGTAATATTGATTGATATTAACAGTAGCCAATGAGAATGCGCAAATCATTCACCAATCAGTACGTGAGGGTGTATTCCATTGTGATTGGCTATTGTCAGTGCAACCAATCAGAATGCGCAGAGGCTCCAACCAATCACCCTGTGGGGGTGTATTCCATTGTGATTGGCTAAAGGCATCTGCGCCTTATGATTGGTTTAAATAAAGATTGACAGGTGCATTATCCAATCAGAGTGGGATTTTAAGGTGTATCCGTTTGTGATTGGTTTACACATTGGCGCCTCCTGATTGGGTGAATTTGATAGACAGCTTTTTCAACCAATCAGTAGGCACCATTGCTTATTTTCTTCCGGAAAAGTCTCCTGGAGCCTCTTTAGCATCGGGGATGTCCGGGAGTGCGGATGTAAGTATATATATATATATATATATATATATATATATATATTTTTTTTTTTTTTACAGGGCGTGGCAGAAGAGGATCCAAAGGAGGCCGGAGACATCGCGGGGAGGTAAGTAGTATGTAGATTATGTTTATTTTATTTTGATGTATGTGTATTAATGTTGTGTTTTTTTTAACAGTGCCGCGCCATAGAAGGATTCAAAGAATAAGGACGGGACATGCCGGAAAGGTGAGTAGAATATTTAGAATGTATAGAATTTATAGAATGTTTATTTTAGAACTGTAAATGTGTTGCACTAATTTTTTTTTTTTTTTTTTTTTTCATAGGTGGCTGATCCCAATGAACATCTGCAAAGGTAAGTGGTCTTAATTATTTTATTTTAGCTTAGACTTAGATTAATTAATATATAGATAGTATTTATTGTATGTTAGCTAGGGGTATGCATTTTATAAAGATAGCATAGGATGTATTGTAGATAGATTGTGGTATTTATTTAGATAGATTGGGAATGTATTATTATATAGATAGCATGTATATTAGATTATGGTATTCATTAAGATAGATTGGGGATGTATTATTATATAGATAGCATGTATATTAGATTATACTATTTATTTAGATAGATTGTGTGATGTATATTATATAGGGGTGTATTGTATTGTAATTGTATGTATTTGTATTGTATGTATTTGTATTATATGTATTTCCTTTTCAGGTGTGTATTTTTTTTTTCTGTAGTGAGGGGGGGGGTTTAATGTTTTTTTTTATTTTCTGTAATGTTCCTTTTTTATTTTTTGTGACTTAGGTTTTTTTATTTTGTGTAATGTAGTTTATTTTTTTTGTGAGTTAGGTTTTTTATTTCATGTAATGTAGATTTTTTTGTGTGACTTTAGGCTTTTTTATTTTCTGTAATTAGAGTGGTGGGGGTTAATAGGGGGTAGGTAGTATAGATGTTAATGGGTTAGTGTAGAGGGTGTTTAGTTGATCATTAATGTTTTATTGGCGGTGTGTGTAACCGAGTGTGAGGCGCCTTTGAGATTTTTGTTTTTAAAAAGTCGTCTGTGTGTGTTAACACAGCCGACTTCGCGAGGATCCGCATTTGCAGGGACGTTGGGATGCTCCATCACCGCAAATGCGGCCCCTCACTTTGCGAGGACCCGCATTTGCGGGGAACTGCGTCCCTCACTTCGCGAGGGCCGCAGTTCTTGCGGGCTCGCTGGGCAAGCCCGCAAGCTTGAGCAACGGCTCGTATGCTCACAACTATATATGTGATAATAATTATTATTATTATTGTTATTAATAATATTATTTAAACCAATTGGGCATGCACTTTATGATTATCATATCCTACGGTGCGAGTTGATTCCCCTAAATAAACACTTCCAACCCAATATTTTAATAGCAACCAGCTACACTTGTATTTTTTTGTATACTTTATATATGCTTTCTTCCATAATTAACTTATACATAAGAATATTGGCAGTTGTAATCATTTAAAAAAATCTACAAATAGTCTTAATTATTATTATTTAAAATTATATAAACAATAACTACTTTATCAGGGTAACAATATTTTTAAAAAAAAGCTGATTTCTCCTGGGATCTGAGCATACGATGAGCGCCAAAGGTCCTCACAGTACAAAACGGTTTAAATTATGTCTCAAACAGCACTCCCATGGCTTCAAATTGTATTGCCCCATCATTTTTGACGCACAAGTCGCTAGTTCAAAATAATTCTCCTAGAAATACTAGTCGTTTGCCAGTCATAAATGGCCTCATAATATTGTCTTAAAAATTGTGTCTCCTGTCTGTTTGTGCGCCCTCTCTCTGTGTACCCTCTCTCTCTCTGCTATCTGTCTTCCTCTATGCACCCTCTCTCTCCTTCTCTCTCCCTCTCTCCCTCCTTCTATCTCTCCCTCCCTTCTTCTTCTCTCTCCATCCCTTCTTCTCCTTCTCCCTTCTTCTCCCTCTCCCTTCCTATCTCTCTCTCCCTCCTTTCTTCTCTCTACTTTTCTTTCCCTTCCTCTCTCTCTCCCTTCCTCTTTCTCTCCCCCTCCTTCTCTCTCTCTCCTTCTCTCTCCCTCTCCTTCTCACTCTCTCCCTCCCTCCCTCTCCTTCTCACTCTCTCTCCTCCCTCCTTCCTTCTCTCTCATTCCCTTCCTCTCTCTCCCTCCTTCTCTCTCTCTCTTCCTCTCTCTCTCCCTTCCTCTCTCTCTCCTTCCTTCTCTCTCCTTCTCTCTCTCTCCCTTCCTCTCTCTCCTTCCTTCTCTCTCCTTCTTTCTCTCTCTCCCTTCCTCTCTCTCCTTCCTTCTCTCTCATTCTCTCTCTCTCTCACTTCCTCTCTCTCTCATCCGTCTCTCTCCCTCTCCTTCTCTCTCTGTCTCTCCTCTCTCTGTCTCTCCTCACTCTCTCTCCCTCCTCCTTCCTTCCCTCTCATTCCCTCCTCTCTACCTTGCTCTCCTTCTCTATCCTGCCCTCTCCCTTCCTCTCCTTCTCTCTCCCTCCCTCTCCCTTTAAGGCTTGCAATGCATGGGTATATATACAGTATATATATATATATATATATATATATATATATCACATATATAGTTGTGAGCGTACGAGTAGCGAGCCGTGGCCCTCGCGTAGCGAGGGCTGCGGGCGAGGGCCTCAGTTGCTGGCATGGAGCGCCAAAGGCGCTCATTGCCAGCAACTGCGACCCTCGTAAAATTTACGTTCAAACACAAACAACCACACAACAACCGCGACCACGCAAACAACATGACACATCAACTACGACCCTCGCAAACTTTACATCGCAACGCAAACAGCATACGAGACACGTTAACACACATTACGATCTCGCAACAATCGGACGCAACTCGCGAACATTACAAAATTCAAAACACAATAAATACACACAGCACATACATAAAAAGCTTACCTACAGCAAAAGGGAGCATCCAGGTCCTCAAACTTACACCTTCATTTAACTCAAAATAAAACAGTTTAGACACTAAAAAATTCTTTAAGCAAGAGAAAAAATGGTCGCCGAACAAAACGAAAACTAGGCTACAGCACTCTAAATACGCAAAACACCACAAGAAACTCGCAAAACACCACAAAAGACCTACGGATATTCCACTAAGACGCATACTACACATTACCTACTACGCTAACGTTTTGGTCTCGCACACTATTACTGTGCACACATTCATCAAGCTTACACAGCAGCTCCACACCACTAATGCTGCAGCAACATTCAAACACATTGCCAGCTCTTCAACACAATGCATCAAAATAGGTAACGTATATTCATTTATTAATCTATGATATATTTCATTATTACACACCAAACAGCATTAGCTACCTTACAATTTCATTGTCGTCATTTTATGACGGGCAATTCGCTAGTATATATATATAGAGATGTCGCGAATAGTTCGCCGGCGGACTGTTCCCGGCGAACATAGCATGTTCGCAATCGCGGCGAACTGCAAACATATGTGATGTTCGATCCGCCCCCTATACTTTATTATTGAGCAAACTTTGACCCTGCACCTCACAGTCAGCAGACACATTCCACCCAATCAGCATCAGACCCTTCTACCTCATGGACAGCAGCCATTTTGGAATCATAACTAACTTGCAGTCTTACTGAGAGGAGAGTGTAGGTGCTGCTGATTGAATAGGGAAATCAATAGCTAGGCAAGTTTATTCAGTGTTCAGTGCAGTGCTGAAGGACTCACCAGATCTCTGCTGTAAACACAGCACCCCAAAAAGCCCTTTTTAGGGCTATAACATCATTTTTTTGGTTTGTTTTTTTCTTTCTAATCTAACTTCATTTTGCTGTCTCACTGCTAGCCCCTAATAGCAAGTGTGTGTGTCAGGCTCACAGCTTATACTGTGTGTGCACAGTGCAACCAATACAATCTTGTTTACTAGTTGTCTACTTTTAAAAAACCAAAACTTTTATTTTGTTAAATCTTAGTTCATTTGCCTGACCGCCGATCTAAGTTCATTTGCCTGACCGCTAGCCAGTGTGTGTGTCAGGCTTACAAGTATTGTGGCAAGTTCAACCAATCCAATCTAGTGGTGTACCAGCAGTCTACATTTAAAAAAACAATAATTTTATTTTCTTAAATCTAAGTTCATTTGCCTGACCGCCAATCTAAGTTCATTTGCCTGACCGCTAGCCAGTGTGTGTGTCAGGCTTACAAGTATTGTGCCAAGTTCAACCAATCCAATCTATATGGGGTACCAGCAGTCTACATTTAAAAAAACAATAATTTTATTTTCTTAAATCTAAGTTCATTTGCCTGACCGCCAATCTAAGTTCATTTGCCTGACCGCTAGCCAGTGTGTGTGTCAGGCTTACAAGTACTGTGCCAAGTTCAACCAATCCAATCTAGTTGGGGTACCAGCAGTCTACATTTAAAAAACCAATCATTTTATTTTCTTAAATCTAAGTTCATTTTTCTGACCGCAAATCTAAGTTCATTTGCCTGACCGCTAGCCAGTGTGTGTTTCAGGCTTACAAGTATTAAGCCAAGTTCAACCAATCCAATCTAGTTGGGGTACCAGCAGTCTACATTTAAAAAACCAATAATTTTATTTTCTTAAATCTAAGTTCATTTGCCTGACCACTAATCTAAGTTCATTTGCCTGACCGCTAGCCAGTGTGTGTGTCAGGCTTACAAGTGTTGTGCCAAGTTCAACCAATCCAATCTAGTGGTGTACCAGCAGTCTACATTTAAAAAAACAATAATTGTATTTTCTTAAATCTAAGTTAATTTGCCTGACCACCAATCTAAGTTCATTTGCCTGACCGCTAGCCAGTGTGTGTGTCAGGCTTACAAGTATTGTGCCAAGTTCAACCAATCCAATCTATATGGGGTACCAGCAGTCTACATTTAAAAAAACAATGATTTTATTTTCTTAAATCTAAGTTCATTTGCTTGACCGCAAATCTAAGTTCATTTGCCTGACCGCTTGCCAGTGTGTGTGTCAGGCTTACAAGTATTGTGCCAAGTTCAACCAATCCAATCTAGTGGTGTACCAGCAGTCTACATTTAAAAAAACAATAATTTTATTTTATTAAATCTAAGTTCATTTGCCTGACCGCCAATCTAAGTTCATTTGCCTGACCGCTAGCCAGTGTGTGTGTCAGGCTTACAAGTACTGTGCCAAGTTCAACCAATCCAATCTAGTTGGGGTACCAGCAGTCTACATTTAAAAAACCAATAATTTTGTTTTCTTAAATCTAAGTTCATTTGCTGTGAAGAATTGACTCTGCTGGGTTTTGAACCCTGGTCCCCAGGCTGCTATACCTCTTCCCTACCACTGCGCCAGCCTGCCTTTTGTGAATTACATTGAGACCTTATAAGCTTGACTCTGCTAGCAATTTTATCAGTACCTAAGTCTCTTCAGCTGTGTCTGGTCAGGTGTCTGGTCCTTGGCCTATATAAGGCACTTCCTGTCAAATGTACCTTGCCAGGTTATTGTTCATTGCTGATCCCTTCAATAAATGCTTGTTCCTGTTTAACCTAAAAGTTGCTGAACCGGATTATTGCTGAACTTGGCTACTGGTCTCCACAACTTTGTGATTCCTATATCATTACAGAATAATCTGGCACTTTCATGGAGACCGCCGGGACAGATTCTGCATTGGCCCAGCAGGTTGCTTTTACTGCAAGAACTGTGCAGACCCAGGCACAGACCATCCAAGTGCTGCAGGACCAGGTAGCTGAACTGCAAAATAAATTTCAGTCAATGCACAGTGAGTACACCAGCTACAGGGCACGTGATGTTTCAGCTGCTACTGTTACACCTGCACAAGATGCCCGCTTGCCCCTGCCAGAAAAGTTTTGAGGAGATCGCAAAAAATGTAGGGGTTTCCTAAATCAATGCCGTTTGCACTTCATGATGTTACCTCACCAATTTCCATCTGAAAGAGAGAAGGTGGGATTTATTTTTTCACTATTCAAAGATGAAGCCCTGGCTTGGGGCTCCCCTCTTCTGGAACAGAACAGTCCAGTCTTGGGTAATCTAAATGACTTTCTTGAGGCCATGTGCCTAGTTTTTGATGACACCAATCGATGTGCTACAGCAGAAGCCACTCTACTACATTTGCATTAAGGGAGGCGCTCCGTGGCTGAATATGCTGCTGAATTCAGACAGTGGGTTGCTGATACTACCTGGAACCAATCAGCTCAGAGGTTCCACTTCAGAAAAGGTCTCTCAGAAGCTATAAAAGATGAGCTAGCTCGTGTTGATCTTCCTGCTGACTTTGATGCATTCGTGCGTTTGGCTATCCGTATCGATCGAGACGTATCGATCGAGACTTTCTGAAAGAAGACTGGAAAGACAGGGCTCTTTTAGACCAAGTACTACTCCTATTTCCTATTCAAGAATTTCTACTCCAACCCCACAAACACCTTCAGACTTTGAGCCTGAGGCTATGCAGGTAAATCTAATAAGAGGGCCATTATCCAATGAAGAAAAACAGTGGCGACGCACTCACAATTTATGCCTGTATTGTGGTAGTGCAGGGCACTATGCCATCAATTGCCCTAGCAAATCCAAAAGAACAATAGCTATGGCTGCTGAGGGTGCACAGATTCGACACCAATGCCAGATTGCAGATCAACTGGATTCTGTCACACAACCCTTGTTTTCTCTGGCTCATGGTGAAGAGGGTATGTTGACTCAACATCCTCATTTTGTGGTGCCTATCACGTTGCAATGTGGTGATCATAAAATTTCAACTACAGCTATGATAGATTCTGGAGCAGGCGGAAACTTTATGGACATTACATTTGCAGCAGGAAATGGAATTCAGTCTATCCCTAATTCTTCAACTGTGTTAATGGAGACAGTGGACGGTTCTCCACTTACGTCGGGCCCCGTTACACATGAGACTGTGCCCTTAAAGTTGACTCTGGAAGTGAATCACCATGAGACTATATCTTTCCACCTAATTTCCTCAACACAGTTTCCAGTGATTTTGGGGGTACCTTGGCTTGCTCTGCATAACCCACAGATTGATTGGAAGATAAGAACTTTGTCCTTTCCTTCAGAACACTGCTTAATGAATTGTCAACCCACTAAGGTAACACCTGTTGCCACAACAATTAATGAAATGGTTGCTACAAACGTGATTAAGCTTCCTCTACAATATCAGGATTTTGCAGATGTCTGTGATAAGAAGAATGCTGATCAGCTTCCACCCCACAGGCCTTATGATTGCCCAATAGAGCTGTTGCCTGGGGCTGCTATCCCATTTGGCCGTATATATTCCCTTTCTGAGCCTGAATTGAAAGCTCTTCGTGAATACATACAAGAAAATCTTGTCAAAGGTTTTATTCGACCATCTACTTCCCCAGCAGGAGCTCCTATATTCTTTGTAGAGAAGAAAGATGGCAGCCTACGGCCATGCGTTGATTACAGGGACATTAATAACATCACTGTTAAAAACCGCTACCCCTTGCCTCTCATTCCTGAACTTTTGGAGAGACTTCGCTCAGCTAAAATATTTACAAAGCTTGATCTTCGGGGGGCATATAATCTGGTTCGCATAAGACCAAATGATGAATGGAAAAAAGCTTTCAGAACCAGGTACGGGCATTACGAATATCTAGTAATGCCATTTGGGCTTTGTAATGCCCCTGCAACTTTCCAGCATCTTATCAATGATGTATTACGAGATCTCCTGGATCAGTTTGTTGTGGCATATTTGGATGATATCCTAATATTCTCTGATAGTCTTGAAAACCACAGAAAACAGGTCCGTATAGTTCTGGAGCGCCTTCGTACCCACCACCTATACATTAAACTAGAAAAATGTGAGTTTGAACAAACAGAAATTCAATTCCTGGGGTATGTCATAACTCCTAAAGGTTTAACTATGGACGCAAGTAAAATTAAAGCTGTGCTGGACTGGCCCATCCCCAAGAATGAAAAAGATGTCCAGAGATTTGTGGGGTTTGCCAATTTTTACAGGCGTTTCATTAAGAATTTCTCTGCTGTTATTACACCGATCACTGAACTCACACGTAAGGGGGCTCCTTTTCAGTGGTCCGATAAGGCTGATACTGCATTTTCCCGATTAAAGACTCTGTTTACATCTGCCCCCGTCCTGGTACATCCTCAGCCAGAATTACCATTTATTGTGGAAGTTGATGCTTCTGATTCAGCTGTTGGTGCTATACTGTCTCAAAGGACTGGACCTAAGATGCTGTTACATCCGTGTGCCTTCTATTCCCGCCAGATGGTGCCAGCAGAAAGAAATTATGACATAGGGAATAAAGAACTATTGGCTATAAAAGCTGCCTTCACCGAATGGAGACATCTCTTGGAGGGAGCTACCCATCCAATTACTATCCTCACAGATCACAAAAATCTGGAATGGATTCGATCAGCTAAGAGACTGTCAGCCAGACAAGCACGCTGGTCCCTATTCTTCTCAAGGTTTAATTTTTTGGTTACATACCGTCCTGGCTCCAAGAATGGTAAGGCGGATGCCTTGTCTAGAATAGCTGACCCCCTCCATGCTACCGTAACCAAGACCACTATCTTGCCGGAGGATATATTTATAGGAGTTGCTTTTCCTTCTGATCTGATGTCTCGCATTAAAAAGGGCTACGCTGAAGACCCAGTTCTTCGTGATCCTCCTCGTGATCTCCATATGACGATGCTTAATGGGTTTTGGATTTTTCAACGACGTCTGTTTGCTCCAGAGTCAGTGCGACTGGACCTTTTACGTCTCTACCATGACTCAAAACCAGCAGGTCATCCAGGAATCCGAAAGACGCAAGACCTACTTGCCCGATCCTTTTGGTGGCCGAAGTATCATGAGGACGTTAAGAAGTATGTGTCCTTTTGTGATGTGTGTGCCAGACATAAGACTCCTCGCTCATCCCCTGCTGGCTTGCTTCAGCCTCTTCCGATTCCTCATCGTCCCTGGGGATCTATATCCATGGACTTTATTGTGGAACTACCTCCCTCTAAGGAACACACTACCATTCTTGTTGTTGTGGACAGGTTAACTAAGATGGGTCATTTCATACCAGCTCGTGGTCTCCCTTCAGCTAAACAGACGGCTGACCTGGTTATTCGGGAAATGTTTCGCTTGCATGGAGTGCCTGATGAAGTAGTTTCTGACAGGGGAGTGCAGTTTACGTCTCGTTTTTGGAAACATTTTTGTTCTAATCTAGGTATTAATGTAAATCTGTCGTCAGCTTTTCGTCCGCAAAGTAATGGACAGACTGAGCGAACCAACCAGACTTTGGAGCAATATTTGCGGTGCTATATTAGTTACCTGCAGGATGACTGGCTGGATTTTCTACCCACGGCGGAGTTTGCCTATAACAATGCCCAACACTCCTCCACTTCTTTGAGGCCATTATTTGCCAACTATGGTTACCATCTGACCTTTCTAGTCAGTCTCCCAATTACTACTTCCATTCCTGCTGTCACTGACCGGCTAACCGCCTTACGTGATTCCCAAGCACTGTTGAAAGAGACTCTTTTGGAGGCTCAGGAATGTTACAAAAGAGCTGCTGATAGGCATAGAAAGGAGGCCCCAGTCTATCGCGTTGGTGACAAGGTGTGGCTGTCAACAAAGAATCTTAAGCTTCGGATTCCTTCTCATAAATTGGGTCAAAGGTTCATGGGACCTTTTGAGATCATTGCTCAGATCAATGCTGTCACCTTCCGTTTGCAACTCCCAAATTTCATGAAAATACATCCAGTGTTTCACGTTGCACTGCTTAAACCTGTTCATGAAAATACTTTCCCTGGCAGAGCCCTGCCTGCCCCACCTCCAGTCCACGTGGATGGTGAGGATGAGTACGAAGTGGACAAAATTCTTGACTCCCGGATCAAACTTCAGTATCTGGTTCACTGGAAAGGCTATGGTGAGGAGGAGAGTTTGTGCGAACCAGTGGACAATATTTACGCTCCTGATCTACTTCGGTCTTTTCATGTGCAGTACCCTGCTAAACCAGGTAATAGGGCATCCAGAGGCTGCAACTATAGAGGCAGGGGTAATGTGAGGAATTGACTCTGCTTGGTTTTGAACCCTGGTCCCCAGGCTGCTATACCTCTTCCCTACCACTGCGCCAGCCTGCCTTTTGTGAATTCCATTGAGACCTTATAAGCTTGAATCTGCTAGCAATTTTATCAGTACCTAAGTCTCTTCAGCTGTGTCTGGTCAGGTGTCTGGTCCTTGGCCTATATAAGGCACTTCCTGTCAAATGTACCTTGCCAGATTATTGTTGGTTCCTGATCCCTTCAATAAAAGCTTGTTAACCTACAAGTTGCTGAACCGGATTATTGCTGACCTTGGCTACTGGTCTCCACAACTTTGTGATTCCTATATCATTACATTTGCCTGACCGCCAATCTAAATTCATTTGCCTGATCGCTAGCCAGTGTGTGTGTCAGGCTTACAAGTATTGTGCCAAGTTCAACCAATCCAATTTAGTGGTGTACCAGCACTCTACATTTAAAAAACACAACACTTTTTTCCTGTGTAATCTAATTTCATTTGCCTGCCTGCCAGCGTGTGTGTCTTAGGCTCACATCGTATACTGTGCCCACTTGCCCAGTCAGTGCCACCACTCATATCTGGTGTAACAGTCAGTAGCACACATTTAAACAAAGAATAACATTTTGACTGTAATACATTGAATAGCAGTTACTTGTCTGCAAGTGTCTGTGTCAGGCCTACAGCGTCTACTCTGCCAACTTCTGCAAGTGCACAGTGCCACTTATATCTGTTGTCAAAGTAGCTTGCACGCATAGTACCACTAATCGGAAAAAAAATGACAGGCAGAGGCAGGACACCCTGCAGGGGCCGTCGTGGTCGTGGTGCTGTGATTCCCTTTGGCCCTACAATAATGCCCAGTGTTCAGAGGCCAGTTACCCTGAACTTGAAAAGTTCAGAGGACGTAGTTGACTGGCTAACACAGGACACCCAATCTTCTACAGCTTCCGCTTGGAACATTGACGCACCATCCTCCTCCAGCTTAGTTTCGGGCACCTCTCAAGTTACCACTCGCCCGTCTGCCGCCACCATTTTTTTTGTGTGTCTGCCTCTAACAACAGCGATGCCATTTGCAACCTGTGCCAAAAGAAACTGAGTCATGGGAAGTCCAACACCCACCTAGGTATAACTGCTTTGCGAAGGCACGTGAGGTCACATCACAAACGCCAATGGGATCAACACATGAGTACAAGCAGCACACAAACTCAAAGACGCCATCCTCCTCCTGGTCCAGCATCTTCATCCACGTCAACCACTGCTGTCCTCCTTGCCCCCTCTCAACCATCCGCCACTCCGTCTCTCGCCTCATCTCCTGCTCATCTTCCCACAGTCAGGTGTCTGTCAAGGGCATGTTTGAGCGTAAGAAGCCAATGCCAAAAAGTCACCCCCTTGACCGGCGTCTAACAGCTGGATTGTCTGAACTCTTAGCCCGCCAGCTTTTACCATACAAGCTGGTGGAGTCTGAGGCGTTCAAAAAATTTGTAGCGATTGGGACACCGCAGTGGAAGGTACCCGGCCGAAATTTCTTTGCCCAAAAGGCAATCCCCAACCTATACTCGATTGTGCAAAAGGAGGTAATGGTATCTCTGGCACACAGTGTTGGGGCAAGGGTCCATCTGACCACTGATACCTGGTCTGCAAAGCATGGTCAGGGCACACACTGCGCATTGGGTAAACCTGATGACGCCTGCCAATCATGGAATGAGTGGCTCTGCAGAGGAGTTGGTGACAGCGCCACGACTTGCAGGCAGGCCTGCTGCCACCTCCTCTACTCCTCCTACTCCATCCTCTTCCATAACCTCCTCAGCTGAGTCCTCTTCTGCTGCGTCTTGCTCCACATCAACAGCACCCGCCAGCTCCCCAGATACTATTCCACATCCCGGATACGGCAGTGTCATGCCGTCTTGGGGTTGACTTGCCTGAAAGCAGAGAGTCACACCGGGCCAGCACTCCTGTCTGCCCTGAACGCACAGGTGGATCAATGGCTGACTCCGCACCAACTGGAGATTGGCAAAGTGGTTTGTGACAATGGTAAGAAATTTGTTGGCGGCATTGAATTTGGGCAAGTTGACGCATGTGCCGTGCATGGCACATGTGTGTAATCTGATCGTACAACGCTTTGTCCATAAGTATCAAGGCTTACAGGACGTCCTGAAGCAGGCCAGAAAGGTGTGTGGCCATTTCAGGCGTTCCTACACGGCCATGGCGCATTTTTCAGATATCCAGCGGTGAAAAAACATGCCAGTGAGGCGCTTGATTTGTGACAGCCCCACACGTTGGAATTCAACACTCCTAATGTTCGGCCGCCTGCTCCAACAAGAAGAAGCCATTAACGAGTATTTGTATGACCGGGGTGCTAGGACAGCCTCTGCTGAGCTGGGGATTTTTTTGCCACGTTACTGGACGCTCATGCGCAATGCCTGAGGAGGTGACAAACCTTGTCAGTCGCACCGAAGGCACCATCAGCGACATCATACCATTTGTTTTCTTCCTGGATCGTGCCCTGCGAAGAGTGCTGGATCAGGCCGTAGATGAGTGTGACGAGGAAGAGGAAGAGTTGTGGTCACCATCACCACCAGAAACAGCCTTATCAGCATCGCTTGCTGGACCTGCGGCAACGCTGGAAGAGGATTGTGAGGAAGAGGAGTCAGAGGAGGAATGTGGCTTTGAGAGGGAGGAGGAAGACCAATCACAACAGGCATCGCAGGGTGTTCATTGTCACCTATCTGGTACCCGTGGTGTTGTACGTGGCTGGGGGGAAGAACATATCTTGAGCAAGATCACTGAGGACGAGGAACGGGACATGGGTAGCTCGGCATCCAACCTTGTGCAAATGTGGTCTTTCATGCTGTCGTGCCTGTCGCAGGACCCTCGTATAAAAAGGCTGAAGGGGAACGACCTGTACTGGGTGTGCACGCTACTAGACCCCCGGTATAAGCAGAGAGTGCCTGAAATGTTACCAAATTACAGCAAGTCAGAAAGGATGCAGCAGGTCCAAAACAAATTAACAAGTATGCTTTACACAGCCTATCAGGGTGATGTCACAGCACAAGGGCAATATAACAGGGGAAGAGGTGAAAGTAATCCTCCTCCCACGACCACGCCGGCAAGGACAGGACGTTTAAAAGACGTGTTGTTGTTGGAGGACATGTGGACCTTTTTCAGTCCTACGCATCGCAACAGCACTTCGGGATCCACCCTCAGAGAACTACTTGACCGACAGGTAGCAGACTACCTCGCCTTAACTGCAGATATCGACTCTGCCACTACTGGGTATGCAGGCTAGACCTGTGGCCTGAGCTATCCCAATTTGCAATTGAACTTCTGGCCTGCCCTGCTTCAAGTGTCCTGTCAGAAAGGACCTTCAGTGCAGCAGGAGGTTTTGTCACCGAGAATAGAAGTCGCCTAGGGCAAAAAAGTCTAGATTTATAAAGATGAATGAGGGATGGATCCCGAAGGGACTGACACTGGGCGATACATTCGACTGAAAAAGGCCTGTTGAGATGAGCTGCCTTCGGCTAAAAATGGTCCACACGCTGCAGTATGTTATCTGTGAATGCCGGATGACTTGCGTGATTTATCTGCCACCAACTAGGGTTCAAGAAGACGCAATGTTTTATGGCACTTTCTGCCTGGGGAACAAAGGTCAATTTTTCTGGCCGCTGCAACAGCAACGGCTGCAACAGCAACGGCTGCAACAATACCTAATTTTTTAATTTAAATTTTTATGTCAGAAGGCGTACGGCATGTAATGAAAAAGAAAGCATATTGAACAGTCTTGCATAACACAACAGTTGTGCAAAAATACATATTTACAATGAAGACATTTTGTTAAAATTAGCTGGCTAGGCCTTCTTATCTTTACTTTTTTGGTTAATAAATTTTCTTTTTTTTTACTGTGATTGCAATTTTTAAGAGAAACCTAAGACATGGTAAAACAGACAATAGTAAAGAGTATATCAGCAGTTAACACCAAAGTCCTATTATCTATTACCATTAACAAATGTTTTATTATATTAGGGGGGCACTAAATGGGGATGTTATCCAGGGATCCCAAATTGTCTGGAACTGGGTGAGCAGTAAATAGTTGATTTTTTTTATTAATTCCTGAAAGTTTTAATTTGGGGTTTTCCAACTACTAGCTATGTGTATTTTTTCTTTCAAAATATTTTATTAGGTCAGGTAATATATCATATTCAAACAACCATTTCCATGTTACATATATATCCATACATGTTAATACATCACAGAGTTACCTTATCTCTATTAATACTCAGATTACCCCTTTCCATTCCATAATCTTGGAGCTTATACCATATCCAGGGCTAGTATGTTATCTGGGTTGTACCTGTAGCCTAAAAATATATTTTTTTTTTACTTTTCAGTTATTAATATAGCTTTAATTCAGTTTGTTTTAATTTGATTCCCTTTAAGTCTTGAATCCGACTATAATTGGGGAAAAAATAACTAGTTTTAAAATTTAACATGTTGGGAAAGGGAAAGGTCCACAAACATCCTCCTTTTTTACATAAATATGATGTAAAATATAGCACTTACCTCCGACCTCCGCCCCTCTAAGGTTACACACACACCTCCATCCATCCCGTTCTCTTGAGAATATCCTCTCCCATTTAGGGGAGCCCCTATTCCGGACCTAAATTTCTTTAATTGTCTCCAAATGGTATGCTATCCCTTAATTGCAGCCACGGAGACCATATATCTCAAAATGTATCCATGGAGTTGTCTACTAAATGGGTAAGGCGTTCATTTATAAGGATAAAGTTTAATTTATTTTTAACCACCTGAAAGTGTAGGGTATCCGATTTCCATTGTCTGGCTATATGGTTCTTTATGGCCAACATGATGAACTTTAATAGCCTTGTAACGGAACACATCACTGTTTTACCCTGTTTTATGATTATTATGGTTAAAATATGATCCTACTATTATACTATATGCATGTTGGTTTATGCTCTGCAGAATATTGGCCCAGACTAGTGCAGACCTTGGCATGGGAGATAATCCTGTTACAGATGAGGAAGTCTATTGTATAAACTGTTTTCATTCTCAGATAAGAACAAAGAAGGATGATCTAATTAATGTCTGATTATATCAAAGTTGCCAGGTAGCCTCAGGGAGGTGTGACCCACCTATTGTCCCTCTATGTGTATTGTGTGGCCAACTATGGGGGATATGTGAAATGTCTGTGTGTTATGTGTAAAAGATACTTTTACTAACTTTTGAACCAATGGTCTGATTCATGCCATTTTTTAATATGTTGTTCCCCTGGGTGAGAGCTATTGAACGGTGCTGGACTTAAAAGTGTACCCCCTGTTTTGGGGTACATCCAGAATGTGGTTAAAATTGTGTCTTTTTTAATTGTGTTACCTGTTATCTGAGGGGAGGAGACGTGGGGGTTGAACCATGTATATAATTGGCTGTTGTGATAATTATGTGGGTGTAGCCCTTCAGAGGGCACCATTGCATAAAAGGAGATCCCCTGTCATTAAAGTTGACTACTTGACCCTTCAAAACATAGCCTCGTCTCGTTATTGGAGGGGATCGCTATATCATACTGGGGATTGCTATGCGCTGCATACTCCCTGGGAGCTTTAAGCTACGGCGGTTGTGGAGTCTGTGGTAGTGTGGTGTCCGGTGCAGTGCTTGTAGGCCTCGACGCAAGCTGGGACGCGTCCATCAACGGAGGTACCCGGTCGGGGTGCCAGTAGATCCGTTACATTGGCTGGCAGTGCTGGGATGGCGTCCTAGTAAGAGGAAAAGCAGCACGGAGACACCGGTAACATTTGGAGTTACAAATTGAGGGCAAAGCTAGTATCCGTACAGCACCCCTGGCTACAGCAGGATGGAACCGGCTAGTTTTCGACAGCGTTCCATGATGAGGAGGAGGAGGCGGCCGCGGACTACAGGGATGCAGACAGAAAGGAACTCTGGTATGATGCCCAGGAAGATGCCCAATGGCTGCGAGGTGAGAGTCTCCCCAGTGATGAGCAGCGGCTACAGAAGCGTGTGGCGATGCAGATGTAGCTATTGGGAGAGCAGCCCCTGGATGAGTGGGTGACAAGACTAGAGACCCTGGTATGGCGAGAGCTCTGGCTAGACAATGCATACCAGGCCCTCTGGTGGCATACCGTTCGACTTACCCCCTGGACGTCAAAACACGACTTACCGGAGGGGGATGATTATGATGGCCCTGGGTTATTATGGGATGCCTTGGAGGACGATATTGATCTTGGCAGCACGGAGGGGTCTAGGTTTTGGGACATCTACGACTACCGGATGGGCATGTATGTCTGGGATGACGAAGGCGAGGTGAGCAAAGACATGACCCACCTGGTAACGAGAGAGTGGGAGCTGGAGCAGGACTACCAACACCTGCTCAGCTTCGTGCATACTCGTCAAGCAGAACCAGACTTCATTGACTGGTCCTGGGATGACCTCCAGATAGCAGGTAGAGATGGGACCGAGGTCTCTCTACCGGCCCTACAGGGGGCAGAAGGTGTCGTCCTTCCCCCCCAGCGGCAGTGTGAACCCCAGGGGGCAGAAGGTGTTGTCCTCCCCCCCCCCAGTGGCAGTGTGAACCCTAGGGGGCAGAAGGTGTTGTCCTCCCCCCCCCAGCGGCAGTGTGAACCCCAGGGGGCAGAAGGTGTCGTCCTTCCCCCCCAGCGGCAGTGTGAACCCCAGGGGGCAGAAGGTGTCGTCCTTCCCCCCCAGCGGCAGTGTGAACCCCAGGGGGCAGAAGGTGTCGTCCTTTCCCCCCCAGCGGCAGTGTGAACCCCAGGGGGCAGAAGGTGTCGTCCTTCCCCCCCAGCGGCAGTGTGAACCACAGGGGGCAGAAGGTGTCGTCCTTCCCCCCAGCGGCAGTGTGAACCCCAGGGGGCAGGAGGTGTCATCCTTCCCCCCCAGTGGCAGTGTGAACCCCAGGGGGCAGAAGGTGTCGTCCTTCCCCCCCAGCGGCAGTGTGAATCACAGGGGGCAGAAGGTGTCGTCCTTCCTCCCCAGCGACAGTTTACCCTGACAAGGGGAGACCAATCTCCCAGATGGTGCAGATGGGACCGTGGTCTCTGCGCCCACAGCCTGTCCAGATGCCCAACTACCCTCACTGGGACAACCGGAGGAGGGGGTAAGTACAAATTCCCCTCCCCAGCTAACTTCTAATGTGGCCCCAGGGTTAACAGAGGAAATGTTAAACCCCACTGACCCCCACGTTTCCCTGGCTACTGAGCCGGAATATGTCCCAAGTACCCCAGCAGAAGAGCTGACAGCGGGGCAGAGTGCAGTCGGCCTCTACCCTCCCTTTGTCCCTTGTACAGAGCAGGATGTCCTGCTGGTTATACCAGCAGAAGAGCTGGCATCAGGGCAGAGTGCCGCTGGCCTCTGCCCCTCAAGTCCCCTCAGCGTGTTGCCCCATCACCACAGCGAAATATCCAGTTGCAGTAACTGTTTGTTGTGTGTGGGCTGCTCTTGCACTGGTTTATTGTGGGTTGGTGGATCGTCTAACGGAGGCACTGACCGGCAGAAGGTCAGGTGCCCGGTTAGACTTCCCCCCAAAGGTGAGATGTTTGACGAAGTGCCCTTCGCCACTCTGTCTTGGAGAGGACTGTTTGCCAGCCTCCTGCACTGCGACTATGGCCCTGGGACATATCGCCCTTTAAACACAGTATTCGGCCATACCAGAGTGTATGTCACTCATTCTGTCCCTTTACATACAGGGGGGTCATTCGGTACTTGCCCTGTGTGAACCATGATACCACAGATAGCTATGCCATGGAGCCCATTCATATAATGAAAGACTATGGGAAAGACTTTAGCTACATGGCAATTGAACTGTGTGAAGAGGATCTGAGCGCTATTCGGTAGTTTTGTGCGCTCAGATCCCAGCTATCTGGGGATATGTGAAATGTGAGTAAATGTGAATTGCAGTAATGCTGATGGGTTGTCAAACTAGAGAATTGACCAACAAATACTTTTGTCCGGACATCCCCAGGCCGATCCGTTGGGATCAGACCATGTATGCCGGCTTATGGTCACGGGGGAGGTGTGTAACGGAACCCATCACTGTTTTACCCTGTTTTATGATTATTATGGTTAAAATATGATCCTACTATTATACTATATGTATGTTGGTTTATGCTCTGCAGAATATTGGCCCAGACTAGTGCAGACCTTGGCATGGGAGATAATCCTGTTACAGATAAGGAAGTCTATTGTATAAACTGTTTTCATTCTCAGATAAGAACAAAGAAGGATGATCTAATTAATGTCTGATTATATCAAAGTTGCCTCAGGGAGGTCTGACTCACCTATTGTCCCTCTATGTGTATTGTGTGGCCAACTATGGGGGATATGTGAAATGTCTGTGTGTTATGTGTAAAAGATACTTTTACTAACTTTTGAACACCTAGTCTGATTCATGCCATTTTTTAATATGTTGTTCCCCTGGGTGAGAGCTATTGAACGGTGCTGGACTTAAAAGTGTACCCCCTATTTTTGGGGTACATCCAGAAGGTGGTTAAAATTGTGTCTGTTTTAATTGTGTTACCTGTTATCTGAGGGGAGGAGACGTGGGGGTTCAACCATGTATATAATTGGCTGTTGTGATAACTATGTGGGTGTAGCCCTTCAGAGGGCACCATTGCATAAAAGGAGATCCCCTGTCATTACAGAAGACTACTTGACCCTTCAAAATGTAGCCTTGTCTCGTTATTGGAGGGGATCGCTATATCATACTGGGGATTGCTATGCTTTTGCATACTCCCTTGAGCTGTAACGAGTCTGTGGTGGTTGTGGTGTCCGGTGCGGTGCTTGTAGGCCTCGACGCAAACTAGGACGCGTCCCATCAACGCAGGTACCCGGTCGGGGTGCCAGTAGATCCGTTACAAGCCTATTTTGAGCGGGCAAGAGACAGACATGCGGAACACGCAGCATGCAGTTTTCTATATTAGCAGAAATCTAAATCTTAAACATTTTAGAAGCTAGTAAGCATGTTTCCTCCCATAGTATTATGACTGCCAAACACTCCCACCAGACATGAATAAATGTAGCCTCATTACCACTGTTCCTAAAACATGAGCTGCTCCATTTTGGATCCCATTTATTTAGCTTAAAAGGAGTAATATATGTCCTGTGTAGGACCTTAATTGAAGTCTCAAGCAGACTATAATTTAAAGATCCCCTACTTAAGCCTCGCCAACTTTTATCCCATGTGCTGTCTGCCAACTCGGTGCCCAAATCCCTCTCCCAGGCTTTGGTATAGTCTGGTTTGTTTGCCCATGAGTTTTCATTAAATAGTTCATACATGAGGCTAATAATACCAGGTTGAAAGGGGGAATCCCTACATTTTTTGAGTAGCCAGGTGTTTCTTTGGGGGGTTCCCCTACCACTTATCGTATATATAAAATGATGTATCCTGCAAAAATTATAGTGTTCAGCCAGGGGTAAATTGTATTTATCTCTCACCCGCTCAAAGGTCATTATTTTGTCGTCATGCCACCATGGACCAACCCTTAGTAGGTTCTGAGACTTCCACCAAGTGAGAGAGCTTTCCGGAAGATGTATCTTAAAGTGGTATGATAGGGGTAAGATCTGATACCAGAGTGTCCAGTTTTTGTGTCCAGTTCATCTCCGTCCTTATTTTTAATGAGTGCTTAATCAACGTGTTTTTCAAGTTTCTCAAAAAAGTATACAGACCTGGAATCCATATTACTGTATCCCATGTATAAGGTGACATGCTTACATTTTCCATAAATACCCAGAGCGGCTGATGTGTGGGAGAATGCGCCAGAGGAATGAAAGCCAGCTGTGCTGCCTTGTAATACAGTTTGAGATTCGGGCACGATAGGCCCCCTTTCCCTTTTGGTCTATACATATTATTTTTTGAGATCCTCAGGGCTTTATGATTCCAAATAAATCTAAAAATTCGTTTTTTCCCCTTTGAATCTTTATGTGTTGTAAGCGATCTCCCGGGAGTTTTAATCTGGCTGACGGGGATTTGTAGTATGTATCTATCAAGTTCATAAATTTGCCTGCAAACCCAAATTTCTGTAATACTGCTTTTAAATAAGGCCATTCCAACGTATCAAAGGCCTTTTCTATATCTAACGTCAAAAGGCATGTGGGTATTTGATGTTGGGATGACCATGAGATTACATTTTGTGTCCGTCTGATATTGTCCCCCGTTTGTCTATGGGGGATAAACCCTGTTTGGTCTTTATGGATTATGGAGGGGAGAAATCGTTTGCCCTTAATTTGGCCAAAATTTTTATATCCCCGTTTAGAAATGATATGGGGCAGTCATTTTTAAGTTCTAATAGGTCTTGTCGTTCTTTCGGGAAACATATCATATTTGCATGGTTTAGTTCTTGTGGCATGGGAGAGTCTTCTAAAATTTGATTGAAAAGTGTGGCTAAGTGGGGTAATAACAAGTCTATAAAAGTTTGGTAATAGAGATTTGTAAATCCATCCGGGCCCGGGTAGCTATGTGTATTTTGAATGCTAAAGCCATTAATTGGAATAGCTTGTTCTATGATTGAGATAAGTTTTTTTATGTGTATCCCCAGTAAGCAGGATTCCATTGAAAGAGAAATATCCTTTTGCAAGGATTGGAGGCCCGAGATTTAGCTGAAGACTTTTATAGTGGACATGAGTGCTGGTATAGAGAGAAGGGGCTTGGTCAGGGTGCAAAGCATATCGTCCGCGAAAAGTGAACACTTAAACTGATGGTGTCCTACTTGAACCCCCTGGATGGCATGGTTGGTTCTGATTGCCTGCACTAGGGGTTCAATGGCAAGAACAAAGAGCAGTGGGGAGAGTGGGCATCCCTGCCTGGTCTCTCTCTGTACTTGGATTTTGGCCTTATGGTCCCCTGGTATCTTTAAGTTAGCTACTGGTGAGTCGTAGTACCTTCTGAGCAGGTTGAGAAAGCGTCCCTCAAATCCAAACTTATCTAGCATTTTGTACATATATGGCCATTCAACCGTATCAGAAGCCTTCTCTATGTCTAGGGCTAGAGGGCAAACTGGGTTTTTATAGTGTTGAGCCAAGAACTGGGCATTCAGAACCCTCCTAACATTATCTCCTGCCTCTCTGAAAGGAATGAACCCTGTTTGGTCCTTGTGTATTTAGTCCAGTAAAAAGTTAGATATTCGTTTGGCCATAATTTTAGCTAGGATCTTGACATCCACATTTATCAGGGGTATGGGATGATAATTTTTAACCTCTAAAGGGTCCCTACCCTCTTTTGGAAAGACTATGAGGTCGGCCTGATTCAATTAAGGGGGCATAGGTTCTCCATTTAGTATAGCGTTAAAAAAAGATGATAGGTGCGGGGGTAAGGAAGGGCTCAAATTTCTTATAGTACAGATGAGTAAAACCGTCTGGCCCTGGGGACTTGCCAAATTTAAGATCTTGGATTGTAGATTTAACTTCCTCTTGGGATATGTCTAGGTTCAAGCTGTCCAATATAGGTACAGGTATTTTGTGGACTTCTTGCTGTAGTAGGAAGGACTCTATGTCAGATCTGCTGCAGCGGGATTGGGATGAATATATGGTCTGATAGAAGTTTTGAAATGTTTCTTGGATAGCATTGGGGCTAAGGGAGGTTTGGCCCTCAGGTAGTCTAAAGATACTGTATATTATGTCCTCTCTTGGGGGTAAAGACACTAATAATTCCTCCAATAAAATTCAGTTTTTTATGTGGGCAAGGTCCCTGGTTAGCCCTTTGGGTTATCTGTTAAAAAGAGTGGTGCAGAGACTGTGGGGGCTGTTAGCCTCCTTGTCCCCGTGTGGCCGTTTAGAATCCCTGCAGCTTTATTAAGGTGTAATTGTACAGCGTTTGACTCAAGTAGCTGCCTGTGCTGGGTCAGTTTGGCTTAATTGCTGGGCCCTTTTCCTGCCAAGATGGCGACCGTCAGTCCATGGGCCTCTATGTCCCCTTCATTACCTTTGTCCCCGCGTGTGTGCTTATTTGAAATGGCCCCCCTTTATATCTCCAGCCCGTAGCCTTCTCAGGTCCCCCCCTCAATCACTGATTGTGGGTATGAGGGGCTGGGGCGTTGAATCAGGCCTACCTTCTTCTCTGCTCGCTGCAAGATCAACAATACCTAATTTTTCAGGCATGTGTACATGCCAAATTTTTCTGGCCTCTGGTGCTGCACTGTGGCTTCAACAACCAAACCCCAAAAAAGGCACACAACAGGGATTAAACTGATAGGAGTAGTACTACTTAACACACCACTCATATCTGGTGTAACAGTAGTGTACATTTAAAACAAAAAAAATGTTTCTACTGTAATAGATTGCATAGCAGTATGTTGTCTGCAAGCGTGTGTGTCAGACCTACAGCGTCTACTCTGCCAACTTCTGCAAGTGCACAGTGCCACTCATATCTGTTGTCACAGTAGCTTGCACGCATAGTACCAATCTGTCAAAACCTGTAATGATGAATGAGGTCTGGAGTAGCCTTGTTCCCTTATCCTCTACAGGTTGAGACCTAATGTTTGGGTGACTCCAGACCAACACATGAGTACAAGCAGCACACAAACTCAAAGCAGCCATCCTCCTCCTGGTCCAGCATCATCAGCCACATCAACCACTGCTGTCCTCCTTGCCCCCTCTCAACCATCCGCCACTCCGTCTCTCGCCTTGAGCAGTTCCTGCTCATCTGCCCATAGTCAGGTGCCTGTAAAGGACATGTTTGAGTGTAAGAAGCTAATGTCATAAAGTGCCCCAAATTTAAAGTGATACGACCAACCAAGCATCTTTTTCCATCTCCCGGTCCTAAAAATCCAGGCCTTATACACGTACCCTGATAGGTGACGTAGCAAGTATTAAACTGATAAGAGTAGTACTTACAAACACGCCACTCCTATATGGTGGCACCTTTGATTGCACGCGCCGTGCCCCAAATTTGAAGTGATACGACCAACTAAGTATTTTTTTCCATCTCCCGGTTCCAAAAATCCAGGCCTTATACACGTGCCCTGATAGGTGACGTAGCAAGTATTAAACTGATAAGAGTAGTACTTACAAACACGCCACTCCTATATGGTGGCACCTTTGATTGCACGCGCCGTGGTATCCAACCTTGTGCAAATGGGGAGTTTGCGGTTGTGCAAATGGACTGTTTGCGGTTGTTTGCGGTGCGTTAAACGGGGAGTTTGGTCTGTCACTGTGAAGCGGGCCTAACCCTTACACTACCTGATCGATACAACATCATACCTGATGTTTTAAAGCACGTTATTCCAAACAATTTAGGAATGTTAGGTAATTTATGCCCTTTATGGCTTAAAACCAGACTCTGCATCAACTATGTAATTTTCCGTGGGAGTTTTGCCATGGATCCCCCTCCGGCATGCCACAGTCCAGGTGTTAGTCCCGTTGAAACAACTTTCCCATCACTATTGTGGCCAGAAAGAGTCCCTGTGGGTTTTAAAATCCGCCTGCCCATTGAAGTCTATGGCGGTTCGCCGGGTTCGCCGGTATAATAGTAAAGTAGAGTACAGCACACTTTAACACAAGTTTTCATTTTACCATAAGTGTCGAATGTATGAGTAATAGCATTAATTTATATCCATCCACTACTCCCTGTGGAAAAAAACTGTTCTTACTGGACAGATCAATAATCAACTGTACTCTTCTGGACTATTAAAGGACTGACCTACTAGTTACGAAACTAAGTCTCCGTCTATTGAAGGGAAATGTGCTTCACCCTTGTCTGTAGGAATTCATTTTTCTTTTTCCAATGTAACATTTAACAGCTGTTTTATATTTTTAATGGGGACATGTTCACCCCTTGGCATTAATTTAAGAGGAAATGTTTTTTCAAACAGTGTGAATTCTAAATGTTTGAACAGAGCAAGTGTCCATGCAGTTTCAGCGCTCTGGGGATTTCTAAAAATAAAAAGTAATCTGTGATGAAAAATTTAGCAAATTCAGAAACTTTAATACAGTACTGTCATGGATGATTCTGGGGCTCTCCTGCACCCCACAAGAAAACTCTGCTATTTGGAAATCTGGCACACTGGGTTGCTACTATCCCAGACTATTCAAATGGACATGAAACTTGTTGTGGGAACAGTGATTTGATTGCTTTGTGTGTAGTGTGGTGTGGGCCACAGTAATTAATTGTGGGGTTACTACATCATGTTATATGCACTGTAATAATGTCATCTTACCTGTAACTAGTGGATACAGTTTCTGCCATGGTTGTTAGTGGGACAACAAAGGGTTAAAGATTCTACAAGAATTTATGTGGATTTGCGACTACTAAGACTTGGCCATGCCTGAATCCTCTGGCTTTAGTCATGAAGGGGGAAGTTCGTTTTATGGCCCTCTGTAAAAGGAGAGCAAAACACAGGCCTGGGTTATTAGTGACCTAAACAGATGACCCTGGATAGTTATTGCCCTGTCTGAAGTTGTCTAAAGGGACTAAGAGATAAACATTATTGATAGAAAATGTGTATTGATACAAGAAAGCCAGATCCCTCTATACATTTGGAAATCATATGGGTGGTTGTATAGTTAGCCCTATTTTGTGCTAGAACTGGGGGGAAAGTCTTTGGTGTTTTGTGTCATCTGAAAATGTCTTGAAATGTGTCTTTGGACACACTAAGTATTGGTGTTGTCTGAGTGGAACATGCTAAAACCAAAGGAATGTCTGCCTGTGTCTTTCTTCTGGGGCAAGTTATTCATTTCTACTGTCCTGAGTTCTCCTAAGAAGGTGTTATGGCTGGGTGCTGAGATCTGAACAAAAAGTTACGACCCACAGAGAGAGAATTGGGGTGCGCGTGATTTTCCCAAATATGGCGGTTGTAACAAATGCTATATATTCCACTACTGGTTGTCAGTAAAGTCTTACTACTTATTACTAAAAACAATGGGCCTATTATATTAGCTGCTCACAAATACCTTAAAATTTGGCTGTGGGTGTTTTTTTAATAAATGTTTAAATGTATTCTAATGACTCGAGCTCGCAAATACCGACCGCAAGGCTGAACTCATAACCTCTTCCATTTTAAGTCTGATTTCAGGGGGCGTGATCATATGATCTGACAATATATAAGCAAGCAGGTAATTTACTTCTTAAACACTTGCGATACTTATTAGACAGAGCCAATCGTAAATGAGACAGTAAAACATGGAGTTTATACTTAAACTTCACTCAGAAGCCTACAAATTAATTAGTATAGAGAAGTAAATTTAGTGAGCACACTGGCAATCCAGCAATGTAGAAATTAATAAAATTAATTAAAGCAACTGTTCAAGTCCGCATTGGTCCCATGATCTGTATTAACCCCATAAATCCCGGGATCCATTTCACACAAAAAAAACTCATTAAAAATAAATATTTTTAGTTGAATATTTGTGGGTTTGAGACTGTTGTGTAATTAACCCTAATATATTTCTATGCTTTCCAATATTTTTAAAGTACAGTATGATGTGTTTAATTGCTGATATAGCCCTAATTGATTGGAAAATGCATTGCAAATCCTGTTTAGTACTATTTAGTAATATTTTTTACAGAAATATGATACTTTTTTCGTTTAGACTGGCCGGTTTTGTGCCTCTGTCTGGCCCGTTGTGATTGTGGGCGGGGAATTCGTAATCGGAATGTGAGTAGCAGTTTAATCACACAGTTTGTTCAATCACATAACTACAAAAAAGCCCAAAACAAGCAAAATAATTATAAAAAATAATATAATAACACACAGCACAGGGGGAGAGCCAGGAAGCCTAAGAGTGAAGTTGCAAACAAATTGGAGCCATATTTGCTGTTTTCTGCTGCTTGAAGAATCGGCTAGGCGAGGGAAAAAATGGCGGACGAAAAACTTAAATCTAAAACCGGAAGAAAACGATGCTCAGCAACTCCAGCTACTCAGAACACTTACACTAACAACGTCAAGCACGTAGGACTTAATTATAAAACCAACGAGGCGGGGACCAAAAGCCTCACATTGTATGCCAACCAGCATTGCCAGCCTTACAATTTCATTCCCATCATTTTTGACGGGCAATTTCCTAGTGGGTACTAAAGAGCACTCTCAAAAAGGGTTTAAAACCTTTGCTAAGTGCCAGAGCAACTCTATCTTCAAACCAAACCCCGGCACCTATAATGCTAACCCCTTGCCTCTAGCATTAACCCCAATGCTGCTGGGACCCCTGGCACCTAAGGTTAACCCTACCTACTAGGGTCCCGATCTGGACAATCCTGGCACCTAACATTAAACTCTAAGCTTAGCGGGTCCATTAAAACTAATAGGAGAATGGAGGGGGCTAAGCTATGAAGATAGGATATGATTTCCTTATAGAAATACATCTAGAGACAATGTAAAACTTTTTCTTGTGCTTAAAAGAAAAAAAAATCCACCTTAAAGAAAATAAAATGTAGAATGTAACTATGCAAATGAATAATATGTTTGAAAAACAATAATATGCATTTTAAACATATTTTGCTAAATGAAATGCTTTATTGATTTTAGTTTTGTACAGAAACAACATATGTTATTTATCTGCGTGGGGCAGATAGCCTTTTATTGGATGCCAAAACATATTCATTCAAATGCTTTATTTATACAAATGTGCTGCTAGATAGAAATTAGGAAAAATAAGAAGGATAGCAGGGGGTTGAGAGTGGATTTCTCATTATTATACTTAAATGGAGGATTAATGTCCTATCTTTATAGAGTGTGCTTTATTGAATAACTAGACTTGATAATTTAGACAAAACACATTTAGAGCAAAGTAAAAAGAAAGACAGATCCTAGTATACTGACTATTATATGCAGTTATGATCTAATGAGAATAGCAGGCACTGTCTCCCAGTCTTACTGTTTTGCCTTACTCTATCTCTTCTCTCTCTCTCTTTCTATTCGCATCATCTCTGTTTTGTCTCACTCTCTGTGCCACTGTCACTCTCACTTTCCCTCTCTTCGATTTGAGGAAATGTTAAATAGTGGTTTGTGTAGAGTAAGATATAATTAGAAACAAGTTAAAGTACCCTTATAGTACAAGCTAATAAAACATAAAGGTCATCAACAAGGTTCTGCATAGTTAGAACTTCAATATTTCCAGAGGCTACATACGAATGTGAGAGATGGACCATAAAGAAGGCTGAGCGTCCTAGAACTGACGCCTTTGAATTGTGGAGTTGTCAAAAATTGGACTGAAAGACGATCTAATCAGTCAATACTACAGGGAATGAAGTCAAACTGTTCACTGGAAGATATGATTATGTTAATAAGGAAAAAAAATAATTTTGATGTGTCTGCAGGAAGCTGGCGAGATCCATGATACCATGGTGGAAGTTGTGTGTGTGATAGGGGAATTTCTGGAGAGCTATGGTTGTAGTCTTTGATGCAACTTCCTGCGTCTGAGTCAGGGTGACGTGGTGTGGTGTTAATTTCAGTATTATCCAATTATCTAACAAAGGTTATATGTATTTGTTTAATGTAACTTATATGGATATAGGTGTTTGTGTGTACATACAGTAGGTGTGTTTATATGCATTTGATAATCTTCAGTGATGTTTTGTCCCTGCCATATCAACTAAATAGAAATTGGTATGTATAGTTCATGTGAGGAACCAAGTCCTACATGAGACTTTAAAGGATATGTCCTGCATTGTGCCTGCACAGTTTGTCATAAAATATATTTCCAGATCACATTTTATAACCCCTATGATTTTGACCCCGAAAATAAAAAAAATGTTTAATTAAGGAGTCTGCCTCTCCCACTACATTCCTTGGTTCTTACCATGATGATCCTCTCCTTAGGTCTGATCCTGGGGGTGTAGCCCTGGTCTGGAGATAGGGTCAGGGTGGCTCCAGGCTGCTCCTGGTGTCTCCATTGGAAGAGGCTCTGGGAGTGGGGGTGGCAGGGGGGCTGGGACGGGAGTGGCCGGAGGTCCGGGTACTTGGGCCTGGTACTAGGGCTGCTCCTGGTGTCCCGATTGTAGAGGCTCTGCAAGGGTGGCCGGGGAGCTGGGACGGGAGTGGCGAGCAAGGGCTGGAGAGAGCAGGGAAAGCAGTGGAGGGACTGAGAGGAGAGAGTGGGCTGGAGAGGATCAGATATGTGACAGCGCCATCTAGCACCTCGCGCAAGTCTGTATTCCGTGTATAAGACGACCCCCCCAATTTAATGGTTTACATTTTGTCAAAAAAGATTGTCTTATACATGGAAAAATAGGGTAGGTTTTCCCAACAGATTTGGCTATTGTTCTTGGCATGGCAACTTCCATTAGGCATCTGTACTGAGTGAGGTTTGACCCTGATCATGTTAAAACTTTTTTGTGTGTTCGCATCATTCAGTCGTGTCCGATTCTCTGTAACCTCAACACACCAGACTGACACACTTGGTATTCATGGCAGAGATGCTGGAATGGGTTGCCAGATTCTTCTCCAGTGGGCCACAGCATACAACTCCTAATATTCCTAGGTTATCTCTCATCCAAGTACTGACCAGGTTCAGGGTGGTGTGACCACTTGGTTCCCTGACTAGAATTGAACCCAGGTTGCAGAGGTGAAAATACAGAATCCTAACCACTGGACCACCAGAGAACCAAACTGCAAAAAAATTAAATTAATTCTTTAAAGAATACTAGAATACAGAACATGTTTTTGTTAAATAAAATAATACATGTTTTACAATATAATGATATATGAACTGAAAACATAAAGACTTCCAGGTTTCCAGCCTCGTAAATATATTTTTCTAAATATGTTAATGCATGCAGTACTTGTAAGAATCTATGTAAATGAATACAGAGTGAATACTTCTTAAAATATCCACCTGTAAGAAATTTAAATTTCCTAATAAAATTAAAGCAGGCATATGTTTTTATTAGCATTCTTGGGAAGTCCAATCATTCATTAAAATCTATCTGTAACATACCTGTGGAATATCAATGAAACGTTGTAAACATTCTTTATTCCATTATAGAATTTATCCTCTGTGCTTATTGGATCATGTAAAGGTCTTAGCTTCTCTATGGTGAGAGTGATCTGTCAACTCATACTATCCCAAGTTGAAAATGAGGATCAATATGATAATATAGGATATGTCACTATCTCACCTTAGTGAATATAACCCTGACGTATATGTTTTGAAGTTGTATGTCTGCTAGTCCTCTCGCACTCAACTCTCTGCACAGTTGTATGCAGATAATATATTAACAGAGTAATATTCTAGGGACACTTCACACAATACATTATTATTATTACTAGCGACTTGCTCGACAAAAATGACGGCAAACATTTTTCAAGCCTCCCAATGTTGTTTGCTACACAAGGCGAGGCTCTCCCCCTCTCTAACATGCGAGCCTCGCAATGACCACCTCATTACGAGCCTCTCTCCCCCTTGTGAGCCTCTCCCCCCTCTCATTGCGAGCCTTTCCCCCCCTTGCGAGCCTAACCCCCCCCTTGCAATGAGCTGCTTTGTCACTCATTGCAGGCTGGAACATGCTCTGCACCCATAACTTTGCAAGCATTACAGACAAACGCTCTCACCCCTGTGTCTCTTTCCCACCTCTCTCTCCCCTGTGTCTCTTTCCCCCTCTCTTCCTCCCCTGTGTCTCTTTGCCCCCTCTCCCTCCCTTGTGTCTCTCCCCCCCACTCCCTCCCCTGTGTCTCTTTCCCCCATCTACCCCCACTCCCTCCCCTGTGTCTCTTTCGCCCATCTACCCCCACTCCCTCCCCTGTGTCTCTTTCCCCCATCTACCCCCACTCCCTCTCCTGTGTCTTTATCCCCCTGTCTTCTTCCCTGTGCTCATTTTTCCATTTACAGGTGTGAAAACATTTGCAGGCTTGGTGAAATAGATAAATTTTCCCAAGCCTGCAATTTCCTCAAGGGGAGACAGGAAGGCCATAAGTATGGTTGCAATCTAATTTCCTATTGATTTGGCATTTTTTGACGACCTCCCAACGGCTTCCCAGTTACGGGTTTGAAAAAAAGGAGAGCCATTTTTTTTAAAGCCCATAATTTGGAAGCAGTTTGGAGCCTCTCCGCCCTATACCTTGCGAGGCTCGTGATGAAAGCCTTTGGCGCTCAACACAGGCTTTGCTATGAGCGCCTTCTGTGTTGATTGCAAGCCTCTCCCCCCCTCTGACTTGCGAGCCTCACGACGAGCGCCTTTGGCACTCATCGCGGGCCTATCCACCAGGAGGATAGTATAGGATAGTCTAGATAGCGAGGCAAGAAGTTCCCCCAAAAAGTCCTGGAGGCAGGAGTGAGAGGAGGTGATAGGATAGGAGGAAAGAAGGAGGTTGTTAGCAAAGTGAAGAGGGTGGTTGGAAGAGTATATGGAGATGAGAGCAGAGATATAAGGGGGTGCACTGTTGTTGAGAGCTTTATACATTAGGGTTATTATTGTAAATGTAATTCTGGTGGCTACGGGAAGCCAGTGGGGGGACAGAGAGCTGCTTCAGGCATTGTGTGTTGAAGAGGAGTTTGGCGGTTGCATTCAATATGGAATGGAATGGAGACAGATGGACGATGGGGAGGCCAGCAAGGAGAGAGTTGCAGTAGTCCAGGTGAGATATGATGAGAGAATGAAGTTTAGCTTTGCCTGGTGTCAGATACAATACAATAAATATGGTGGGCATTTAAATATTTCACTTGCAGGTCATGTACTGGGATCAACATAACTATATACACCTGTGAAGTTTTCCATTAATTATCAAATATAGAAACAGAGCTTTTATGTATGTATGGAATAATTATGTATATAGGGGTAGCGACACACCACACATATTGTAAACATAGTGGATTCCCTAAAGAATGGGAGGGGAGTAGATAGAACATATATACAAACTTCTGATAGTGATGCCAAGGGTTTGTGGACAGCTTTTGGAGGTCTGCAAGAACACCAAGGTAGGTGCAATGTCCCGCAATATAGATAGAATATAGCTCTAGATGCTTCTTGAATATAGCTATAGATGCTTCTTGAGGTGGAAATACAGGTTAGGAATACACTGGAAATGTGTCTTTTTTCGGGGACACATCTTTGCATTTTCTATACTTTTGTCTTCCACCTATGACCGTAGCTCCCTGGGGCACTGGCTTAATCTATGGCTGGATGCTATAGGCTCTGCTAAGGATGTGGCTTTGCAGAACTCCCAGAAGAGCATATTCTCTATGGGAGATAACACTGAATCATTTGGCTGAACCAACTCAGGATGTGAGTCACATTCTCCTTCTTAACTCCAGCCCATACTACGAAATCTAAAGTTACAAAATAAGGGGGGGTAGGGCAGCTCTTTCTTTCCTAATCTCTGAGACAAGGAACAACACTACTATTAGAATTAGCATAGCAGCTCCCAAATTTACCAGCTCCCAAGTATGCCATATATGTTCTCCATTACACACTGAATTCAGTTATATTTTTTATATCCTGAAACTTTGGGAACATAAAAATAATGAAGCAAGGACTTGTTACACTACATTGAAAAGAGTGACCCAGGATGACCAAGAGAATCCTCCCCAATTGATGCAGGTGAAACAATATGAAGTCAGCCGGCCACGCTGGAGAAGTCCTCGCTTGTATGTGGGTCCTTTCCTGGCCTTGAAAATCATTCTCAAGTCACTTGCATTAAATACTGTCTACTACTAGTTTTCCCAGCCTACAGTGGATTCTACCAAACTAGTTGCATCATATACATGTGGAGAGTGAGGTATTTAGCCAAGATCTTCTAATAGGTTATATTGTACTCATGGGACTCTGCCTTCGTTTTCATATTCCACATACATTCATTAATTAAGTCCTACCATTCGCACCTAAAAAACATCTCCAATATATGCCACTTTTTTATGCAAGCAAAAGCATAAATTGAATTCCATTCATTTACATCCTATCTCATTTACTGCAACTCAAACCTTGTTGGCCTACCAACAACCATCTATCTCCACTACAATCCACCATGAATGCTTTTGTCAGACTTATCTGCTTTACTCAACTATTGTCTTCTACAACTCTTCTCTATTAGTCACTCCACTGGCTCTCCAGAGCAGATTAAACTTAAAATGTTTGATTTTTTTACATAAAATTCCTTAATGAACTTCCCTCCTTTATACATCTACAATAGTCTCTGATATTCCCCATTCAGAACCTGATGCATTCGTTACATTCAGCCACTCCATTCTGAAGCCTATTCTCAAGCTCCAAATACTTGAAAATTCTCCTCTATGCTTCATCAGGCTATGAGCCCTATTCTTGCAAATGCATCTAACCTGTAATTTTGTCTGTGGGTGTTTTCTTCTCTAAATGTATAGATGTATTCTAAACTATCCTAAACTATTACTGTAATGATATAGGAATCACAAGGTTGTGGAGACCAGTAGCCAAGGTCATCAATAATCCAGTTCAGCAACTTGTAGGTGAAACAGGAACAAGCTTTATTGAAAGGATCAGGAACCAACAATAATCTGGCAAGGATACAGAGACAGGAAGTGCTTTATATAGGCCAAGAACTAGACAGCTGACCAGACAAAGATAAAGAGAGTTGTCACTGATTTCATTGCTTTTATAGTCAAGGTATCAGATCTCAGGCAAATCTGCAAAAGGCAGGCTGGCGTACCGGTAGGGAAGAGGTCCAGCAACATGCAAACCAGGGTTCGAATCCCGGCAGAGTCAATTCCTCACATTACCCCCACCTCTATAGGCGCAGCCTCTGGATTCCCTATTACCTGGTTTAGCAGGGTACTGTGCATGGAAAGCCCGAAGAAGATCAGGAGCGTGAATATTGTCCACTGGTTCCCTTGATCTTTCCACCGAACCAAATATTGAAGCTTGTTACGGAAGATCCTGGAGTCAAGAATTTTTTTCACTTCGTATTCATCTTCACCATCCACGAGGACTGGAGGTGGGGCAGGTAGGGCTCGGCCAGGGAAAGTATTTTCATGAAAAGGTTTAAGCAGTGCAACGTGAAACACTGGATGTATTTTCATAGAATTTGGAAGTAGCAAACTGAAAGTGACAGCATTGATCTGAGCAATGATCTCAAAAGGTCCCATGAACCTTTGACCCAATTTATGAGAAGGAATCCAAAGCTTAAGATTCTTTGTTGACAGCCACACCTTGTCACCAACATGATAGACTGGGGCCTCCTTTCTATGCCTATCAGCAGCTCTTTTGTAACATTCCTGAGCCTCCAAAAGAGTCTCTCTCAACAGTGCTTGGGAATCACGTAAGGCGGTTAGCCAGTCAGTGACTGCAGGAACGGGAGTAGTAATCGGGAGACTCACTAGAAAGGTTGGATGGTAGCCATAATTGGCAAAAAATGGGCTCAGAGAAGTGGAGCAGTGTTGGGCATTGTTATAGGCAAACTCCGCCGTGGGTAAAAAATCCAGCCAGTCATCCTGCAGGTAACTAATATAGCACCGCAAATTTTGCTCCAAAGTCTGGTTGGTTCGCTCAGTCTGTCCATTACTTTGCGGATGAAAAGCTGACGACAGATTTACATTAATACCTAGATTAGAACAAAAATGTTTCCAAAAACGAGATGTAAACTGCACTCCCCTGTCAGAAACTACTTCATCGGGCACTCCATGCAAGCGAAATATTTCCAGAATAACCAGGTCAGCCGTCTGTTTAGCTGAAGGGAGACCACGAGCTGGTATGAAATGACCCATCTTAGTTAACCTGTCCACAACAACAAGAATGGTAGTGTGTTCCTTAGAGGGAGGTAGTTCCACAATAAAGTCCATGGATATAGATCCCCAGGGACGATGAGGAATCAGAAGAGGCTGAAGCAAGCCAACAGGGGATGAGCGAGGAGTCTTATGTCTGGCACATACATCACACATACTTCTTAACATCCACATGATAATTCGGCCACCAAAAGGATCGGGCAAGTAGCTCTTGTGTCTTTCGGATTCCTGGATGACCTGCTGGTTTTGAGTCATGGTAGAGACGTAAAAGGTCCAGTCGCACTGACTCCGGAGCAAACAGACGTTGTTGAAAAATCCAAAACCCATTAAGCATCGTCATATGGAGATCACGAGGAGGATCACGAAGAACTGGGTCTTCAGCGTAGCCCTTTTTAATGCCAGACATCAGATCAGAAGGAAATGTAACTCCTATAAATATATCCTCCGGCAAGATGGTGGTCTTGGTTACGGTAGTATGAAGGGGGTCAGCTATTCTAGACAAGGCATCCGCATTGCCATTCTTGGAGCCAGGACGGTATGTAACCAAAAAATTAAACCTCGAGAAGAATAGGGACCAGCGTGCTTGTCTGGCTGAAAGTCTCTTAGCTGATCGAATACATTCCAAATTTTTGTGATCTGTGAGGACAGTAATTGGATGGGTAGCTCCCTCCAAGAGATTTCTCCATTCAGTGAAGGCAGCTTTTATAGCCAATAGTTCTTTATTCCCTATGTCATAGTTTCTTTCTGCTGGCACCATCTGGCGGGAATAGAAGGCACACGGATGTAACAGCATCTTAGGTCCAGTCCTTTGAGACAGTATAGCACCAACAGCTGAATCAGAAGCATCAACTTCCACAATAAATGGTAATTCCGGCTGAGGATGTACCAGGACGGGGGCAGATGTAAACAGAGTCTTTAACCGGGAAAATGCGGTATCAGCCTTATCGGACCACTGAAAAGGAGTCCCTTTACGTGTGAGTTCAGTGATCAGTGTAATAACGGCAGAGAAATTCTTAATGAAACTCCTGTAAAAATTGGCAAACCCCACAAATCTCTGGACATCTTTTTCATTCTTGGGGATGGGCCAGTCCAGCACAGCTTTAATTTTACTTGCGTCCATAGTTAAACCTTTAGGAGTTATTACATACCCCAGGAATTGAATTTCTGTTTGTTCAAACTCACATTTTTCTAGTTTAATGTATAGGTGATGGGTACGAAGGCGCTCCAGAACTATACGGACCTGTTTTCTGTGGTTTTCAAGTTCAGAGAATATTAGGATATCATCCAAATATGCCACAACAAACTGATCCAGGAGATCTCATAGTACATCATTGATAAGATGCTGGAAAGTTGCAGGGGCATTACAAAGCCCAAATGGCATTACTAGATATTCGTAATGCCCGTACCTGGTTCTGAAAGCGGTTTTCCATTCATCATTTGGTCTTATGCGAACCAGATTATATGCCCCCCGAAGATCAAGCTTTGTAAATATTTTAGCTGAACGAAGTCTCTCCAAAAGTTCAGGAATGAGAGGCAAGGGGTAGCGGTTTTTAACAGTGATGTTATTAATGTCCCTGTAATCAACGCATGGCCTTAGGCTGCCATCTTTCTTCTCTACAAAGAATATAGGAGCTCCTGCTGGGGAAGTAGATAGTCGAATAAAACCTTTGGCAAGATTTTCTTGTATGTATTCACGAAGAGCTTTCAATTCAGGCTCAGAAAGGGAATATATACGGCCAGGCAACAGCTCTATTGGGCAATCATAAGGCCTGTGGGGTGGAAGCTGATCAGCATTCTTCCCATCACAGACATCTGCAAAATCCCGATATTGTAGAGGAAGCTTAGTCAAGTTTGTAGCAACCATTTCATTAATTGTTGTGGCAACAGGTGTTACCTTAGTGGGTTGACAATTCATTAAGCAGTGTTCTGAAGGAAAGGACAAAGTTCTGATCTTCCAATCAATTTGTGGATTATGCAGAGCAACCCAAGGTACCCCCAAAAATCACTGGAAACTGTGTTGAGGAAATTAGGTGGAAAGATATAGTCTCATGGTGATTCACTTACAGAGTCAACTTCAAGGGCACAGTCTCATGTGTAACCGGGCCCGACGTAAATGGAGAACCGTCCACTGTCTCCATTAACACAGGTGAAGAATTAGGGATAGACTGAATTCTATTTCCTGCAGCAAATTTAATGTCCATAAAGTTTCTGCCGGTTCCAGAATCTATCATAGCTGTAGTTGAAATTTTACGATCACCACATTGCAACGTGATTGGCACCACAAAATGAGGATGTTTAGTCAACATACCATCTTCACCATGAGCCAGAGAAAACAAGGGTTGTGTGACAGAATCCATTTGATCTGCAATCTGGGATTGGTGTCGAATCTGTGCGCCCTCAGCAGTCATAGCTATTGTTCTTTTGGATTTGCTAGGGCAATTGATGACATAGTGCCCTGCACTACCACAATACAGGCATAAATTGTGAGTGCGTCGCCACTGTTTTTCTTCATTGGATAATGGCCCTCTTATTAGATTTACCTGCATAGTCTCAGGGTCAGAGTCTGTAGGTGTTTGTGGGGTCGGAGTAGAAATTCTTGAATAGGAAATAGGAGTAGTACTTGGTCTAAAAGAGCCCTGTCTTTCCAATCTTCTTTCAGAAAGTCTCTGATCAATACGGATAGCAAAACGCACAAATGCATCAAAGTCAGCAGGAAGATCAACACGAGCTAGCTCATATTTTATAGCTTCTGAGAGACCCTTTCTGAAGTGGAACCTCTGGGCTGATTGGTTCCAGGTAGTATCAGCAACCCACTGTCTGAATTCAGCAGTATATTCAGCCACAGAGCGCCTCCCTTGATGCAAATGAAGGAGAGTGGCTTCTGCTGTAGCACATCGATTGGGGTAATCAAAAACTAGGCACATGGCACATGGCCTCAAGAAAGTCATTTAGATTACCCAAGACTGGACTGTCCTGTTCAAGAAGAGGGGAGCCCCAAGCCAGGGCTTCATCTTTGAATAGTGAAAAAATAAATCCCCCCATCTCTCTTTCAGATGGAAATTGGTGAGGTAACATCATGAAGTGCAAACGGCATTGATTTAGGAAACCCCTAAATCTTTTGCAATCTCCTCCAAACTTTTCTGGCAGGGGCAAGCTGGCATCTTGTGCAGGTGTAACAGTAGCAGCAGCAACATCACATGCCCTGTAGCTGGTATACTCACTGTGCATTGACTGAAATTAATTTTGCAGTTCAGCTACCTGGTCCTGCAGCACTTGAATGGTCTGTGCCTGGGTCTGCACAGTTTTTGCAAATAAAGCAACCTGCTGGGCCAATGCAGAATCTGACCCGGCGGTCTCCATGAAAGGGCCAGATTATTCTGTAATGATATAGGAATCACAAGGTTGTGGAGACCAGTAGCCAAGGTCAACAATAATCCAGTTCATCAACTTGTAGGTGAAACAGGAACAAGCTTTATTGAAGGAATCAGGAACCAACAATAATCTGGCAAGGATACAGAGACAGGAAGTGCCTTATATAGGCCAAAAACCAGACAGCTGACCAGACACAGCTAAAGAGAGTTGTCATTGGTTTCATTGCTTTTAGAGTCAAGGTATCAGATCCCAGGGTTCGAATACCAGCAGAGTCAATTCCTCACAATTACCACCTTAAGTCTAAACTTGTAAACCCTGCCTTTATAAGTGGGATTTTAGGGGGCATGATCGTATGATCTGATAATATTTAAGCCAGTCCATAATTTACTTAGACACAGCCAATAGAAAATGAGTTTGTCATCATGGCGTCAGTAAAACATGGAAGTTACATGTAATTCTGCAATTGGAAGCTACCAATTAATTTCTGCCAAGAAGTAATATTTGCCGATCGGGCTCGCCGTCAAGCAATCTAGCAATCAATAAAATACATTAGATCATCTGTTCTAGTTCATGTGGGTTTTATTTGATGTATTAACCCCTTGAGTTCTGGGATCAATATTACTCAGAAATAAAAAAAATAAAAATGTAATTGCATATTTTGAGACTCTTGAGCAATAATGTATTTCTATGCCTTTCCATGCTTGTAAAGTACATATTGTGTGTTTAATTGCTGCTACAGCTATAATAAGTATTTGAAAAATGACTTGCGAGTCCAGTTTAGTACTCATAATATTTTTGACAGAAAAGTGATACTTTTTTCATATTGCCAGGTTAGACTTTTTTTGCGAGCTAGAGCTACAGGTCTAATAGAATATTAGTTTTGTGTAAATTTAATTAGTTAGTGCTCGTAATATCTGAGCTGTGCTGAAACCAATGGAGTTCAAAGGCCTGTTTTAGTGTCTTTGTGTTGACCCTTGGTAATTGTGGGCGGGGAACTCATAATCGGATTGCGAGTAGCTAATAGAATATGTGGCAATATTAGGAGTGATTTTAAGTGTGTGTAAATTTACGAATTGGGCAATAGAATAGGGCCCTATATCCTCTTTTTCCATGGCTTCAAGCTCTCTCTGTCAATGCATCTTTTTAAAGAGGCGTAATAACATGTAGCTGGCCAAATTCTTTAACATAGGTACTCTTCTCACACTTCAGTCTGACATTAGTTGTTATCGCCTTAGAATGTTAAGTTCTCTAGAGTAGGAATCTCACGTATATCCAAGTAAGTTGTCTCGAGTTTTGTTCTGTTGTATTGTATTGTGTGACATATTTTCTGTAACCTTATAATGTGTTCATGTATTTGCTGTAACATATTATTTTACCTTGTTCCGTATGTAGAACTACAAGTGTTTGTGCTTTAGAAATATATAGTAATAATAATAATGTAAGTTATTTGACATTTAAAAAAAAATACTTTTTGGTTTAAAATGGAACTGAATAGAAACCCAACTTCATGCTTTATTAAATTGCTAAATATATACTTGGCCGAGCTTGAAAACTATATTTATGGCCTTATAATTATCACATTACTTTGTATTGTGTATAAGTAGGACAAACCTTTTCAACCAAGTGTTTATTTTCTGAATAGTATAATATCTAATTTGCATAATTGCTTTGTGGGGGAACTTTTTGTCCCTCGACCTACTCAATCAGTGACACATCATAAAAAATTCAATGCAATTTTTTAAAACAAGCTTTTATTCTTGATGAATCATAAACAAACAATGTACCTCTGTAGGAAGTACATTATTTTAATTTAAAATAAGAAAGGAGCCAGGTCTTTTAGGTTTATGACACATGTAAAGAGTAATTCACAAGCATATATTTAAACTAGGCCGTATGCGTTGCAATGAATGCCTATGAATTACAGTTAATTTCATGACTGTATGTTCCTGTACCTATGGGAAAATGTTAGGCCAAAGGTATTCATTCTTTTTGATAAAAATCATCTAAACCTACTGTGGATTTGTAAAAAAATAGAAATTCACTGTAATCACAAATGAAACATTCAGAACAATCAATTTCCACTGCTATATAATTGTTACCTCGGTCTTTGCAATCAAGTCCCAGTAATGGGCCTCTTCTCAATACGTCTATAAGAGCCCATGTGCCAATACCTTGATTGAAATGGCTCTGGCTGTAAAAACAAAGGCAGGTTACAAGTTCACATAACACAAGTCAGATTAAAACACTTTTAAAATAGGTTATAACTTGGGCACATGTTACTTTATGTGTTTATTATGTTATTTAGGATATTAAAACAAGCTTGTTATTTCATGCCATGGACTTTCACCTCAGTAAATTCTTGTCAATATATCATTGTTGTAATTTTCCATCTATTGGGCGGAACGGAGGCAGCCCCAGGCACGCCGGGTCTGACGCAGCGCTGCGTGACCCGGTGGAGTCTGGGTGCTTCTGATTGGCTGGAGGAGGAGGAGGGACTTCCGCTCGTTTTGCGGGCTCCCTCCTCACTCCGTGCCGGCCATTGAGCTGATTCCCTTCCTCCCTCCCCTTTGAGTTGGTGGTTAGTTTAAAAAAAAAAAAAAAAGATTAATAAGGTATTGTCGAAGGGAGTAAGGTTTGTGAGCTCAGCTCAGATGGCTTAAGTTTAAAAAAAAAACAAAGAAAAGGGGGAAAGAGTAGAAGGGTAAGGAATTTAGGATTCCTAGGTTAGGATGGAAGTCAGGAACAACTTTGGTTGGCTGGAGGTGAGTGACCCGGCCCACGGGCGTAAGTGGGCTTTGCCCTGCCTCATGGGCGTGCTTAGTAAAGCACTGGGAGGCTCTGGCCGTGGGCCCACGGAGTGAGGTTACTGACCGGGCCGGGCTTCTCCTCCGGGATGTTTAATTGAGCTGTGATGTAACAACGTTAATTATGTTAATTGGTTATTGGATTATGGTTGCTTTAATAAAGCTGTGGCCCGTAATTTTCCCAAGAAATACTTGGTCAGTGTGTTTATTTATCTAAATGCCTAATGGATCTTGCCAGGGTCATGGATTATTTTTATGCAATTTTATCTCTATGTAACACAAGATCTATCCATCATTATGACATATGTACAGTATGAGACGCAATACTCTGTTGCTATACAGGTTGACTAGTTCTCTACACAAGGTAATGCAGTGAGACATGGACGTTGTTATACAATGAATGGAAGATGAGTCAGACAAATGGTTTATTGAAGTACTTTGTCTACTGAATATGATAGCATACTTCATATTAAGTGTTGGGATCATTATGTTATCTTAACAATATTTAGGAAGCTAGAGTAATTCAATAACGATTTACTTTGGAGGTCAAGTTAAGAAGCATATACGGTGGAACTGCCATATTCATCTGCCCAAATATCAGTCAAATCAAACATTAGTCACATTTTTAGGGACAAACATGCTCCTATATTAACCCAAAAGTCCAATATTAGTCACAAAATAAAAGAGAAATAAAAAAAGCAGAAACAGAGAAATTTGAACCATTTCTTTGCAAACAAATCATCAGGACAGGGACCAAAAAAAAGGCATTGATCACCAAGTTGGAGATACTTGATGTTTTAATAGAAGATTACTCCATTTCTAAGCAATAATTAATTTTCTTCTCTTCAGCTTCTGCTAAAGCATATGGTGTGGAAATGCAATACATGAATTACCATGTAAATACCTACATCACTGAACAGTCTCACCATATCACAGCTATTATGATGACGATGTAAAATGTATGTTTCAAATAGTTAACAAATGCCCTTTTGTCTTGGATGATTATAACCTTGTACTATAGTCTGATAGAGCACTTGAGATAAAAGCCATGATGTGCCTGCAAAAACAATACATGAACACTGCACACACAGGCCAAAACGGGCTAACAACACATCTATTGATAAATATTCCATGGAGTGCCATATGCACAAATAAATGCCTGAACAATCTGTACAAAAGCAATTATTACCTGAATCAGTACCAATAATAAAACTCTGTACTCAGATATGATCATCAATAGGTTGAACAATCATCACAACATCTCACTAATATATATATTTCCTATTTGTGTTATAGCAGGTGATGCAGTATATGGGTATCTGCCGTGGTTGTTGAACAATCCACAGTGCAAGGCAGAGGAGAGGTACTATGAGGCCAATGGAGCATGTCGAACCTTAATTGAGCTCACCTTTGGTGTGCTCAAGATGACTTTCAGATGCTTACATCCATCTGCTTGCACCCTACAATTTACTCCACAAAAGTTTTGTCAGCTCATCACTGTCTGCGGTTGTCTACATAACATAGCAGTACAGACCAACTGTCTGGGGGACTGTGGTGAAGTGCCACCAAGGGTCAGAAGAGAGCTCTTCAAGACTTCTCCCCAGGAGTGAGAGAGTTAACAACCTGCTCAAAAGGCAGGGGTGTGGCTGCAATCAAGGGCGGCTGCTACCTCCAGTTGGAGGATTGTGGGGAAGTTTGGAGCCTATGAAGAGGCAAAGGAAGCCTGAGACAGCTCTGTGTGGCGAGAGAGAGGTCCGTGAGACCTGGAAAGCCAGTGTGGCTGAAGTTGAGAGACATTGAGAAAAGTGTCCAGCGATCGGAGAGGTGAAAGAGACACAGCTCCTTTGCAGATGGAGTGCAGATCCTGAAGGGAGTGAACTCTAAAACAGGCAAGTGTGCAGACCTGTATTTTGAACTGTATTTTGAATTACAGTAGAGCAGTGAGGGAACTGCAGTTAAAAGTGTAGGTATTGCTTCAAAGAGAAGCTAGGATTTATTTTCTGTTTTGATTATTATTTTCTGTTTGCTGACAAATAAACCTTAAGTTCTGTTAAACCATACAAAAGGCTCCAGAGTACTCCATTGTGGTGCTGGAAAACCAAGCACGGATCCTGAGCGTGACAGTAAATCTGTCACAGGAACATTCAAGAGGCTCCAGATGAAGATCATGTAACTCCCTCTGCTGAGGATCATGTGGAGGGGTCACAATAAAGTGCACATTTTATTTGTGAGTACTTCATATGTAAGTACAAAGCTAAAAACGATTTACTAGAATGTAGCTTGATTATGCATGGCTCATACAACTCAATTCTCTTTTCTTATCATCATACAGGATATGTGATAGGCCACAGTAGAAAAGAGATTTATGATATGATGTATGTCTCATGATGCATTATTGGTTTACACTGGATAAACTAGAGCACGTTCTGCTATCAGACAATGGTAAGTTTGGCCACGGTCACAGATCCATCATATGTACTGACCATTCAAAACAGCATGAAAATAGATAGACTAATGGACAGGATTAGATAGCCCACCATGTTAATGTCTACTGGGCCGACGTTCATATATGAAATCATTACCACATCATTAACATGTTAAGATCACATTGTATGATCATTCAACTTCACATCCAATATAAGTCATTGAGATTAATAGCAATGTGTCAGTATAAATATACAAGTATTGTTCCACACTGACACTAAGACACACTAAGCTCAGCAAGGGTAACAAAGATGTGATCAAACATAGGTTATACAAAAGTCAAATTCAATTTTCAAAGAAAAATTATCTTAGCAGACAATATGCGACTTGAAGTATCTCCTCATATTGCAGATAATGAGCACATGATGTGTGTATTGTACATTAACATATGTATAGCTACACCAACATGTACTACATTGTAAGTAGTATTTTTAACATATGCAAATATGAGGATAAACAAAACATATAAACTCCGTTAACAGAGACCTAACTCTCATTTACCAATGACATCTGTGGTAGATTTGCATGTTACCTCATTGATTAACAGCAAGGAGATCAGGTATTCTTTTATTTAAAAGTCCAAAATTTACACCACACAAAAGCTTACGTCAGCCAAAGTTATCTCAAATCATACACAGTTCTCTTGCAGAATATCCTCATTAGTATAAAAGGGGAGCATTCGGCCCGCCCATCCTTCCAAAATGCCCCAACCTCCAGGGACCCTTAATATGCCTTTTGGAATAAGCACTGTCCAATTCACAGTTATCCTGCTGCCTTCTCCCTGCGGTTAATGTAAACAATCTTTAAACTTGAAAAAATGCTTTCTTTGCGGCCAGCTTCCAGGCAAAAACAGTTCTACCTTTAAACCGCTTCCCTTATCAAACTGACTTTGCTTTACACTGCAGACCGGCTTTGCTCCTGCTGACAGCTTTGCTCTGGAAACCAACTTTCAGGAAAACAATCTTTACTCGCTCACTCCAAATCATTAGCTTTTCTCTAGCTGATGACAGCCGCACCCCAACTGGGCCTCTTTCAGCAGACTCCACAAACTGCTCACACTGCTTAGGCCCAAGCCTAAGTGAGAACTTCACCCATGTCTCTGCTGTTGTCTTAAAGGCAATCCATATCTGGGCTTCAATTAGCCTCTGATCACTGCCCTGAGTTAACTCTTTCTTTCCTAAGAGAAATATTTCAGGATCTTCAGTCAAACCGACCTTTAGGGACACTCCTTGCTTGACGCTGTTACACATCCCAGTAGTAATGATGAAGAAGAATCAACTACTGCAGCTGTGTTCTATGGGAACATCCCGCCTCATGGATATTATCATGACCACATCATATGAAAAATAGTACATGTGACTCTACAATTATGGTTCAATGTGTAAAAGTTGTTATATGGAGACCTTGAGAGTATGTCAAATATCCCTCAGCATATTCTGACATAACAATAGCTTCTTGTATATCTCTGAAACATATATGTAAATAGATGTGAAACACACATGCATGTGAGGATATATGTTGAATTAGCTTGTCTAATAGGATGTTTAATGTTACTCATAATTCACTAATTGTATGTTTGTTACAGAAGATATGTTATTTGGATCACTGTTATTTGGATTTGGATCACTGTCAGAACAAGTCATGAAGCTCATCATCAAGACAACCCATGGGCACTCTGTTGTCCCATTGCATCATGGATGTGCATGTCCCTTATTCATCATAATGCTATCATATCCAGTGTAATATGTGAATATTACTTTTGATCAGATAATTGCTTTAAAGCTTTAGTGTCAGATTACTATGTAGATGTTATGTTACATATGTCAGCCAATGTTCCTTTCTATACTGTCAGCACAAGGGTGTACTCACATACTCTGCATTGATTTATATGAACCTGAGGATTTCTACCTTTTATCCTCTCCTCTACTTGCCCTATGTGGACGCCTGCATCATACGTCCTTCCAGATCTCTTTTCTACTGCTAATGTGATCCTCCCTGTGCATATGAGGAAGAGTAACGAGTAACTGGAGGCTTCTAACATAAATGTTATTGATGATATGTTAGGAGTCTGTTTTGCATATACAACAACAGAAATAGAGGTGTTCAATCAGAGAACAGACTAACCTTACAATTGCCTTGTATTTTTGGGATGGATCACTCTAGTGGGTAGGACCAGACTGATATGCAACAGGGTATTTCTCCATATGAAGGGCACAAGTGATATATGAACAATCATGTACATAGAACTAAACTAATAAGTTTATAGTTGACTGAATTCCTCTACTGTTGTGGCATATGATTCTGTTTTGGACCCACAAGCCTCTATTATTGTCCTCTCCATATGTATATCTACTGGTGTTGTCTAATTGTGCTTTTGTTTCCTGCATGTTATTGTTGTTTGGATATCTTGAAACATGCTAACGTCAATGGACATGATCTGTTTTGGTAAGATGTCCATCCTCTTGCAAATACGCATATTAATCTCCAGACCTGTGGATATTACTTAGATGGAGCCTCATTCAATTCGAAGGCCGCAACTCGCGGTATACAGGCCGTATATATCTGTGCAATGTCTTTGATTGGGGCCTCTGAGATCTGATATAGTTTATGTGATTGGGGTATCTCTCTTTCTGGGGGGCAGAGAACGGGATTGGTGGCTAGCTCTCATGCTTAGGTTTTATGTAGTGAAGGTGCCAGTTTTATATACATAAACATCCTTTAGGTGAAGTGTATTGGGTTGTCTGGCTCAGGTTGGGTTGCAGATGCCCAATGCTGTCATGCCTTCTGTCCTTATGTGTAAGGGGTTATGTATAAAAGCTTCTGAACTCTTTTGTTGGCGCCCATTAGACTAACTTGCCCCATTGACCTTGTGCAATTCGATGGCGCGCTATTGTCACAGCACATTTCCCAAGCACGCTTTAGCCGGCTTGCCGCTGAGAAGAGATGCCACAGTCCCTATCTTTTTTAAGGCCTTATTTTTTAGGTGTTATGTTTTTGTTTTGTTTTGTTTTACTGTAGTTAAAATTCAGGTCCATGAAGCCATCTTCTGCATCTGCAAGCATTGTGAAAGAAATGTATGAGGTTTAAGGTTTTTACAGTGCCTCTCATGTAGACATTCCTTCAATGACAGCCCCCCCCCCCTAACATGTAGCTCACACAATTTTAAAGCTATCATAGAGCCAGATATTTAAGACATAAATTTATACTAATAGCGCTTTGCCGTTGGACTTCCAGAGTCTCACAATGACATGTTAATGACAGCTAGTGAAGTATGTGATCCTGGCCTCAATATCAGTCTGAGAACAGATCCTTGGGTCTGATGTAAGTACCAGTGAATCTGGCCGCTCATCTTTGTGTTCCCTGCGTATCAATGGGTATTTTCCCCTATTGCTGATATGATGAGTATCCTCTAACATGTGCTAACAGCTGATGGATGTGATATCAATGTTGATGAACAATATCATATGGAGAAGGTGATAGTACAGCTTGACCACTGACGCTGGTCACAGCTAAGCATTTATGTGAGATGACATATCATTATTAATGGTCATGGCCAGTGAGTCATCCTGAGAACTCTCTAATGGTTAGTAATGCTTGCAGATGGAAATCAGGTGAGTTGGTATATTGTTACAGTATTTAGCACTGTACTGTACATGTATCTTTTTTTTTTTTTTTAAACCTCCTCAACCTTTTTTTTTACCACTTTTTTTGTTTTGTTTTGGGAACACACTGTATGTGTGAACCTGTATTGGATTACACAGTCCAGAGTTTTAAGCATCTGTTTCATTGAGCAGATCTAGACAAGTTGTAAGTGCTATGCACATTAATTGTTACTTTGATTAAATGGAGTGATTTCTGATGATCCTTTTTTTCATTAGATTCTGGTTGCTGTAGTGACCACATGTGACCCTCGTAGGTGATATGCATCATGCTTATTCTAGGCTATGACATTACCCCCTTTAGGTATCCCCTTTTTCACCAAAAGCGATTTTTATCGATCGGAACTCTTGCGGACATGAAAAATCAAAGGCTTCGGGAGACTGTAATTTCAGTTTTTTTAACCCTGGCAAAGTTTTCAAGCCCTTAACAAGTAAGCGTTTTTGAGGTAGTAAAAAAAAATGCCTGTTAAATAGCAAATTAGCTTACAGGCTCCATTACTGGCAACAGTACAATTGCTCAATTGAATCGGGCTCATGATATTGCTTCATGTTGGATGATACACTTTAATCGTCCCCACCCACCACCATATGTACACCCATCTCAATGTCAATCCCGCTTTCTTCATTGTTTTACTATATCCCTTTTACCCTGTGTTACCAAAATTCTGTACCTTACCTCCCTCTACCATGATACTGTGCATACCTGTGCTAATGAGTTATTGCATGCCATTTCTGCAGTGTTGATATTGTGATATTTGTATTGATTAAATATTACTTTTGAATATTGTTTTTGTGTGAACATATCTCACACTGATAACATTTGATTTCCTTATCACCCCCTAAGTATACACTTTTTTAAAGACATGATGTTTGTTTTTTATTAACTCCAGGTATTATTGTCAACTGGGAAATTGCCCGTCAAAAATGAGGGGAATAAAATTGTAAACCTGGCAATGCTTTTTGCCACACAATGCGAGGCTATGGGTCCTCTGAGCACCATCGGCGCTCATTGCGAGCCCCGTGCTGAGAGCCTTCGGCAACCGTGCAACTGCATCCCTAAATCCCACGGGCCTCACGATGAGCTACTGCGGCGCTCATTGCAGGCTAAAAGTCTTGCATGCCTCAACTGCTCGCATCACTTTGCAAGGCTCACAGTTACACATGGGCCGCAATTATTTAACATTGTGTGACCAATATCGCAACGTGACCAACACTGACAACTATATATGTGACGAGCGACTTGCCCGTCAAAAAATTACAGCAATAAAATTTGAAGCCATGGTAATGCTGTTTGCCACTGAATGTGAGGTTATGGCCCCTCTGTGCTCTGCATCGGCGCTCATCACTAGCCCAGCGAGCCACAACTTACTAACCTTTGACGCTCATTGTGAGCCCCAAGATGATTGCATTCGGTGCTCATTGCGTGGCTTGCAATGAGTGCCTTCGGCCGGTGCAAAGACAGAACCATGCACTGCTCCTGATTGGCTGGGAGAGCGGAGGAAGGACTTACGCCAATTTGCAGGCTTCCTCCTTTACTATGCGCTGGCCATTGCCAGGATTGGAATCTATAGCGGATGCTCCCATGTCTTGGAGCCTGCAAAGGAAGTAAAATGCAGAATTCATTAACCCTGTGAGTTATAAGGCAGCGGGGGTCCCCTGGAGTGGTTGTGTGTGTGGTCTGTGTGCAGAGGGTTGCATGGTTTTTCGGGTGGTCACTTGGGTGGTCCTTGCCTCCATGGATTCTGGGGAGTTAGAGGCCCTTTAGCTCCAGTGCAGGATAGGCTGGTTGCGGCTCATATGGGGAGTGAGGGCCTTTCCACGGAGGCGCAGGTTCAGCCTGAAGTGGCTGCTAGCCTGAGTCCCATGGGGGGATGTCACTAGCCCAGACAGGCACCATATTCTGGCAATAGGGCCAACCGGAGGACAGGGGCCACGGATGAGGTCCCTGAGAGCCAGGAGCTCATCCCACACACCATAGTTCAGGCCACCCAGAGAAGTCAGAGCCACAGGGATGTGTGGATGAGGGCCTAGCACCCTAGTCTAGCAATGTCTTGCCCCAAGGCCTGCACCGGACCCCAAAGTCTGCTAACACCCCAGTTCAGACCCAGTCTTGGGTTTCTAGGGGTAAGAGTAAAAAGCCAGGGAGTCCTAAGAACTACAGTTCATCACTGTTCGGCCCCGGCGGTCCCCACTGCTGCACCCACTGATGCGGTCATAGGTGTTTTGCAGGGAAGATGCTCCCCCAGTGGTGAGACCGGCAAGGACATGGGTCCACAAGAGGAAAAAGACATCAGATGCTCGAGGAGATAGCTAGTGACGGCAGTCAGGTGGTGATAGATGACATTCACAGCCAGGGCGGCACAGCAGATGCACCCCGCTAGGGCTCGCAAAGCAACGAGCAGGTACAGTCATTTGGCTTTTACTTCCCCGCCACCAGTCCTTAGGCTTTTGGGGTCAGTTGAGTCTCTAAGCCCTGCCGTTGCCCTAGATTTGGTTTCCGAGCACTCCTCAAGGTGCGAGCGGACTGCCGGGGTACCGGGATACAGGCATAGGAGAGCTAGTAATTGTTCTTCATGCATTCACAGATCCAGAAGCAAGTCCAGGACCCGAAGCGAGAGGTCAAGCAGTTGTAGCTGTGCCTGCTCAGGAGCCGGCAGGGAGAAGAGACCTCAGCGGACTAGGCGGGCAAGGACTCCCTTTCAGACCGAGTGGCGAGAGTGCCCCAGGGTGGCAGCTACCTCTGCACAACAGGAGTCATGTGAGCGTACAAGGGTTTTGGGGGTGGAGGGGGGCTCTCCTTCCATGGCACCCCAGTTGCTTGCATCTCTGAAATCCCTTATGTGTGCTCACAATCTCCAAATCAGCAACGAGATAGCCGTGGCATTGGTGGATTGTTTATCCGGGAACACCAGGGTGCACCCGGGTCACTCCTCCGGGTTAACCCACTCTCCGGAACGGTAATCAATACTACTACCCTTCCATTCAGAACAGCTCGCTACTCGCTAATCTGTACAGGCGGGATGTTGGAGTCGGCCGGGAGGCCCACCGGGATGATTTTGAGATCCTGTGTTCCCTCTCTCCATCCGCTTTGTTTCCAAAGAATTTGAAGTCAGTTCGCGAGTTCCCTGGGGTGGCCTCGGAAAAGATCTGGGCAAAAGTGGGGCTCGGGAGGATGGCGAGTCCATTCTGTTTTCCTCTAATCCAAGACGTGGTAATTTCTCCGCTGGGAATAGTGCCAAAAAAAGAGCCTGGAAAATGTTGTATAATACAGCACATGTTTCTCTACCTCGGGGTGGCTCAGTGAATGACGGAATTGGTAAAGAATCTCGGCCCTTGCCGAGTGGTGAAGGGTATGTTCATGGGTGATCAGACGCAGGACAAAAGGCGTCCGATTACCTTTTCATTGTTGGTGCGCATAGCACAAGAGTTGGAAATACTCTGCAGGGATTCCTGCTTTTCCGGACGGCTTTCTCCCTAGCGTTCTTTGGAGTTTTCAGAATTGGGTAGCTAGTCTCGGCGAACAGGCACAATTCGGAGAGGCTGCAGGCGGTGGATATTGGTGTTTTGGTTGAGAAGATATAAGACCGATCAGGAGGGGAGAGGAAGAGAGGTGACCTTGCACAGAATTGGTTCTGGATGTTGCCCCCATGCAAATGTGAAGGAGTATTTACAACGGCGGCAACGGGCACCAGGCCCGCTGCTCCTGCATACCAACGGGCAGGCATTGTCTAGGTTTCAGTTCACAGCAATCTTAAAGGCGGTGCTGGAGCACTTGGGTTTGGACTTGGCAGAATTTCGAACCCATTCTTTCCGTATCGGACCCGCTACTGATGCTGCGAGATTAGGCTTGCCAACGGAAGTGGTTAAGAGGATCGGGAGATGGGAATCGCAGCGTTAGAGGTCTTATGTACGGCCCGGACGTGTTATCTAAATGAGACTTTCTGTGTAATACAGGTAGACAGAGACAGCTTTGGATCATCGGCCATTCCTACGTGTTCTGGCACACAGGTTGGCCGCAGTCACCAGGAGTAACACTCAGCTGGGCATACCTCAAACGGACCTGCAGGTACGATGGTTTGGTTTCCGAGGCTTGAGGTGGGCACAGGTGCGCGGCTTGCTGGACAACTACGCTTATCACTACCGTGACATTTATATGGTGTTCATCCACGCTGGGGCAATACTTTAGGGGTGGTCCCTAAATGCTGAAGGACATAATGAGGGATATTGCCCTCTGGGTACACCAGTTCCCGGGCCGTTTTAATCATTTGGTCCGAGATAATAAAAAGGCGTTGATGGCGGAATGTTAGAGACCAAGTTTTAGTCGATAGGGCCCCCCAAAAATTCAATAAGCAGAACAGAGGAGGGACTGTTTTGCGGGCTTCATCCTTCACTCTGTGATTGCTATTGCCAGGATTTTCCTCCCTCCCTGCCCCAAGTTAGTTAGGAAAGTTGGGTTTGTTCAAATAATAATAATAATAATAATAATCTCTGTTTTATAGGAGGGCAATGGAATAGGAAGTGTGTAAGATTTGCATGTTGTACCAAGCTCTCTTGTTTGTTTGATGTTGGTGTCTCGTGGCAGGAGGTGAGTTGCACGGCCACCATCCTTAGCAGGCCTGGGTGCAGGGATAAATTAGCAATGCAGGTGTGTGTGCAACTCTCAGGATATCTAAGGATGTGATATCCTGAGAGTTGCACACACCAGCATTGCTAATTCATCCCAGCACCCATGCCTGCTAAGGATGTGATATCCCGAGAGCTGCACACACACCAGCATTGCTAATTCATCCCTGCACACAGGCCTGCTAAGGATGTGATATCCTGAGAGTTGCACACACACCAGCATTGCTAATTCATCTCTGCACCAAGGCTTGCTAAGGTTGTGATATCCTGAGAGTTGCACACACACCAGCATTGCTAATTCATCTCTGCACCCAGGCCTGCTAAGGATGTGATATCCTGAGAGTTGCACACACACAAGCATTGCTAATTCATCTCTGCACCCAGGACTGCTAAGGATGTGATATCATGAGAGTTTTACACACACCAGCATTGCTAATTCATCCCCGCACCCAGGCCTGATAAGGTTGTGATATCCTGAGAGTTGCACACACACCAGCATTGCTAATTCATCCCTGCACCCAGGCCTGCTAAGAATGTGATATCCTGAGAGTTGCACACACACCGGCATTGCTAATTCATCCCTGCACCCTGGCCTGCTAAGGATGTGATATCCTGAGAGTTGCACACACACCGGCATTGCTAATTCATCCCTGCACCCAGGCCTGCTAAGGATGTGATATCCTGAGAGTTGCACACACACCAGCATTGCTAATTCATCCCTGCACCCAGGTCTGCTAAGGTTGTGATATCCTGAGAGTTGCACACACACCAGCATTGCTAATTCATCCCTGCACCCAGGCCTGCTAAGGATGTGATATCCTGAGAGTTGCACACACACCAGCATTGCTAATTCATCCCTGCACCCAGGCCTGCTAAGGTTGTGATATCCTGAGAGTTGCACACACACCAGCATTGCTAATTCATCCCTGCACCCAGGCCTGCTAAGGATGTGATATCCTGAGAGTTGCACACACACCAGCATTGCTAATTCATCTCTGCACCCAGGCCTGCTAAGGATGTGATATCCTGAGAGTTGCACACACACCAGCATTGCTAATTCATCCCTGCACCCAGGTCTGCTAAGGTTGTGATATCCTGAGAGTTGCACACACACCAGCATTGCTAATTCATCCCTGCACCCAGGCCTGCTAAGGATGTGATATCCTGAGAGTTGCACACACACCAGCATTGCTAATTCATCCCTGCACCCAGGCCTGCTAAGGATGTGATATCCTGAGAGTTGCACACACACCAGCATTGCTAATTCATCCCTGCACCCAGGCCTGCTAAGGTTGTGATATCCTGAGAGTTGCACACACACCAGCATTGCCAATTCATCCCTGCACCCAGGCCTGCTAAGGTTGTGATATCCTGAGAGTTGCACACACACCAGCATTGCTAATTCATCCCTGCACCCAGGCCTGCTAAGGATGTGATATCCTGAGAGTTGCACACACACCAGCATTGCTAATTCATCTCTGCACCCAGGCCTGCTAAGGATGTGATATCCTGAGAGTTGCACACACACCAGCATTACTAATTTATTCCTGCACCCAGGCCTGCTAAGGATGTGATATCCTGAGAGTTGCACACACACCAGCATTGCTAATTCATCCCTGCACCCAGGACTGCTAAGGATGTGATATCCTGAGAGTTGCACACACACCAGCATTGCTAATTCATCTCTGCACCCAGGCCTGCTAAGGATGTGATATCCTGAGAGTTACACACACACCTGCATTGCAAATTCATCTCTGCACCCAGGCCTGCTAAGGTTGTGATATCCTGAGAGTTGCACACACACCTGCATTGCTAATTCATCTCTGCACCAAGGCTTGCTAAGGTTGTGATATCCTGAGAGTTGCACACACCAGCATTGCTAATTTATTCCTGCACCCAGGCCTGCTAAGGATGTGATATCCTGAGAGTTGCACACACACCAGCATTGCTAATTCATCTCTGCACCCAGGCCTGCTAAGGATGTGATATCCTGAGAGTTGCACACACACCAGAATTACTAATTTATTCCTGCACCCAGACCTGCCAAGGATGTGATATCCTGAGAGTTGCACACACACCAGCATTGCTAATTCATCTCCGCACCCAGGCCTGCTGAGGATGTGATATCCTGAGAGTTGCATACACACCAGCATTGCTAATTCATGCCTGCACCCAGGCCTGCTGAGGATGTGATATCCTGAGAGTTGCATACACACCAGCATTGCTAATTCATCTCTGCACCCAGGCCTGCTAAGGATGTGATATCCTGAGAGTTGCACACACAACAGCATTGCTAATTCATCTCTGCACCCAGGCCTGCTAAGGATGTGATATCCTGAGAGTTGCACACACACCAGCATTGCTAATTCATCCCTGCACCCAGGCCTGCTAAGGTTGTGATATCCTGAGAGTTGCACACACACCAGCATTGCTAATTCATCCCTACACCCAGGCCTGCTAAGGATGTGATATCCTGAGAGTTGCACACACACCAGCATTGCTATTTCATCTCTGCACCTAGGTCTGCTAAGGATGTGATATCCTGAGAGTTGCACAAACACCAGCATTGCTAATTCATCCCTGTACCCAGGCCTGGTAAGATTGTGATATCCTGAGAGTTGCACACACGCCAGCATTGCTAATTCATCCCTGCACCCAGGCCTGGTAAGATTGTGATATCCTGAGAGTTGCACACACGCCAGCATTGCTAATTCATCCCTGCACCCAGGCCTGCTAAGGTTGTGATATCCTGAGAGTTGCACACACACCAGCATTGCTAATTCATCCCTGCACCCAGGCCTGCTAAGGTTGTGATATCCTGAGAGTTGCACACACACCAGCATTGCTAATTCATTCCTGCACCCAGTCCTGCTAAGGATGTGATATCCTGAGAGTTGCACACACACCAGAATTACTCATTTATTCCTGCACCCAGACCTGCCAAGGATGTGATATCCTGAGAGTTAAACACACACCAGCATTGCTAATTCATCTCTGCACCCAGGCCTGCTAAGGATGTGATATCCTGAGAGTTGCACACACACCAGCATTACTAATTTATTCCTGCACCCAGGCCTGCTAAGGATGTGATATCCTGAGAGTTGCACACACACCAGAATTACTCATTTATTCCTGCACCCAGACCTGCCAAGGATGTGATATCCTGAGAGTTGCACACACACCAGCATTGCTAATTCATCTCCGCACCCAGGCCTGCTGAGGATGTGATATCCTGAGAGTTGCATACACACCAGCATTGCTAATTCATGCCTGCACCCAGGCCTGCTGAGGATGTGATATCCTGAGAGTTGCATACACACCAGCATTGCAAATTCATCTCTGCACCCAGGCCTGCTGAGGATGTGATATCCTGAGAGTTGCATACACACCGGCATTGCTAATTCATCTCTGCACCCTGGCCTGCTAAGGATGTGATATCCTGAGAGTTGCACACACAACAGCATTGCTAATTCATCCCTGCACCCAGTCCTGCTAAGGATGTGATAACCTGAGAGTTAAACACACACCAGCATTGCTAATTCATCCCTGCACCCAGGCCTGCTAAGGATGTGATATCCTGAGAGTTGCACACACACCAGCATTGCTAATTCATTCCTGCACCCAGGCCTGCTGAGGATGTGATATCCTGAGAGTTGCACACACACCAGCATTGCTTATTCATCTCTGCACCCAGGCCTGCTAAGGATGTGATATCCTGAGAGTTGCACACACACCAGCATTGCTAATTCATCCCTGCACCCAGGCCTGCTGAGGATGTGATATCCTGAGAGTTGCACACACACTAGCATTGCTAATTCATCCCTGCACCCAGGCCTGCTGAGGATGTGATATCCTGAGAGTTGCACACACACCAGCATTGCTAATTCATCTCTGCACCCAGGCCTGCTAAGGATGTGATATCCTGAGAGTTGCACACACACCAGCATTGCTAATTCATCCCTGCACCCAGGCCTGCTGAGGATGTGATATCCTGAGAGTTGCACACACACCGGCATTGCTAATTCATCCCTGCACCCAGGCCTGCTGAGGATGTGATATCCTGAGAGTTGCACACACACCGGCATTGCTAATTCATCCCTGCACCCAGGCCTGCTGAGGATGTGATATCCTGAGAGTTGCACGCACACCAGCATTGCTAATTCATCCCTGCACCCAGGCCTGCTAAGGATGTGATATCCTGAGAATTTTTACAAACACCAGCATTGCTAATTCATCCCTGCACCCAGGCCTGCTAAGAATGTGATATCCTGAGAGTTACACACACACCAGCATTGCTAATTCATCTCTGCACCCAGGCCTGCTAAGGATGTGATATCCTGAGAGTTGCACACACACCAGCATTGCTAATTCATCTCTGCACCCAGGCCTGCTAAGGATGTGATATCCTGAGAGTTGCACACACACCAGCATTGCTAATTCATCTCTGCACCCAGGCCTGCTAAGGATGTGATATCCTGAGAGTTGCACACACACCAGCATTGCTAATTCATCTCTGCACCCTGGCCTGCTAAGGTTGTGATACCATGAGAGTTGCACACACACCAGCAATGCTAATTCATCCCTGCACCCTGACCTGCTAAGGTTGTGATATCCTGAGAGTTGCACACACACCGGCATTGCTAATTCATCCCTGCACCCAGGCCTGCTAAGGATGTGATATCCTGAGAGTTGCACACACACCAGCATTGCTAATTCATCTCTGCACCCAGGCCTGCTAAGGATGTGATATCCTGAGAGTTGCACACACACCAGCATTGCTAATTCATCCCTGCACCCAGGCCTGCTAAGGATGTGATATCCTGAGAGTTGCACACACACCAGCATTGCTAATTCATCTCTGCACCCAGGCCTGCTAAGGATGTGATATCCTGAGAGTTGCACACACACCAGCATTGCTAATTCATCCCTGCACCCAGGCCTGCTAAGGATGTGATATCCTGAGAGTTGCACACACACCGGCATTGCTAATTCATCCCTGCACCCAGGCCTGCTAAGGATGTGATATCCTGAGAGTTGCACACACACCAGCATTGCCAATTCATCCCTGCACCCAGGCCTGCTAAGGTTGTGATATCCTGAGAGTTGCACACACACCAGCATTGCCAATTCATCCCTGCACCCAGGCCTGCTAAGGTTGTGATATCCTGAGAGTTGCACACACACCAGCATTGCTAATTCATCCCTGCACCCAGGCCTGCTAAGGATGTGATATCCTGAGAGTTGCACACACACCAGCATTGCTAATTCATCTCTGCACCCAGGCCTGCTAAGGATGTGATATCCTGAGAGTTGCACACACACCAGCATTACTAATTTATTCCTGCACCCAGGCCTGCTAAGGATGTGATATCCTGAGAGTTGCACACACACCAGCATTGCTAATTCATCCCTGCACCCAGGCCTGCTAAGGTTGTGATATCCTGAGAGTTGCACAAACACCAGCATTGCTAATTCATCCCTGCACCCAGGTCTGCTAAGGTTGTGATATCCTGAGAGTTGCACACACACCGGCATTGCTAATTCATCTCTGCACCCAGGGCTGCTAAGGATGTGATATCCTGAGAGTTGCACACACACCAGCATTGCAAATTCATCTCTGCACCCAGGCCTGCTAAGGATGTGATATCCTGAGAGTTGCACACACCAGCATTGCTAATTCATGCCTGCACCCAGGCCTGCTGAGGATGTGATATCCTGAGAGTTGCACACACACCAGCATTGCTAATTCATCCCTGCACCCAGGCCTGCTGAGGATGTGATATCCTGAGAGTTGCACACACAACAGCATTGCTAATTCATCCCTGCACCCAGGCCTGCTAAGGTTGTGATATCCTGAGAGTTGCACACACACCGGCATTGCTAATTCATCTCTGCACCCAGGGCTGCTAAGGATGTGATATCCTGAGAGTTGCACACACACCAGCATTGCAAATTCATCTCTGCACCCAGGCCTGCTAAGGATGTGATATCCTGAGAGTTGCACACACCAGCATTGCTAATTCATGCCTGCACCCAGGCCTGCTGAGGATGTGATATCCTGAGAGTTGCACACACACCAGCATTGCTAATTCATCCCTGCACCCAGGCCTGCTGAGGATGTGATATCCTGAGAGTTGCACACACAACAGCATTGCTAATTCATCCCTGCACCCAGGCCTGCTAAGGTTGTGATATCCTGAGAGTTGCACACACAACAGCATTGCTAATTCATCTCTGCACCCAGGCCTGCTAAGGATGTGATATCCTGAGAGTTGCACACACAACAGCATTGCTAATTCATCCCTGCACCCAGGCCTGCTAAGGTTGTGATATCCTGAGAGTTGCACACACACCAGCATTGCTAATTCATCCCTGCACCCAGGCCTGCTAAGGTTGTGATATCCTGAGAGTTGCACACACACCAGCATTGCTAATTCATCCCTGCACCCAGGCCTGCTAAGGTTGTGATATCCTGAGAGTTGCACACACACCAGCATTGCTAATTCATCTCTGCACCCTGGCCTGCTAAGGTTGTGATACCATGAGAGTTGCACACACACCAGCAATGCTAATTCATCCCTGCACCCTGACCTGCTAAGGTTGTGATATCCTGAGAGTTGCACACACACCGGCATTGCTAATTCATCCCAGCTCCCAGGCCAGCTAAGGATGTGATATCCTGAGAGTTGCACACACACCAGCATTGCTAATTCATCCCTGCACCCAGGCCTGCTAAGGATGTGATATCCTGAGAGTTGCACACACACCTGCATTGCTAATTCATCTCTGCACCCTGGCCTGCTAAGGTTGTGATATCCTGAGAGTTGCACACACACCAGCATTGCCAATTCATCCCTGCACCCAGGCCTGCTAAGGTTGTGATATCCTGAGAGTTGCACACACACCAGCATTGCTAATTCATCTCTGCACCCAGGCCTGCTAAGGATGTGATATCCTGAGAGTTGCACACACACCAGCATTACTAATTTATTCCTGCACCCAGGCCTGCTAAGGTTGTGATATCCTGAGAGTTGCACACACCTGCATTGCAAATTCATCCCTGCACCCAGGCCTGCTAAGGTTGTGATATCCTGAGAGTTGCACACACACCAGCATTGCTAATTCATCCCTGCACCCAGGCCTGCTAAGGATGTGATATCCTGAGAGTTACACACACACCTGCATTGCAAATTCATCTCTGCACCCAGGCCTGGTAAGATTGTGATATCCTGAGAGTTGCACACACACCAGCATTGCTAATTCATCCCTGCACCCAGTCCTGCTAAGGATGTGATATCCTGAGAGTTAAACACACACCAGCATTGCTAATTCATCCCTGCACCCAGGCCTGCTAAGGATGTGATATCCTGAGAGTTGCACGCACACCAGCATTGCTAATTCATTCCTGCACCCAGGCCTGCTGAGGATGTGATATCCTGAGAGTTGCACACACACCAGCATTGCTAATTCATCTCTGCACCCAGGCCTGCTAAGGATGTGATATCCTGAGAGTTGCACACACACCAGCATTGCTAATTCATCCCTGCACCCAGGCCTGCTGAGGATGTGATATCCTGAGAGTTGCACACACACTAGCATTGCTAATTCATCCCTGCACCCAGGCCTGCTGAGGATGTGATATCCTGAGAGTTGCACACACACCAGCATTGCTAATTCATCTCTGCACCCAGGCCTGCTAAGGATGTGATATCCTGAGAGTTGCACACACACCAGCATTGCTAATTCATCCCTGCACCCAGGCCTGCTGAGGATGTGATATCCTGAGAGTTGCACACACACCGGCATTGCTAATTCATCCCTGCACCCAGGCCTGCTGAGGATGTGATATCCTGAGAATTTTTACAAACACCAGCATTGCTAATTCATCCCTGCACACTGGCCTGCTAAGGTTGTGATATCCTGAGAGTTGCACACACACCAGCATTGCTAATTCATCCCTGCACCCAGGCCTGCTAAGGTTGTGATATCCTGAGAGTTGCACACACACCAGCATTGCTAATTCATCCCTTTACCCAGGCCTGCTAAGGTTGTGATATCCTGAGAGTTGCACGCACACCAGCATTGCTAATTCATCCCTGCACCCAGGCCTGCTAAGGATGTGATATCCTGAGAATTTTTACAAACACCAGCATTGCTAATTCATCCCTGCACACTGGCCTGCTAAGGTTGTGATATCCTGAGAGTTGCACACACACCAGCATTGCTAATTCATCCCTGCACCCAGGCCTGCTAAGGTTGTGATATCCTGAGAGTTGCACACACACCAGCATTGCTAATTCATCCCTGCACCCAGGCCTGCTAAGGTTGTGATATCCTGAGAGTTGCACACACACCAGCATTGCTAATTCATCCCTGCACCCAGGCCTGCTAAGAATGTGATATCCTGAGAGTTACACACACACCAGCATTGCTAATTCATCTCTGCACCCAGGCCTGCTGAGGATGTGATATCCTGAGAGTTGCACACACACCAGCATTGCTAATTCATCCCTGCACCCAGGCCTGCTGAGGATGTGATATCCTGAGAGTTGCACACACAACAGCATTGCTAATTCATCCCTGCACCCAGGCCTGCTAAGGTTGTGATATCCTGAGAGTTGCACACACACCAGCATTGCTAATTCATCCCTGCACCCAGGCCTGCTAAGGTTGTGATATCCTGAGAGTTGCACACACACCAGCATTGCTAATTCATCTCTGCACCCTGGCCTGCTAAGGTTGTGATATCCTGAGAGTTGCACACACACCGGCATTGCTAATTCATCCCTGCACCCAGGCCTGCTAAGGTTGTGATATCCTGAGAGTTGCACACACACCAGCATTGCTAATTCATCTCTGCACCCTGGCCTGCTAAGGTTGTGATATCCTGAGAGTTGCACACACCAGCATTGCTAATTCATCTCTGCACCCTGGCCTGCTAAGGTTGTGATATCCTGAGAGTTGCACACACACCAGCATTGCTAATTCATCCCTGCACCCAGGCCTGCTAAGGTTGTGATATCCTGAGAGTTGCACACACACCAGCATTGCTAATTCATCCCTGCACCCAGGCCTGCTAAGGTTGTGATATCCTGAGAGTTGCACACACACCAGCATTGCTAATTCATCTCTGCACCCTGGCCTGCTAAGGTTGTGATATCCTGAGAGTTGCACACACCAGCATTGCTAATTCATCCCTGCACCCAGGCCTGCTAAGGATGTGATATCCTGAGAGTTGCACACACACCAGCATTGCTAATTCATCTCTGCACCCTGGCCTGCTAAGGATGTGATATCCTGAGAGTTGCACACACAACAGCATTGCTAATTCATCTCTGCACCCAGGCCTGCTAAGGTGGTGATATCCTGAGAGTTGCACACACACCAGCATTGCTAATTCATCTCTGCACCCAGGCCTGCTAAGGATGTGATATCCTGAGAGTTGCACACACACTAGCATTGCTAATTCATCCCTGCTCCCAGGCCTGCTAAGGATGTGATATCCTGAGAGTTGCACACACACCAGCATTGCTAATTCATCTCTGCACCCAGGCCTGCTAAGGATGTGATATCCTGAGAGTTGCACACACACCAGCATTGCTAATTTATCCCCGCATCCAGGCCTGCTAAGGATGTGATATCCTAAAAGCTGCACACACACCAGCATTGCTAATTCATCCCCGCATCCAGGCCTGCTAAGGATGTGATATCCTGAGAGTTGCACACACACCAGCATTGCTAATTCATCCCTGCTCCCAGGCCTGCTAAGGATGTGATATCCTGAGAGTTGCACACACACCAGCATTGCTAATTCATCCCTGCACCCAGGCCTGCTAAGGTTGTGATATCCTGAGAGTTGCACACACACCAGCATTGCTAATTCATCCCTGCTCCCAGGCCTGCTAAGGATGTG